>QEPC01009557.1:593388-623527 GCA_003113815.1 Sphenodon punctatus
GGTGTGTTCGTGTTCGTGTTTGTGTTCGGTTGTCCGAACAGGCCGAGTTCGGGCCGAACACCGAACTACCAAACCGCGTTCACCCATCCCTACTTCCGGGATTCCCCACCGGCAGCGCCGATCCTCCAGGCAGAAGATTCAATTGTGGCAAGAAAAAGTCAGGGACCAGGGGGAGGTAGATTTTTTTTTTTAATTAATAAATTCCCCCCACGCTACGGCAGCAGTCAGCCAGGGCTTGTGGGGCACTGCCCAACAGCCCTGAACTACCAGCTGCCACTGATAGAACTGCTGATATTTTTGCATATATTAAATAGTATTATTATGCTAAAACAATTTGATTATTGGAAACTAATTGTAAATTGTCCCTGGAAAAAGTTGACTGGCAGACTGTGGTTGATTCTGGTTTATGTAACTCAGCTTCTAAATACCTTTTCTGTGTTTGTCTATATTTTTGTATTCACAAATTTTAAATTGTAACTTCATTTCAGAACTACTCTTCTTCTTCCTTCAGCGGACATTGAGAACAATTGACCCCTCTCCTCTTTACAACAACCTGATTGTTACTGTTATTGTTGGTGTGATCCTGAACCAATTTACATCAACAGCAAAATGCTCATTGGCTTCAGTGTGTGAGTTTGTAACCCATGTTACAAGACCAAACAATTATGCAACTCTTTCAAACTTTCATCATGAGAAAAAGACTCCAACCCTTTTAGTTATCTTTGGCCAGATCTAGTACATACAATTATCAATGAATTCCTTCCATTCATTATACTTCCCCAGAACCAGACTGTGTTGTTTTTTTCCTCCCTGAGAAGTCCCATGGATTTCCATATAACTACTTACGGCACTTTGAAAAATACCTTTTAGAGTGAATGAGGTGGCGGAATCTAGCTAGATGCTTGTAAAATGAAATGAAAACTCTTTGTTACACTGTGTATGCTATCATTCTTATAAATAAGTGTTGAAAATAAAAGAAAGCAATATAAATTGACATGATAAAAACCTTTTTCTGTTCCAAAATCTATGCAAACAGACATCTGGGAAAACAACAATAACCAAAAACAACAACAAATCCACTGTAGCAGGGTGGCTCCTGGGAGCCTATTGGAGTCCTGTTCCTGAGCTAATGGCAGCTATACTGTCAGAGATAAACCTGTTGGAGTGTGGCCAGTGGAGACTAAGAACTCTGTTGACATCTTGGGGCATGCCCAGGGTGGGCTCAGGGAGGCTTGCTGAGCTCTAAGTACTGTGACATGCTCAGTAGGTTCTGGTCAGACTGAGCATGCTGTAGGGGTAAAGGGCCTGATACCAGTCTGACTAGGGAGGTCATAGGAGTAGTTGATCTGGGCTCCCTGCTCCAGGGAAGAAACCCTGTTTGAAAGGCCGGTTCCAAGCAGGTGGGACTTGCCCAAGTTGGGGCTAAGGTGGAGAACTGAGAAGACTTTTAGTAGAAGCCTAAGGAACTGTGCACTACATGGAGGCGTAGGCCTTGGCTATAAGGGGAGGTTGGAGGACAAGAATAGGGACCCTACAGGGTTCCCAAAAAGTGAACCCCCCACTATTCAGGGATAGAGCTAAAGTGAAAGCAGGAAGTGTTGGAAATACATTCCTTTGGTTGCATCCCCCCTAAGCACCTCATCCTGTTTGTTTGCTAGAAACACCAGGATTAGACAGACAGATCAGGGAACCGTTCCCCCATCCTATCTGTCCTACTCCTGCCAGGACCTGATTGGTCAATCTCCTCCCCCAGGAGGTCTCTCCTCTCTTTGTGTCTCAGAGAGCTTCCTTCCTCCCTCCTGAACACACCTAGTCTAAGGACTTAGTATAGATGTAGGCCTTTCCTATCCTATATGTTTTTCCTGATAAAGCTACTTAAGCTTAAGTTTGCTTCCTGCCTGCTTATTGATGATTAGCTACTCACACTCCTCTTAAACTCTGCATTGGGCAAATGGATGCAATGATCTCACAGTCCTTGCATTTCCAACAGGGTTATGGGCCCAGACACCCAAAAGGCAGCGCAGAGTGAGTATAACTGAGTGCTAGCATTAATCTTAAAGGCAGAAAAGAAAGGAAAGATTTTAGTCTCTGTGACCATGGATTCTATGCTGAAGCTCTCCATTCCAGAGAGGCTCACTGGAGCAACAAATTATGAGGCTTGGAGTCATAATGAAAGGATGGCACTGGGAGGACAAGGCCTAAGGAAAATCCTGGAGTCCAACAGACATACAGATGCAGGGGCAGCACAAGAACTCTGGGATGAGAAAAATGACAAAGCTATGGCAATCATCTCAATGTCGGTGAGTCAGCGTTTACATGTGCACATACGTGACAAGTTAACTGCAAAAGATATGTGGGAAATTTTAGAGAGACTGTATCAAGGGAAGTCAAATATATCAAAGATACAAATGCTTAAAAGACTTTGTAATATGAGAATGGATGAGAGTGAAGATTTCTCAGCTCATGTTAATGGCCTGCTTGAACTAGTCAGGAGACTGGAAAATCAAAAGCTGAATTTACCAGATGAATTGATAGTGGCATTTCTGCTGAACTCTTTACCACCAACTTTTCAAACAGTATGTCAGATAATAGAAATGCAGGATAACCAATCTTTGGATGTTGTTATTCAGAAACTTGAGGAATTTAATATGGCTCAAACTAATGAACAGCCAAACTTTTCCTCACAGCTTGCCTGCAAGGCAGCTGAGAACAAGAAGCCTTTTGCAAATTCAAAAGGATCTGCAAGAGTTAAGCGTTGCTTCAATTGCGGGGAAACCACGCATCTCGCATATCAATGCACCAAGCAAGAAGTTCCCAGCTTCTCTGCAAAGAACAAAGGGAGCCATGATAGGGCTTTCAGCCTGGTTGAGGAAAAAGCATCTCAACTTAAAAATGTGGAAGGAATAGAATGTGAGACTGCTTCACATGATTTCTTTGTTGATTCTGGAGCAACTAAAAATCTTATAAAGGACAAAGACAGATTTATTGATCTGGATAGGACTTATAGAACTCCTATAAGATTGGCTAATGGAGAGAAAGTTTATTGTCAAGGTAGAGGCAGGGCTAAACTCATATGTCATCTGGGAAACGGTGAGGAAATGAAAGTTACCATTGAAGAAGCTCTATATGTCCCAGAATTGGATCATAATTTTATAAGTGTCAAGTATGCTGTACAGAAAGGTTTTGCAGTGCATTTTGAAGGGAAATATTGCAGAATTTCAAAGGAAAAGGAGCTTTTTATGCGAGGAATGCTGGATTCAAATGGCCTATTCAAGGTAGATTGCTTGCAACAGGATCAGTATGCAAATGCTGCAAAAGATTGCAGACATAAGAACTGTGAAAGCAAATGGCACAGAAGGATGGGCCATAGAAATGCAGATGTGTTGCATGCACTTCCAGACCTAGTTAAACATTTTAAAATGAACTCATGTGCAACTAAAGATGAGAGATGTGTTTGCTGTGTAAAAGGAAAGGGAACTAGGCCCTCCTTTCATCAGAGCAAGGAGGAAGCCACACAGCACCCCCTACAGCTCATTCATAGTGATATCTGTGGTCCTATGAAGACAAAAACAATTGCAGGAAACCAGTATGCATTGACTTTCATAGATGATTTTTCCAAGTTCACGTTCACTTACTTGATTAAAGAGAAAAGTCAGGTGCTGGAGAAATTTAAGGAATATGTTGCAAGAGCCAGCAATAAGTTTGGAAGATCACCTCAGATCCTAAGGTCAGATAATGGAGGTGAATATGTTTCAAAACAGATGAAAGAATTTTTGAAGCAAAAAGGAATTGAACACCAGACAACCATCCCGCATACACCAGAACAAAATGGAGTAGCAGAAAGAAAAAATCGCTCTCTCATAGAGATGGCGAGATGTATGCTTTTGGATGCGAATCTGCCAAACAAATACTGGGGGGAAGCAGTAATGACTGCCACATACCTGCAGAACAGGCTCCCAACCAAAGGTGCAAAAGCAACACCTTATGAACTATGGCATGGGAACAAGCCCAGTGTGGGGCACATTAGAGTGTTTGGCTCTAAAGCCTATGCTTATATCCCAAAGGCCAAAAGGACCAAACTTAACACCAGATGTGAAGAAGGGATACTTGTTGGCTATGCACAAGGATGCAAGGGATACAGAGTAATGGACACTGACACTGGAAATGTGAAGATAAGCAGTGTGGTCTATTTTGATGAAAATGAAAAGGGAAGCACTGATCAAATGCCAGACCTAATGAGGCCAAGTTCATCAAGACAGAAAAAGACTGCAGAACTGCAGATAAAAGAGGAAGCTGAAGTTTCATTTGATTTGACCATGTTCAATCAACCTGAACCAGAAGGGGGCACTGACACCAACACTGATGCTGATGCTGAAACTGAAGCAGAACCAGAACTGGAACCAGAAGATAACACTGATGCTGATACTGAAACTGAAGCCGAAGCAGAACCAGAACCAGAAGTGAGACGTTCTGAAAGACACAACAAAGGAGTGCCAGCAGCGAGATTCTCCTATGCGGCAAAAGTGGAGGAACCACAGGAGCCCTCAACATGGCAAGACATTCAAAAAATGCAAACCAGTGAGGCGCGCAAATGGAGAGATGCTGCCAAGGAAGAAATTGAGTCTCTTAATGAAAATAAAACATGGACACTCACAAAGCTACCTGAAAACAAAAAGGCCATTGGATGCAAATGGGTCTTCAAGACCAAGCATAATGCAGAAGGGGAAATCACGCGCCACAAAGCGAGATTAGTGGCCAAGGGATATTCCCAAAAATACGGCGAAGACTACGACGAAACCTTTGCTCCAGTAGTAAGGCACACCACAATAAGAACACTCCTCAGCATAGCAGCTGCAAGAAAAATGGAAGTGCAGCACTTAGACGTGAAGACTGCATTCCTACATGGTGATATCAAAGAGGATATCTACATGCAGCAGCCGCCGGGATTTAAAGAACCTGGGAAGGAGGAACTTGTGTGCAAACTTCAAAAGAGTATCTATGGTTTAAAGCAAGCAGCGAAAGCCTGGAACGAAAAATTGAATCAATTGCTCCTTAAGGAGGGGTTCATACAGGGAGAAGCTGACCCCTGCCTATACTCAAGGTTCAGAAATAAAAGGAGGACATACATTCTAACTTATGTGGATGATCTGATTGTATGCCATGAAAACAAACGAGATTGTGATGAAATCGTCAGGAATCTGAACAAAGAAATAGAGGTGAAAGACTTGGGAGGTATCACTTACTATCTTGGAATACAAATAGAACGAGAAAAAGATGGAAGTTTCCTTCTCAATCAAAAACAAAAGATAAAGGACATTTTAGAATGCCTAGGCATGACAGAGGCTAATGAAGTGGGGACACCTATGGAAACAAATTTCCTAAGCCAGGAAGGCAACGACGAGCCCCTACCACAGGACAACCAGTACAGAACTGCAATTGGCAAAATGTTGTATGTAGCCACCGTCACAAGGCCAGACATTGCCGCTGCTGTAGGAATACTAAGCAGAAAAGTAAGTGCACCAACCCAAAGGGACTGGATAGCAGTCAAGAGAATAGCACGGTACCTGAAGGGCACAATGCATTTAAACTTAAAACTACCAGCAAGCGAGAACCCCAGATTGATGGGATATATGGATGCGGACTGGGCCGGAGACAAGACTGACTGCAAATCTGTGAGTGGAAATGTATTTCTGTATGGAGGCGGAGCAATCAGTTGGACTAGCCAGAAGCAGTCATTAATTGCCCTTTCATCCACAGAAGCAGAATTTATTTCAGCCACTCAAGCATGTCAAGAGGTAGTATGGCTACACAGACTACTAAAGGACTTTGGAATAGACGAACCAAAGCCAACTGAGATGTATGAGGACAATCAAAGCTGCATTCAGCTTACGAAAATGGAAAAGATAAAGCCAAGGTCGAAGCACATCAACACCAAGCGTCACTATGTGAGAGAAGCGCAAGAAAAAGGACTTGTTGAACTGATTTATTGTCCTACAGAGGAAATGATAGCGGATGTGCTGACCAAACCGCTACCCAGAGACAATTTCCAGAGGCTACGAGAAGCATTGGGAATTGTCAGCAGTGCACATAAATGATTCGGTGCACGGGACGATGAGAAGGGGTGTTGGAAATACATTCCTTTGGTTGCATCCCCCCTAAGCACCTCATCCTGTTTGTTTGCTAGAAACACCAGGAGTAGACAGACAGATCAGGGAACCCTTCCCCCATCCTATCTGTCCTACTCCTGCCAGGACCTGATTGGTCAATCTCCTCCCCCAGGAGGTCTCTCCTCTCTTTGTGTCTCAGAGAGCTTCCTTCCTCCCTCCTGAACACACCTAGTCTAAGGACTTAGTATAGATGTAGGCCTTTCCTATCCTACATGTTTTTCCTAATAAAGCTACTTAAGCTTAAGTATGCTTCCTACCTGCTTATTGATGATTAGCTACTCACACTCCTCTGTAAACTCTGCATTGGGCAAATGGATGCAATGATCTCACAGTCCTTGCATTCCAACAGGAAAGGCGTGGCAACGGAGTTGATAATTCCCCAAAGTGACACCCCAGTGTCCCCGTGTGGGTTCTGGGACCCCCGCTGATACACCCACGCTGTATCAAATTCTGAATTATTGATCATGCAAACAACACCTTCATCTTGGGGCAGATGTGGGGTTCCCACAATGCCAAATCCACCTGTCCCTCATTTCTTTCCCCTCTGCCTGACTCACAACTGAGCTTGCAGCTGCCCCATTGCACTACCAGAGCATGCTCAAAGCCATCTCAGCTGTGTGTGAGAGACGGGGTGGAGGGAGAAGTGGGGTTGACTAAGGGGCAGGACTATGTGCTTCTTTTACTGTGCAACCTCCAGGGGCAGTTAATTTGTGCACAAAAAACAAGGGGAGGGGTTGGAGGTGGGGGCTGTGGAGCTCCCTGAAGTTCCCAATACAAAGATCCTTCCAATCAGCATTGCCTCCAGGTGATGATCCAAACTGACCTGAGGACAATAGCAGCAGAGAGGAGAAGAGAGAGGTGCAATATCTTCCTTTTTGCTGCTGGGAGCCACAACATCTCTTTCCAGAAAATCAAAGTGGCTGTCTGACTCTGCAGCCAAGACCAGTATCACTGGTAGGTCCTTCTCCCTGTTTCCCTCTTACCCTGCCTCCCCCAACCCACATTTCAACTTCTCCCCTCCTCTCTGCCCCATCATTTCTACTACTACTTGCTCCTTTCTCTCTGTCTCTTTCCCTCCACCCTCCATTTCTATCCCTCCATTTCTGCCTCTCTCTTCCTCCCTGTCTTTTCCCCATCCACCCACCCTGGCTATTTTTAAAATAAGCACAACTGGTGGGGAGTCTCCATGTCCAGTAATAATGCACAAAGGTATAAAGGAGCGGTGAAGATCAAGACATACAGCAACAATACACTACTCCATGTAACAATGAGTTCCAGAGATTTACTGTTTAAATGGCTAAAGAAAATATCAGAACGGCCATATACAGTGAATATATATGTAACATGAAATGAGGCAGTGGAAATATACCTTTTCTATGGTATATTTCCAATGCCTTACTTCATGTTACATATATATTCACTGTATATGGCGTTCTGATATTTTCTTTAGCCATTTAATCATTAAATTTCTGGAACTCATTGTTACATGGAGTAGTGTATTGCTGCTATACAATTAGTCAAACAGCCATAGAGTGCCACTCAGGTGGAGTGTGTAGGGAGGGCTTCTAATGGTCGACTCCCAGGGTGGGTACTGTGGCAACCGCCATGCACTCCCCATGCCACAGACCCTAGGGGAGGGGAAAGTGGGCAGGGCTGACCTTTGAAATCAACATGTCCTAGCCAAATGCTGGGGAACCCGTGTTCCTAAGAACTCCGGGAAAATTCCTGTGCCTTGCAAAGGCTGTTGCCCACCCGCAGTACCTCTGAACAGTAAACCAATCAGGGTGCTTTTACATGAAATGGGCTGGGGGGGGGGGCGAGGTCAGTGCCTGGGGCAGGTGCAGGGGTGCTGTGCATGGAAGAGCACTTCAAACGAGCATCCCCATACATGGCTGCCCCATCTTCACACCACCCACCTCATCCATGCACAGGGCATTCCAGCTTTTTCTGGAGTGCCTCATGCTGTGGATGGGGTGGGTGGCGTGTGGGTCATGGCAGCATGCACCTCCATGCACCAAATTCACATGAGTGCTCCCCCATGTCAAAAGTGGGCACCCATGAGTGGGGACATCTCATTTAAAAATGTCCTCAGCTGACATGGCAGGCTGCTACTGGTCATACACTCTGGGGATGTCGGCACATCGACCCCCATGCAATTTATTTGGCTTCCTATACATGGCACATTCTGTCTTTTTTCACCAGTGCTCCATGACTGGTCAAGAGTGGGTGCTTCATGGGTCACGGGAGCATGCACCCACCCAGACCTCCTTCACATGGGCGTTCAGGTGGGTGATTGATAGGTGGACATGATGGTTGTGTCTAGTTTAAAAATGACTCCCGTTTCAGTCCCTTTGTGCCTTCCTCCATATCCCCTTTCTTACTAGTTCCCAGTCCTTCCTGCCGCCGCCCCCCCATTTCTACTCCTCCCTCCCCTCCTCACTGCCTTTTCCCTTCCCTCACTGCCTCTTCTATCCCCCAGGAACTCTTTTTTCCTGCCTCTGGGTGTTTTCAGACAAGCATGTTACTCAACTGCTTAACCACTGGTTACCAGTGTGGTTTCCACACAAGCACGGTGAGTATTAGGTGGGGAGGTGGTTGTCAGAAAACAAGTTCTCCCATGCTTGGCTTCCCTTCCGTCCACTCACTTACCAACCAACCCTCTCTTTCTCCCTTCTCTGGCTTCTTTCCTACCACCACCCCTCCCACCCCCTGTTTGTACTCCTCCCTGGATCCCCTCCTTCTACCTTTCCATCCCCCATTTCTACCCCTCCATGGATTCCCTTCCTTCAACCCCTCATTTCTACTAGGGCTGAAAAGAGAATCAACACAATTCTCATGAGAAATCTCAAAAGAACAAGAACCAAGCTCGAGATCTCACTGGGATCTCGACACCAGGTTTGAGTTCTCAAGATTTCAAGCCCAGCTTACCCACCCCAAACGTCTGTTTGGTGAGAGGGAGGGAAATGCACTGACCCAGCTTTGTAAGGCTGCCCTGGCCTGGAGAGCTGGGGTCCTAGGGGTCCCAGGTCCCAACTCGCTTGCACCTTTGCAAGGGGCCACTCTGGATAGAATGGATTAACCCTTTCCAAAGCTGGAGGGGCTGCCCTGACAGAGGAAGTGGGGGGAGTGCAATTTTAAAGCTGGGGGGGAGCAGGAATTCCTGCTCTCTCTCTCCTCCCCTGTGCTGGGCGTTACAATTTGAATCATCCCAGAGTGGTTTTGGGGGGGGCTTTTTCTGAGGGTCTGCACTTCCCAGGCTGTCCCCCACACACCCCTGCCAGGTCAGCTCCTTCAAAAAAGCCCCCCAAGCCACTCTGGGTGGCTTGCAATTTCTCCTTGCACAGGACTTTAAATTGCAAGTGGGGGCTTGTTCCTGAGGGGCTGTGCTGCCAGGGGAGTCCCACCTGCTTCCAGGGAAGCCCCCCAAGCCACTTTGGATGGCTTGCAATTTAACGCCCCACTGCAGGGTGAGAGAGAGCTGGGATCCCTGCTTTCACTCCTTCTCTGCAAGTCTTTAAATTGGAAGTCGCCCAGAGTGGCTTGGGGGGGCTTTTCCCAAGGGGCTGATCTGGCAGGGAGGTCTGCCACTTCCCATGCCAAGCCCCTTTGCAGAGCCCTGCTGGAGGGAGGGCGGGCTGTTTTGAGATACTTGCCTTTCTTGGTGAGAATCCAGGCAATTTCTCATCTTTCTCGTTTGCAAAAGCAAGTCAAGAACCCTGATTCTTGACAAGAAAACTGACTCCAAGAACTGAGTATCAGCTCTAGTTTCTACCATTCCTTGACTTACATTGCTTCCACCCACTCTTTCTACTTACCCCAACCTTCCCTTCTAGCCACCCTCCCCCATTTATTTTCTACTCCTCCCTGCCTTTCCTTCCATCTACCCCCCACCCCCTCTTTCTAACCCTCCCTGACTTCCCTTCCATCCACCCCACTCCTGCTGTTTCTACTCCTCCCCTCTTCCCTGCCCTACCCACTGCCTAAAAGTCCAACAGCTGCCTTCATCTGAGCTCTGAACTACAGCAATAGCCCATGTGTGGGAAACTAGTTTGAATAATTTCTTTCATGTTTAATTTTGCTGTCACTACAGCTTGCTTCCATTACTTGTTTCATGCATGTGGCATTGTATGATTAAAGTTCATTTGTCAGACAGAGCCAAAAATATTTACATCAGAATATTGTTGTTAAAAGTGTTGTCATAGCATGAGTGATCACTCAGCATGAATAAAAATACACATTTGAGCACTTCAGCTAACATTACAACCCCAGGTTGTGGATATGCTGACAAATGAACAAGTGTAACAAAAGTTTCCAGAGTAGACAATCCACTACGTTTCTGGCATAACAAAAGTCAGTTCCAACCTTCTCAGCTTCTAGAACATCAGACCACTTTCCTGTAATATTATTTTCTATTAGCAGGAGCACCTAAATACCACCGTCAGTATAAGCAATTGAAAGCTATACGCTGCAATATACAAGAAACCAACAGACCCAGCAAACACTCAAGATACTAGAAAATGTGTAATCTATATCCAAGCAGATACCGTACAGTCTGATCTGAAGAGAAGACCCATGCTGCCTACCACACCATGCTAAAAACTTCCTTTACCAAGCAAGTGCACTCCATCAAAGCAGTGGAATGGGCAATTCAAATACTTTGAGAGAATCTGCTACAAAACAGAAAGAAAGAAAAACTTTGAATGATGCACCTCTGAGCATCACCTACCACCCTGGAACTTGTATGAGACATTGGGCATTTTTACACACACCTTAAAGTGCTGGTCTTTCAATCTTCTGAGTTTACAAGTCCACAAGTAAGTTTCGAATGCAGTCTTCACACAAACACTGCCCTGAGGCAGCCTAAAGTAGCCACAGCTGTAGATGTGAGGGCTGCCATGGAAACCAAGTGACCACAGCTGCCTGGAGCAAAGCAGTTTATCAGGACAACTTTTACACACACAAGTTCTGGAAGACGTTTATGTAGAAGTTCAAAGAGCCAGATGCTTAAGATCTGGGTGAATGATTAAGACACACAGAAAGTTCGGGATGTAACAGCAAACATGCAGGAAAAAAGGTGTCTGTAAAAACACCCAGTGATTCACGAAAAAACTCCTTTAGACCCCAAGTTCAAACTTCAAAGTAGAGTGGGGGGCAAAATTCCAGGTGGCTAATGTGATTATTTTCTCCTTCAAAAAACCCCCCACAAAACGCTATCGGCATGCAAAAACAGCAAGTATTTAAGTGCCCTTAATCATGAAATACATTCTTTGGAAAAGTTTCTATGCTTTGTCTATGATTTTTTTCCATAACGAGCCTACTAAAATATCTCAACCAGTTTAAACATTCAAAGTTCAACTTTTCTCAAGCATTATCACAAGAAAGGGACAAAATATTTGAGAAATCTTGCCAGAAATCTTGACTATTTCTTAGTTTCAAGGCTAGGGGGAGCTGCACATCTAGATGTATCTTGTGTGGCCTAGTTT
The DNA here is from genome assembly GCA_003113815.1 of Sphenodon punctatus. NCBI lineage: Eukaryota > Metazoa > Chordata > Lepidosauria > Sphenodontia > Sphenodontidae > Sphenodon > Sphenodon punctatus. The sequence continues at coordinate 605,039 of QEPC01009557.1, forward strand.
TTTTTTCCCTTAAACCAGTGCTTCCCAAACTTTTGATACTTGCAGAACACTTTTTTCTGGATTAAAATTGGCAGCACACAGTAACAAGGAAGAACATTAAAGAGGAATAAGTGACACCACCTGAAAGCTAGTCATTTCCATTCAAATGGGTTTCAAACAGAAGTTAAAATAATCCTACAGTCACATTTTCCAGAACCCTTATTTAGCTGTATTAATGAAGAGTGAGGACTAGCTGCATGCAATCCACTTCTCTGACTACGTACCTGCCGTGCCTAGCATCTTTCTGGGCTCTTAAGAGCACCCTACTAACCAATGTGGGGGTATGGTTAATGTGGAGAAATCTGTGTCAAACCCATTGTCAAACAAATACATTCCATACTTGACTTTTTTATAACTGATAATCAGGAGCAAACTCCCTACTGCCCAGGACAGCCCTACTGAAATAGGAACAAAGTTCTGCCAAATAAATCAGGAATAAACTTGACAAAATATCTCTATCATGTACATTATCTTCATGCTCCAGAGAAAATAATTAAAAATAGAAGGGATCTACATATGCCAATCATAGTAGGCCGTGTACTTCATTTCCCCATGGAACCTAATTGGTGAAACCTATCATTCTGTACATATTTAAATAAATGAGCTAACAGAAACAAGATTGACAAGATTATCCTTGCTCTTCCCTTCCTGGTCCCAATCCATGCTCACCACACATCAGAAATCATGGGGTCCTGCTGCTGCTGCTGCTTCTGCTGTTTAATATCTAATAATATTTAATAATCCCTTCCCACCCACCGCCACCCATTGTCCATGCATGGAGCAACTGGTGAAAATGTTGGTTGCTCTGTGTCGGGGCCTGCAGGAGGATGTGGGGGTGCGCCTGTGTATACCCCCACCCCCACTACCACCCAGACTGCAGTGTATCCTTGGACCACCCCTGCAGCCACGGCCCATTTAAAAAGGGACATAGATGGGGTTCCTGCCTGAGGGGCTTACTATCTAGGAGACGAGGGGTGGGGGAACAGGGGCAGAGATGAGGATATGTTCCATAAAGTTGAGAAGTAACCCTTTATAGCCTGCATAGAAGAGGTCTCCTTGGGTGCACAGAGAAGGAGATATTGGGTAAAGCAGGAAGGGGAATAAGGGAATGAGGAGATAGGGAAAGCCTGAGAGAAGAAGTAGGTTTTCAGGAGGGATTTGAAAGTCGTGAGGGAGGCAAATGTGATTGGTGAGGGATTTCCAGGCATGGAGTGCAGCAAGGGAGAAGGGGAAAATACATTTTGAGAAGCAAGGAAAGGGCGTGTACATGTCATTTTTGTTATATCGATAATGAAAACGAAAAATGTTTTTATTTTTGTTATTGCAATAACGAAAATGACAAAAAATAATAATGAAATCAATAATGATAACAAAAGTCTTTATTGATTTCATTATTGCCTAGTAGGTGGATTTTTGGAGGGATGTGGATAGGCAAAGGTTATGTCCTTTTGATCATCTGGAAACTGAAACATCAGACCATCTTCTTTTAAGGTGTCATTTGTATGACAATCTCCGAGAAATTCTCTTGAGGCCTTTCTTGGATAAATTTCCTGGCAGATTGGACTTCTTTCTATTGGAGCTGGCTTTGATGGATGTAGAGCCAGAGTTGACTGCCAAATAGCAAAATGTTTATGTTTAGTATTAAATAGTCGTCGTGACTTTTGGGATTTTAGATTACCTTTGAGTGATACGTAGGATAACAATAAATAAATAAATAAATAAGGGTAGGGTAGAGCTAAAAACTCTAAACCCCCCTTCCCCCCTCCCCAAAGGTACTACCACATATGTACAGGGGTGTAAGATGTGTAGCCGTATCAAGATTCCTCGACGCAAGGCTATTGGCCTTTTACAGCTCGCTCCTGCACCATGAGGTCAGTGGCAACGAATCAACATGGATTTCATAGTGGAACTCCCCCCATCCCAAGGATATGCATCAATATTAGTAATTGTCGATCAATTCACAAAGATGGGGCATTTTATCCCCTGTAAGGGGCTGCCCACAGCAAAACAAACTGCACAGTTAGTCATACAGCATGTTGTCAAACTACATGGCCTTCCACAAATGATCATTTATGATCAAGGATCACAGTTTGTTGCACGCTTTTGGCATGCCTTGTTCACAACTGTCGGCGTCGCGCTTGCCCTGTCCACCGCTTACCACCCTCAAACCAACGGCCAAGCGGAGCGAACCAATCAAGGACTTTGCAGATCGGAAACAGCAAGACACTCCTCAGTTTCGTACGTGCGACATTGTCTGGATTGACCACCGCCACTACAAGTCCCTTCATCCTTCTGCCAAATTGGACTACAGGTACTTTGGCCCCTTTCCCATTGTCCATCAAGTAAACCCTGTCATGTACCGGGTGAGCGTGCCGTCCCATATTCATTGTCACCCTATATTTCATGTCTCTCTATTGAAGCCCGATCACCCTCCTCTCTTCCCAGACCCTGCACCCCCTCCACCAGTTAGATAGGCCCCTACTTCCCCTGAATTTGATGTATGCTCTATCCTTAACTCTAAACATTCCCATGTGGTACTGTACTACCTCATTGATTGGAAGGGATACGATGCTGCTGAGCATTCCTGGGAACCTGCCTCTGAGGTGCATGCACCTCGGTTGACTCAGGTCTTTCATGCCCGCTACCCTTTCAGACCCGGACCCTGTTCCCATGGGGGTAGGGATTTAGGGGGGGTACTGCCTGGAGTCTCCGCCATCACTTCTTCTCCTTTGGGAGGCAGGGAGGCGGCCGGCGGTGCTCCAGAAGCAAGAATAGGGTGTTGGGGCATGATGCTGCATACGAAGGGGCAAGGCAGCCCCCGCTGGCCCCGTAATCAGCAGTAGCGGCTGGGGAAAGTGCATGGCCGCTGCAGTTGCCGGAAGGGGGCGGGACATGCTCCCCTGATGTGCTGTGGCATTCTGCACACCTGCATAATAAACAGGACTGGGCTACCAGAATATAGGAGGGGCCAAAGGTCTCCAGCATTGCCATTGATCAGCAGCTTTGTGAGACTGGCCCCTTCCCCTTGCGGAGTCCTTAGCAGTTACAGTGTATTGCAGTTGGATGTGCATGGTTGAGCTGAGTGTCTGGTGAGTGCGTGCAGGAATACTTGTGGTAGGGTGATTGGGAACGTGATCTTTGTAGTGTGACACACTCCTCCCCTTCTTATCAGTACTGGGGCCCCTTCCTACCCGTGTTCCCTGTGTGAAGTAAGTGTGGAAATTCCTCTCCCTTGTCCCGTCACTTGGGTCTTCCCCTCCTTCCATACTCTCGACCCTCCACACTGTATCCCCCAGCCCCTGGTGTGAGTGCAAGCGGTAGTGTGGGTGTTTGGTACATGATGTGGGTAGTGGAGCAAAGCCATTCTAAGCGTTGTTGTCTCCCCCCCCCCCCCGGATGATGATCTTGCTGCATTCCATTTAGGAACTCTCGGGCCATATAAGAAACTGAGGGGTTGTTTCCCCCTCCTAGCGAGTGGCACCTCCCGGGGTATTTGAGTGTGTGTTTGTACCTTGTCAGGCCCTTGAGTGTCTGGGTCCACCTTTCCCCTTCTTCCAAAACCTACCCTAACAAAAAAATACATTTTGAGGAGCAAGGAAAAGGTGTTTGCATGTCATTTTTGTTATATTGATAATGAAAACGAAAAATGTTGTTTTTATTTTCGTTATTGCAAGACAAAAAATAATAACAAAATAAATAATGATAATGAAAGTCTTTATTGATTTCATTTTTGCCTGGCAGGGTTTTTTTTGGAGGGAAATGTGGAGAGGGGAAGAGGGAGCAGACATCTCGGAGCCAGAAACAGCGTTGAACTCTTGAACTGGGAGGTGAAGGACCTTATGGATGTAACTCTGACTGGTGACCAGCAAAAGAAGTTCCCAGCAGTTGAATGGCCCTGTGGTTCCTCAATGCCTCTGTCTCCCAGAACCAATCAGGAGGGCTCTGGGGGAGGGCCTTTATTCCCTTTATTCTGGGAATATATCCTTTATTCCCTTTCCTACCACCCAATCCTTATTCCTTAGGCACTAGGGGTGTGCATGTTATTTTTATTATTACAATAACGATAATGAAAATTGTCATTTTCATTATTGTTATTGCAACAATGAAAACTAATAATAATAATAACAAAAATAGAAAGAAAAACAACATTTTGTTTTTTAAATAAAGGGGGGAAACTGAAAAACTTATTTATGGCTATAACCTTTTTTATTCTTCTTCAATTCTGATGAAACTTTTGGAGATTGTAACCACAATGGAGGGCATTATGTGTACCAGTTCTCGAAATGATTAGTAGCCCATGTGGTGAGGCTCATTATTGTTCTGTTTCTTTTTGTTCCAGCAACCTCGGGATTATGTAATCTCTGCATTGCTTGCTAGGAAATAATCACCTGAACCTTGGGCTAAAAGTTGTCCACAAATGCCCCTGCAGTTTTTTGGCAAAACACATTTAAATGTATAGGCACACAATTAATTTTCGCACCCTGACAGTTGAAGGATTTGGGACTGTAAGTTCAACAGGTTTCACCTAACCTTGGGCCAAGGGGACTCAAAAATGATTGAAACAGATCCAACATGTAATGAACCAAATTTTGAAAACATGCTGCAGATTATGCATGGCACACAGCACAAAATCTGTCCAGCATGCACCAAAAAACCTTGTTTTTCACTTAGCAGTTATTAATTTATTAATTATTATTTATATAGCACCAGCGATGTACCTGATGCTTTACAGAGAATAAGATAGACATGGTCCCTGCCCAAGAGCTTACAATCTAAAGACAGGGGGAGGGGATACAGGGAAGGGGGAATAGAGGGAGAAACAAGGGATGCAACAATCATGAGGATTTGAGAACTCAGGTACACGTTCTTGGCTTGGTTAAAGTACATTGGGAGTTTACAGATAACAAGTGGGGGATAATCCTGGGTGGGGATGATTAGCAGGAGTTAGGTAGGGCAGAGCAGAAGAGGTGGGTTTTGAGGAAAGACTTGAAGGTATGAAGGGAGGGGCATGGTGGATGTGGGAAGGGAGGGAGTTCCAGGCATGCAGGGCAGCGAGGGAGAAGAGATGAAGGCAGGTGGGGGAGTACGGAAGGTGTGGGAGGGTGAAGGAGGGGATGGAAGAGGAACGGGGTGCTCGAACAGGGGTTCAGAGGGAGATCAGGGCAGAGAGGTAGGCGGGAGCGAGGTTGTGAAGGGCTTTGTAGGTGAAGATGAGGAGTTTGTGCAGAATACGCTCAGGAAGGGGGAGCCAGTGGGGAGAGGAGAGGAGAGGCTGCACATGGTCAAAGCGACAGGCTAGGTGGATGATCCTGGCAGCAGAGATTTGAACAGAGATGAGGGAAGAAAGGTGAGAGTGTGGTAGGCCAGGGAGGAATAGATTATAATAGTCGAGGCATGAGATGACTAGGGCATGGATGAGAGTTTTGGCAAAGGAGAAAGACGGAAAAGGGCGGATCTTAGTAATGTTATGGAGGGAGAAGCCGCAGGATTTGGCCATGGAGTCAATGTAGGGTGAAGGTAAGGTGCGAGTCAAATATTAAGCCCAAGCTAGAAGCTACGGGCTTGGGGGACAGGGAGGATGGAGAACCCATCAATGGCAATTGACAGGGAAGAGGAAGGATTGGGAGGGAAGATAAGGAGTTCAGTTTTAGCCATGTTCAGTTTGTGTTGGCGCTGAGACATCCAGGCAGAGATATCAGAGAGACAGTTGATGAGATGAGCTTAAACAGAGGGGGAGAGGGAAGGAGTGGAGAGATAGAGTTGAGTGTCGTCAGTATATAGGTGGTATTGGAAACTGTGGGAGGCAATGAGTTTGCCTAGGGATTGGGTGTAGATAGAGAAGAGGAGAGGGCCAAGGACAGAGCCTTGGGGAACCCCAACCAAGAGGGTCAGGGAGGAGGAGGGGGAGGAGTTAGGAAGAGGTACATTGAAGGGGTAGTCAGAAAGGTAGGAGGAGAAGCACTCGAGGACAGAGTCCCAGAATCGCAGGGAGTGAAGCTATTCAAGCAGGAGCAAGTGGTCAACAGTGTCGAAGGCAGCAGAGAGATCAAGGAGGACAAGAATAGAGTAAAGGCAGTTGGATTTAGCCACAAGAAGATCCTTGGTGATCTTAGCCAGAGTGGTTTCAGTGGAGTGAAGGGGGCGGAAGCCAGATTGGAGGGGGTCAAGGGAGGAGTTGGCGGACAGGAGGTCGAGGCAAAGGGAGTAGACACCCCTTTCAAGGAGTTTGGAAGCAAAAGGGAGGAGTGAGACAGGAGAGTAATTAGAGGGTTCAGAGGGATCCAGAGTGGACTTTTTGAGGATGGAGGCGACAGTGGCGTGCTTAAGGGCAGAGGGAAAGGAGCCAGTTGAGATGGAGAGGTTGATGATGTGCAGGAGGGGATTAAATTGTTTATGGAGCCCAGAGATTTGATCAATTTTCTGCATATTACACAGCAAAATTTTCCCCAGTTAGCCTGCTATCAGAAACTATGCAACAATCAGGGAAAGCACCATTGGGGCCAAATTGCCAGGCAAAAACATTACCCACCCACCCTCCTTTTGTATGAGCTGTAACATTCACAGCACGTTGGTGCAAAGTGTGTCATTCATTTTTACTCCCTGTAATGTACTTGGACTGTAAATGCATGGACATCTAAGAATAATTACTTTAAGAATAATGACAACTGCATGTACTTTGATGGGAGAAAAAGTATATTTCCTTATTTTGCAGCATTACAGACAATTTGCATACACACAAAATATCAAAATATGAAACGTTTTATTCTATACCAAGCATATTAAAATTTCAAAAAATTGGCATGCCCAGCTGTCTAACAAAGTATGCTTCAATGCTTTCAGTTAAGAAAAATCCTCAAGGGTCATCACTAAGCTATTTGCTTTTTAGTAAATATTTTCCCCAAGAAAATCCATGTTAGTGTCTCAATTTCAAAATAACATCATCCTATTCAAAGTCACTCTCATCAGATATATCCTCACTGTCAGTTGCAGGATTAGAGATCATCTTCTCATTGTTCTCACACTTCTGACATGCACACTAATTAGAAAAATTAAAAATGAGTTGTTTATTTATTTGCAGTACTGACATCTTTATAATTCACACCCCCCCTCCACCAAAACACATAGCAATGCAGAGGGCACAACAAGATAACCCTCCAAAAAACATAGCAATGCAGAGGGCACAACAAGACACCCCTCCAAAACACATGGCAATGCAGAGGGCACAACAAGACACCACCCCAAAACACATGGCAATGCAGAGGGCACAACAAGATAACCCTCCAAAACACATGGCAATGCAGAGGGCACAAAAGACACCCCCCAAAACACATAGCAATGCAGAGGGCACAACAAGATAACCCTCCAAAAAACATAGCAATGCAGAGGGCACAACAAGACACACACACCCAAAACACATGGCAATGCACGGGACACCATTGTAAACCACTCCCCCAAAACATATGACTTTCCCTCTCCAGCCTTCCCAGCTGCCAGGGCTTGTCTCCCCCCTTCCCAGTTTTGAAAAGGAAGTGCACCAGCAACTACAGTGGCAGCAGCCGCTTCCCCCCCTCCCCCCCATCCCTCCTGGCTCCCGGTCTCCTCCTGGCCGCTCCAACAGGGCCTCCCAGAGCAGCGCAGCCAGATGACATCATCTGGCTGCATCGCCCTGAGAGGCCCCATTGGGAGGGGCTAGGAAGAGGTTGGGAGCTGGGATCCAGGTAGGGACGAGCGGGGGAGTGACTACTGCTGCCGCTGCTAACACACTTCATCTTCAAAACTGGGAAGGAGGGAGGCAATACCTGGCAGCTGGAGAGGGGAAGCCCCAAGGGTTTGTTCATTCCCCTCCCCCCGTGGAATCTCCTGCCCCACGTCTCCCCAGCGCAGGCTAGAAATTCTGCGCTGGGGTAAGCGGGGCAGGAAATTCTGCAGGGGGAGGGGAATTCTGCGGGAAATCTGTGAATCGCAGACCCTCATTTCCCTCGGGGCCCTGGCTGTGTCATGGGAAACCACAGTAACTCTAGATAAACAACCAACATGGTTTAATAAAGAAATGATTTGAGATGATCCTGTCAACTGTCACATCGTTAATCCAAGACAAAGGGATTTGGGTGTCTGTTTTTGACCTTTTGATTCAAAGTAAACAATATCTTAACAAAAGAAAGTACTTAAAGATTCACATATTTTGGAAGATCAACATGGCTATCCAATGTAGGTGCTTCTGATGCTCTGGTAACCCAAGCTATAAAATCATATAGTTCAACTGGCACAACTGTCTTTGCAGGGTCAACAGTCAAAACATTTGATGTTGGTGGCCATGGACACCTCATTCCAGGATTATTACTTAATGTGCTTTTGATAATCAATGCAGCTTTGTATAGAATTCCAGCTAATTGATCATCAGATGATGGTACAGTTGCTGTTGACAACCTGTATGAGTGTAGATCACCCTGATGTTGAGAAGTATTTACCTTTTCCTCGCTCAGAGTTTCATCTGTACTTGATGTTTCTACACCTGACTGACAAGGAAGTTTGTTTAGATGCATATTTCTTGTTAATGTTTCAGCATAAACTATCACACTAGCATTCCTTTTGTGTGGAGAATGAAATATGAGCTGAGGGAAGTCCCACTGTAGGAGATATTTTAGTTGGTCGGTTCTGTAACACAAGAGCAAATATGAATTCAGAATACAGGAAGTGAGTGGTTAATGGCTTGAGATTTGCCTGATTTTAGTTTACATTTAATAGTAAAGTAAAAACAGCACAATCTCTGTAGTTGCTACAAATTATACAGCTGTCAATACATAACTATTCAAATGTACAATATCTGCTTATTAAATTACTTACCTATAATGTGAAGCATCCTGACTTTCATGCTCTTTTACAAGGCTGATAAAAATCTGTGTAAGTCTTTTCATACGCAGCACCTCCTTGTCCATAATGATCCTCTGATGGATGGCAGTGGTGCAGAAAATCTTGTAGGCGTTATGGTACATCTGCTCAGTGCAAGAAGGCTTATCCTTATCTGTTGACTATGTAAAAAATCTTGTGTACCCCTTGTAACATGTTCTGTGGCAACAGACTTCTAATGCCACACAATCCTGTTCTTCTATGTGGATTTCAATCCTGTAGTCTTACTTTAGGTTAGCAGTTGTTTTCAATTGACCTGCATCAACAGTTTGTGCAAGAACTAGGTGAGCCTTCTGTCGTTTAGGAGCCACAGCGATGTATCTGCTCCCGGGGCGGTTGGTGGGTTTTGAGGTTGGAGGGTCAGTAAGGCCGGTGAGCCTAGTGCAGAGCCAGGGCAATGGTAGGTGGAGCCAGGGCAATGGTAGGCGGAGCCAGGGCAATGGTAGGCGGAGCCAGGGCAACGGTAGGTGGAGTCAGGGCAACAGTAGGTGGCATAACCCAGCAGCAACAAAACACAGTTTGCATGTGGTTTCTGTGTGGTTTTTTTAAAAATTGTGATTCATGGGACCTTAAAATTCCTCCCCAACACACACACACACACACAGCAGAGGGCAAGAATACTGTTTCAGAAAGAATGGACTTGCTGCATGTGTGTTGGAGGGACCTCAATCCCTGCTTCAGAAGTCCCTTCTGAAGCAGTATTCTTGTCCTCTGCTGCGTGTGTGTGTGTGTGTGTGTGTGTGTGTGTTGGGGGGGGCAATTTTAAGACCCATTAATCACCAGACTAACAGTTAAATCTCAGGATTTCAAAACCTCAATTTTATCACAAACATCACATTTCCAGCATTTCAAAAACACCCAAAATCACCAGACTAACAGTTACATCTCAGGATTTCAAAACCTCCACATCATCAAGTGAACACCCCCAGCATTACCTCCCGGCACCCAAGTCCCTCAGCTTCCCAGCACAGCCACCACCAACATCACCTCCCTGAACCCCAAACCTCTAAGCACCACCTCCATGCACCTCAAATCCCTCATATACCCAGCACAGCCACCCACAGCATTACCTCCCTGCACCCCAAAGCCCTCAACCCCCAGCACAGTCACCAACAGCATCACCTCCCTGCACCCCAAACCCCTCCACCTTCCAGCACAGTCACCCACAGCATCACCACTCTGCACTCCAAGTCCATCAGCACCCCAGTACAGCCCTCCCAAGAACCCCCAGAATCACTTCCCTGCACCCAATACCCCTCAGCACAGCCACCCCAGCACCACCTCCCTGAACCCAAAGCTCCTCAGCACCCCAGTACAGCCATCCCAAGAATTCCCAGCATCACCTCACTGCACCCCAAACCCTTCAGCATCCCAGCACCACCTCCCTGCACCCCCAACCCCTCAGCCCCCACCACACCCAGCACCCAGAACCCCACCCTACACCCTAAGCCCCTCAGCACCCCAGTACAGCCATCTCAAGAACCCCTAGCATCACCACCCTGCACCCCAAACCCCTCAGCACCCCCAGGACAGCCACCCCCAGCACCACCTCCCTGTACCGCAAACCCCATCCAATCCAGCACAGTCACCCCAGCATCACCTCCCTGCACCCCCAACCCCTCAGCCCCGACCACTGCCAGCACCCCACCCCACACCCCAAGCCCCTCAGCACCCCAGTACAGTCATCCCAAGAACCCCAGAATCACTTCACTGCACCCCAAACCCCAGTCCCCCAGAACAGCCACCCCAGCACCCTCAACCCACTACCACAGCCAGCCCCTAGCACCCCAAGCCTCTCAGCACCCCAGTACAGCCATCCCAAGAACCCCAAGCATCACCTCACTGCACCACAAACCCTTCAGCACCCCAGCACATCTCCCTGAACCCCAACTCCTCAGCCCCCCACCACAGCCAGTCCCCAGCACTCTACCCCAAGCCCTTAAGCACCCCAGTAGAGCCATCCCAAGAATCCCCAGCATCACCTCCCTGCACCCCAAACCCCACAGTAAAGACACCCCAGCATGGCCTCCATGCACCCCATCCCTCAGCACCCCAGTACACACACACCCAGCATCTCCTGCCTGCGCCCCAAACTCCTCCACACCCCCCTCCAACCCCACACCCCCACACCCCCAATTTACTCACCAAAAGTCAGGCAGCACCGCAGCTGGATCCGGGATAGCATGCTGGCTTCACTCTTGAGCCTGGGAGCTGCCGTGCAGGCAGCTTAGGCCCCCCCTCTCTCCCAGTGTCGAGCCAAAGTTTGATTCAACTGGGAGGGAGGAAGGAGGGAGGGGAGCATAGAGCTGCTCGGAAGCTCCCAGGCCCCCCGCACAGCTACGAGTAGTCTTACCTGGGTGCCTAGTGTGTGGCGCCCAGGTTGGACTTTTAGCCCTGGGCTACCCCTGCAACGAATTAGTGCCCCCTGCGGCACTATTTCATTGCTGGGTTTTCTTTATGCGGAATGAACGGCGCTTCTAGCTGCCCATTCTGCATAAAGGGAGAACGCTTCCCTTTTGTCCCTGAAGGCTTCCTTAGGAAGCCTTCAGGAGTGGCTCTGTGAGTCACCGGCTGTGTGTGTGCATGTGTGCACACACACAATCAGTGAGAATGTTGTTCGGAGCCATCTTGAAGAACCTTCAGAAGGTTGCTGCCTCTAAAACAATGTTCTTCAAGATGGCTCCGCACATTCTCACTTACTAGTCTTTTTGTGTGCGCGAGATATATATTTTTTTTCAGCGGCATGCAGCACTGGGCCCCGGGGGGGAGCTTGGGCATCTGGCGCCAGGAGGGGTATTGTCCCTGACATCCTAGAGGGCCCACTGCCACTGTCTGCTCCTCTTCTTGCATATGATGCAGATGACAGGAAGGACTGGTCTAGAGATATGAACAGGGAGGCCAGTTCTTGACCTAAGTGTCTTTGTCTTGCATGGGGAAGGAGAGGAGCTACTGTTGGAAGATGTGGATTCTTTAACATGTTCTACACATATTATAATGACTGTTCAGTACAGCATTTTCTCATGCTCTCAATGCATGTTTTGTCTATAAAACGCCTGTAACAGGTGGGGTGGAATCCTGCATCAATGGAAATATCATCAAATTCTGTTGACAAATACTGTTGAAATGACTATGCAATGCACCGATTCAGTCCATCCAACTGCAACCATGCTTTAGCACATTCACAGTATATCCCACTTGATATTTGTAAATTGTTGAATAGGCTCTTTTGTAATTGAATGTAGATGCATAAAACAGCTTAAGCCTGATGCTAAAATTGTTCTCTTGCGAGTCTTACCAGACTGGCCATTGTCACCATTCCTGAGTGTGTCCATACATATTTTTCTTCATAGAAGTATTTGTGTTGGCTTTCAGATGATACAGGTGATTAAGTAACTACTGACATAACTGTTCAGTAGATGCATGCTGGAAGCTGAAAAGTAATATAAACAGGGTGTGAATTCTTTTTTCATAGACCATGTTATGAACTGCCTCTAAGACTAGAAGACTGTCTAAGCACAAGCACTTACCACCTCTCCACTGCTCTGAGCTCATTAAGGTACACAAATGAGTTCTTCCTGTCATATAGACAGAAGATTACTTCCTGAGAGTCCAGAAAACAGGAGCAGTGTGGCTTGCCTGAAGATTTCATCGCTGCCCCTAGTGGCAAGGGTAACATTCTAAGGAAAAGCAGCAGGAAGGATTACAGTTCCTACTGCTATAAAATTATAACAGCTACTACTACTCCTTTCGGAGGCCTCAAAATATTACCTATTGCAGTCAAGAAAATAGAGAATAGCAATGACAACAATGCCCTTCTATAATTATGAAGTGTTGCGGCCATGTAGTATATGATAATCACCTTTCTTTCCATGTCTCTATCTTTGTCATTTTCATATTGTTTGAAATTATTTTTTCTTCACTGAAAGCATTGAAACCTACTCTGTTAGACAGCTGGGCATGCCCATTTTCTCCCCATTAGCGTTGTGTATGCCAATTGTCTGTAATGCTGCAAAATAAGGAAATATGCTGTTTCTCCCATCAAAGTACATGCAGTTGTCATTATTTGAAAAGTAATTATTCTTAGATGTCCATGCATTGACAGTCCAAGTACATTACAGGGAGCAAAAATGGATGACACACTTTGCACCAATGTGCTATGAATGTTACAGCTCATACAAAAGGAGGGGGGGGGGGGCGGGTAATGTTTTTGCCTGGCAATTTGGCCCCAATGGTGCTTTGCTTTCCCTGATTGTTGCATAGTTTCTGATAGCAGGCTAACTGAGGAAAATTTTGGTGTATAATATGCAGAAAATAAATCAAATCTCTGAGCTCCATAAACAATTTATTCTGTTACTGTTAAGTGAAAAACAATGTTTTTTTGGTGCATGTTGGACACATTTTGTTCTGTGTGCCATGATTAATCTGCAGCATGTTTTCAAAATTTGATTAATTACACGTTGGATCTGTTTCAATCATTTTAAGCCCGCTTAGCCCAAGATTACCTGTTGAAGTTTCAGCCCCAAATCCTTCAATGTCAGGGTGCGAAAATTAATTTTGTGCCTATACCTTTAAATGTGTTTTGCCAGAAAACTGCAAGGAAGTTTGAAGATAACTTTTAGCCTAAGGTCCAGGGGGGTTATTGCCTAGCAAAAAATTCAGTTTATGTAGTTCCCAGGTTGCTGGAACGAAAATAATTTCCTAAGCCCTTTTTTCCAGTTCGCCACACTGCCTATAGATAAAGGGAACCGATTTTAGAAGCAATTGAATTTTGTGATTTTAAGAAAAGTTCCATACACATTCATGACTACAACTTCTTTATCTTCCATTCAATTTGCATGAAACCTATTCATATCATTTTCCTTCACAAGCTTAACATTCTTGCCAATTTTCAGAAAGATTGGATAAAGGGTACTGATGGTATAAGGACCCAACTCTAAAATACATTTCCAGATGTAACATTTTTATATTCCATCTTGTTTACAAGACATTTGGGAAGAATGTATCACATACCTTCCTTTTCATCTCTGACAAACTACAGGATAATTTTAAACGAAAATAACTTTATAAGCAATTGAAGTTGTCCCCTTGAAAACCATTATTTAGATAAATAGCAGCACATGGAGTGCCAGTTAAAGGCAGGCACCTGGCATGACAGGTGGGAGGGAGGTTGTAGGAGGGAGGATGTGGAGCAACACAAAAGACTGACAGACACATTCACTGGCCAATGACTGCATGCTTCCAGCTTTACAGGACCAATCAGTAGTGGCTTCGAAGCGGGCATAGGGGTGGCCCTCAGGCGGGCATAAAAGGGACATAACTGGGTCTTTGGGGATAGCATCTGATCTCAGCACTCAGGAGACATAGTTTACACATCCAGGCTTGCCAAGTATCATCATAAATCACATCCTGCAGCACTCTGACAGAGGACATAAGAGAATCTCTATTGGCTCTTTCCTAAACAGATGCTCGTGAAAGTGTGATATTTATTTATTTATTTATTTATTTATTTCATTTTATCAATTTATATCCTGCCCCTCGTGAAAACAGCTCGGGGCAGCTAACAATTTCAAAAATATAAAAATACAGTCATAAAAATATTTTTAAAACACTAATAAAATCACAACAATTAAAATATGGCTAGGGTAACACTAAAACGATTGATACAATAAATAAGGGTGGAGGGAGATAAAACGCCTTAACCCCCCTTCCCCCCTCCCCAAAGGCCTGGGTGAACATCCAGGTCTTGGAAATTCACCAGAATGTTAAAAGGCTTGGAGCCAGAAGAGCGTCCTCCGGGAGGGAATTCCAAAGGTGCGGCTCGGCCACCGAGAATGCCCTCTCCATTGTGGCTCCCCGCTTAACATGGTGCATCTCCAAGAAGGCACCCCCGGCAGGCAGAAGGAGCCACTTTGGGGCACGGAGGGCAAGGTGGTCCCCGAGGTACGAGGGGCCCAGACCGTGAAGGGCCTTATAAATTAACACCAATACCTTGAACCTGGCTCGGCTCGCTATTGGCAGCCAGCGCAGAGTCCGGAGCACAGGTGTTATGTGCTCCCGATGACCCGTCCCCGACAGGAGCCAGGCTGCCACATTCTGTACTAGCTGCAGCCTCCAAACCAGGAACAAGGGCAGCCCCACGTAGAGCACATTGCAGTAGTCCAACCTCGAGGTGATGAAGGCATGAATGAGGGAGGCCAGGTCTGGGCCAGAGACATATGGATGCAGCTTCCGCACCAGATATAACTGACGGAAAGTGGCCCTCAACAATACCTCCACCTGTCGCTCCAGGTGGAGATCTGCGTCCAATATCACCCCCAGACTCCAAACCTTCTGAGCTATAGGAGGGTGACCCCCCCCCAATCAGGGGGGCCGACACCTCCCTCGCTCTCCTCACCAGCATCACCTCCGTCTTATCGGGGTTGAGCTTCAATCTGCTCTGCCGCATCCATTCCGCCACAGCCTCCAGACACTGGGATAGCAACGAGACAGCATATACAGCCCTGACAAATTTCATGTACACTGGTTGGACTACAAAGCTGTTTCAGTCAGGCATAAATGTATAAGTTAATTGCTTATACTACCAGGAACCTTTATCTCATCCTTCTGAATGTTGGCAGAGATAGTAATTATGGGAAGGGGTGTAAACTTGCCAAATTTTATCTACATTAAAAGTGAGGAAAAGATGTTACAGCTATGAATGTATATGAAGATTTTTGCAAAATAATATAATTAAACTGCTTATAAAATTGAATTCTTTTATTCAAACTTTTTGGAATTTGGTACAATTAATGCCTTCCATTGGAGGTACAATCTCTCCTAGTCTGAGCCAAATATAGTAAAAAAAAAACATTACAGCTTAAAATATGTTTTCCATTGAAACCACTGGGGAACGAAAATGAAAATGAAAATTTGATATTTATGAGAATGAAAATGACATATTTAAATAATGAAAGCAAAAAATAATAATAAAAAATGACATGGTCCCGTGGTGCACACCACTATTAGGTATACATATATATATATAGAGAGAGAGATGTAATATAGTTTAGAGATAGATAGCTAGATTATAGAGACAGAATAGAGATAGATTAGAGATAGTAGATATACCTCTGAGTTTTCCTTTTACTTTCCCCTGTATATCTCTCCCTCTCCATATATTATTTAGATATAGATATTAGTTGCATATATAGAAATTAGATATTTAGATACTGGGCTGTTTTATTATATAACACATGAACCCCTATCTTTTCTTGGATGTGCTACTGCATTCCTTGGCTCACCTCAAAACTCTCTCCACCCTCACAGTTCTAAGAACTGTCAGCTGTGCTCACAATAAACTTTATTTCAAAAATCAACTGAGCTGCTGCTGAGGACGGAAGCCAAAACATTCAGCTAATCAGTAAATCTACAGTCATTTTCTCTTTATAATTCCTATATATTGTTTATGACTGCATCCTAAGGATTATAGGATAGGAATATTTTGTATTATACAAAGGTTAGGTTTAGCTTATATTCTGTATATATTATATAAACAAAGCCAAATATTGTGTACAGTATATATTATTGTGTGCAGTTCTTTCTGTATCACAATGAGAAGGAGCAGGAGTTGAACTTCTAACAATAATTCTTCATTGGCGCACGAAATTCATACTGATACCAATAACTATACCAAAAATAAGATCTTTGTTTGAAATCAATACCGATAACGACAATGATCATGAAAAATTACATTTTCTTATTACCAAAAATGAAAATGACACATTTTAATAACGAAAACAATAATGAAAAATGAAAAATGACATGGGCTCCTGGTGCACACCCCTAGCAGGGGAGTCATGAACAGGCAAGGGTGTTGCAGAGGAGCAGAGCTCCTTGCCAAGACTGTAGTGGGAAATGAGTGCAGAGAGACAGGAGGAGGAGAGCCTTGTAGGTAAAGACAAGGCTCTTCACGGAATTGCCACCCTTTATAACATTCATGGTTTTGCCCTCCCTTTAAAGCCTGTACAGAAAAATCCCTCAGGCTAAAATTCTCTGCTAGATCCCAACAGCCTAAATTTGAAGGCCTGCTTTCCTTGCCCTATGTCATTGCTCTTCTTCCACTGCCTTAAGGAAGAGGCAACAAAATGCCATGCCCACTAAGGGTGATGGGCATACCTTGAGATTCTGATTACGCACAAATCTAGGCAATTCACTGGGAGCCCCAGGTGCTCAGTGCTCCTCAGGCTCCATCCTTCAGTTATGAAACCATTATTTATTTAAAAGTAGAGACATCACAGTAAAGTAATGCGCTTAGCAGGTTTTATTATATGCAACTATTGCTTATTCATCTCAACATGCAAATCTCAAGCCTGCTCATGTTAGGAGTAATCATAATGGGCTCTTCGTTTATTTAAATTAAAGGGCAAGTTTTCAACAGTGCTGATTCACAATGATTATGAAAGATAGTCTGGTAGAGACATGGATATAATGCTAATAACTGCACAGCATATGCAAGTATATTGGCTGTATTGTTGTACAGATGTTTTTGATAGATGTTTTGAAGGCGTTATACAAGCCTTCAAACACTATATTTGACAGCTTGTAAAATATTTCAGCATTAAAGGATTGTCATCCCAATCTGAAAAATGAAAAATAAAATGGAAATGTGGCAGAAAGTCTCAGGAAGGCTAAATTTTGTGAATATATTTTTTAAAATAACTTTTTTAAATGGGGGCTACAAGGAAGCCAAATGTATGTTTGTGTGGTCAGGTTTTTGTCTCTAAACATGCTGTTAATTCCTAAATTTTTAATTTTTTTTATTTATTTAAAACTTGTATCCCGCCCCTCCTGCCCAAAGGCAGCTCATGGCGGCGAACAACAAACAAAAAATTGAAAAATAAAAAAACAAATTTTAAAACAAATCATAAAACTCACCCTCCCTCCCAAACCCTACCCCCCACCCTAACCCTAACCCTCGCCAAAAGCACGGCAGAACATCCAGGTCTTACACAAATGTCGAAACGACAAGAGAACGGGGGCCAACTAAGTGTGAGTTGCTCCTCCGGGAGAAAATTCCACAGCACGGAGGCAGTCACCAAAAAAGATCTAACATCAGTGGCCACCCGTCTCACCCGTGGAACTGCCAAAAAGGCCCCCATGGACGATCTTGAGAAGGGCGCTCCCAACAGACCGCAGAGGCTGGTCCAGAATGTGGAGAACAAGGTGGTCACGCAGGTAAGTCAGGCCAAGGCTGTATAGGGCTTTATAGGTCAAAACCAATGCATTGAATCAGGCCTGGAAGACTATAGGCAGTAGGGACGGGCCCGGTCCCATTACCGGTACACCGGATTTTACCGGTTACCGGTTTCACAAAAACTTGATTCCCGGATTAAATCCGGTGTACCGGTACCGGATTTATTGCATTGGTTCCAATGGGGCGCTGTGTCCCCATTGAAACCAATGCAATAAATTAAAATTAATTCCCTCCCCCTCCCAGGCTGCGCGGGTGGAAGGGGGGACACCCCCCACCCACCCTGCCCAGCCTGGCTTTTTGTTGTAAAAGAT
>QEPC01009557.1:624256-637781 GCA_003113815.1 Sphenodon punctatus
AAATCCGGTACCGGGGGCCGGATTACCGGGCCGAATCCGATAATGCCGGTACGCCCGATACCGGCATTATCGGATACCGGTAGATCCGGAATTCCCATCCCTAATAGGCAGCCAGTTCAGAGCCCAGAGCACTGGTGTAATGTGCTCATGGCAACCCGTCCCCAGGAGGAGACAGGCCACTGCATTCTGCACTAGCTGCAGTCTCCGGACCATCTCTATAGGTAGCCCCACATACAGCACACTACAATAGTCCAATCTTGAGGTAATGAGCACTCTGCCATCTCGAAGGGAGGCATTGATCACCCTCACCAGCAGCAGCTTCACTGTCTCCCAGCTGGCCTTAACCTGCCAGGATGGGCATTGGTCAAGTTCACAAAAGGTGACCCTAACAGCCTCAAGGACATCTCCCACCCTGGTGGCTGACACCGACTGGAATTGATCCCACAAAACTGGACAAGGCGGGGCTTCTACAACTTCTGGTTCACCCACTGCAATAAGTGTGGCATTGAAGTTGTGGTGAACCTGAGTGATTTTCTCTGCAAAATAATCACCAAACATGTCACAGTGGGCATTAGATAACTCTGATTCCAGGTGGAGGGAAGGAGGACTGATCAATCCCCTCACCAGCCAGAAAAGCTCTGTTGGATGAGATTTTGTAGAGGCTATACAGGCAGAAAATTTTTTTTTGCTGCCCTTACAGCTACAGCATAGGCATATAAACTGTCTCTAAATTGCAATCTGTCAGCTTCAGCATGCAAATGGAGCCACTGTGGATCCAACTGCCTCCCCTCCCACTTCAGGAGCCTCAGGCCCTCTGTAAACCAAGGAGGCCTGAGGAGCCATCAACAAGGGAGCAGATGCCTCAGAGCCTGCCAGTCGATGGCCTCCACAGGGCCACAGAACCTTGATGGTGGGTCCTGGGACTAGAGTGGAAACTTCTGGATGACATGTATGGACAGTCCATACATTCCCTGCCTGGAATGTAGGCCCCAGAACCCTTACGGTGTGTCCTGGGGCTGGAGTGGCTGTTACTTGATGCAGTGGAACGTCAGCTCTCTGTGAGCGGAATGACGGCCTCAGAACCCTGACGGTGCATTGTGGGACAGGAGTGGCAGCTTGTGGATGAAGTAGAATGACAGCTCACACATGGAGGGTCCTTATTTGCTTACAGCATGGCCCAGGGACAGCCGGCTCTGCTCCTGTTGGACACAGACAGCTATTTGGACTTAGAGGAGGTATCCAGCATTTATTTATTATTATTATTATTATTATTAACATTTGTATAGCACCAACCCTGTACCTGTTGCTTTACAGAACAAAGATAAAGATGCAGTCCCTGCCTATGGCTTACTATCTAAAAAGACAAGGCAGGGGTGACAAGGAGAGGGGGGCAAAGGGAAGACAAGGGAGAAGCAAACAAACATGCAAGTGGCTGTGTAGTCTCAGGTGTGCGTGCTTGGCTTGGTTAAAGTTAGGCAGGAGACTGCAGAGGAGGGTAGAGTGTAAGTATTTAGGGGAAAACAACTAGCAGGCATTGGGAAAGGCAGCATGGAAGAAGTGGGTCTTGAGGCGGGATTTGAAGGCACAGAGGGAGGAGGCGAGGCGGATGTGGGTAGGGATGGAGTTCCAGGCATGGGGGCAGTGAGGGAGAAGGGATGAAGGTGGTTAGGGGATCATGGGAGGAGACAGAGGAGGAGAGGAGGGCACGTGCAGGAGTGCATAAGAAGATTAGGACTGAGAGGTAGGAGGGAGCTTGGCTGTGAAGTGTTTTACAGGTGACTACCAGGAGATTAAACTGGATGCATTCGGGAAGGGGGAGCTGGTGAAGAGAGGAGAAGAGAGGCTGCATGTAGTCAAAGTGATGGGCTGAGTGGATGACCTTGGCAGCGGAGTTTTGGATGGCAATAAGGGGGGAGTGAGGGAGACCAGCGAGGATAAGGTTGCAGTAGTCAAGGCGAGAAGTGACCATGGCATGAACAAGGGTTTGGGCAGAGGAGATAGAGAGAAAGGGGCGGAGCCGAGCGATGTTATGGAGGGCGAAGCGTCAGGACTTGCCAACAGAGTCAATGTAAGGCTTAAAGGAAAGATGAGTGTCAAAGATAAAGCCCAAGTTACGGGCTTGGGGAACAG
The DNA here is from genome assembly GCA_003113815.1 of Sphenodon punctatus. Classification (NCBI taxonomy): domain Eukaryota; kingdom Metazoa; phylum Chordata; class Lepidosauria; order Sphenodontia; family Sphenodontidae; genus Sphenodon; species Sphenodon punctatus. The sequence continues at coordinate 626,387 of QEPC01009557.1, forward strand.
GGGGCGGAAGCCAGATTGGAGAGGGTCCAGGGAGGAATTGGCAGAGAGGAGGAGCAGGCAGCAGGAGTAGACAACACGTTCCAGAAGCTTAGAGGCAAAGAGAAGGAGGGAGACCGGCCAGTAACTAGAGGGGTCGGATGGGTCCAGGTTGGGCTTTTTGAGGATTTGAGAAACAGTGGCATGCTTGAAGGCGAAGGGGAAGGATCTAGTAGCAAGGGAGAAATAAATTACACGTAAAGGGGGGGGGGGATAGTGAGACCAATAGAGGTCATCAGGCAGAAGGGGATTAGGTCAAGAGGGCAGGGGTGAGGCAGGTGAGGAAATAGCAGAGAGGAGCTTGCAGGCTGGCTGGAATGGGTGGAGCAGCAGCAGAGGCCCAGCCAGGGCTTGGTGGCTGGCAGCTCCCCCACACGGTCGGATGTTTCAGGCTTGGCTCATACTCAATAGAACTCAAGAAGCTCTGCTGCCAATTGGTCAAGCCTTGCCTGGTGGTGAATCACGTGGACACCCAGTAGCAGACATTGGACTGTCTGGTCTCAGAACCCAAGGCACAGCAGAGGCGGCATTGGCAGCAGCAGCAGACATTTGATTTCTTAATAGCAGAACCCATGGTGGCACAGCAGAGGCGGCATTTGCAGCAGTGGTAGGGATGGGTAAACAGACCGCGGTTTGGGTTTGGCTGTTCGGTTCAGCCGTTTGGTTCGGGTTCGGCCATTCGGCTGAAAAAATAACGCGAGAGCTGGAAATCGCCCCGGAAACAGGAAATTTGATTGCGTGCGGAGCTGTGTGGCGAGTGAGTGTGTGTTTGACTCGGTAGCTGCTCAGTTCGTGTGTTTTGGCTGTGATTGTGTTGGGTTTGGCTGTGCTGTGTGTTTGGGTGGTTGGTGTGTGTTGTGGGTGACTGTTTTGGGTGTGAGTGTTTGTTTATTAAAAAAAAATGAAGAAGGCTGTAGTGCTGATCCCCCGGCTGGGGGACAACTTGGTACTCAAGGAGGAGGAGGAGGTAGCGGTCGAGGCCACTGCCCCTACTACTACACCTCCCGGGGCACTGGTGGCTTACTCCTCGGATGAGGAGGAAGCAGCGGGCTCTGGAGGTACTGCCACACCTGCCAGGTTTGTAAACTTTTTTTTAACTTTTAGGACAAGAAAGGCTCCGTCCGTTAGAGCGAGCTCACTGGCATGCAGGTGGATGCGTGGGTGGTGGGCATCAGTCAGGCAAAAACAGTGGGCATAAGCGGGTGGCAGCAGATGTCTGACACAGAGAGAGAAGGTACTGTAGTGTGGGGGGCTCTGGCATGAGCAGCACCCCCACCCAAACATGTGCCATGTTAGCAAGGGTCTCCACTTTCCAGTTGCCATCCCATTTCCTACGCACCCCCAAATAAGGGCAGTCTCTTTCCTCCAGCCAGGGTCACATCTCCCGTCACCATCCCTAACACCCCTGGGAGGACAGGATTTTCACGTGCTTTACTGCTTTCTAGTTGCTGTTCCTAGCACCCCAAGGAGGGAGGACTAGATGCATCATCATAAATGCATGATATTTATTTGGTGTTCTTATGTGTTTCCCTTTTTAGTGAGGAATCAGATTCCAGCCCCAGCCCTGCTGCCAGGACCAGGCCAAGGAGGAGGACTCGCCGGACCCCTAGGCGGAGCTTGCCAGTGACACCCCCAGACATTCGGTGCCAGTCGTTTGATGTCTGGAGGTTCTACCACAAGGGCAAGAGAACCGCCACATGCAAGGTAAGACACGGGGACTGGAATAACAGGGAATGAATTGCCCTATGACCTGTTAGGAACAGAAGACCCTGCAGAGAGAGATTGGATGGTCACCCAGTCCACCCACTTGTGGAGACAGAATGCAGACAGGACTTGACAGACCATTTGTCTGACACAGTATGGCACTTCTTTTTTTCCTTTCTTTTTCTGCTCTTTTTAGATCTGCAATAAAGTTATCCGCTGGCAGAGGGAGGAGACCACTTTGGGGCTCATCAACCACATTGAACAGTAGCATGACATGAGAGTGAGATGGGAGGGTGAAGACTCTGGAGTGGCGCCCGTGGAGCCTCAGCGCCAGAAGAAGGGGGGGAAGGCAACCCGCAAAAGGAGGCACATAAGCCCTTCCCCTCCCCCCACCTCCAGCCTCGACGTGGAGACCCCATGGCCCCCGGAGGATGCAGAGGTCAAGGCCCTTCGGGCCAGGTTACAGCGGTGCATCCTGGGCTATGTGGAGGAGGTCCAGCACTCCTCTGCCAACCTGGACAAGTGTCTGGTGGAGGAGCTGCAGGCGGTCCAAGCGGAGCGGCAGAAAGTGGTGGCATATGGCCAGTATGTCTCCGCTGAGCTGCGTCGTGTGCAGCTGTACCACTGGGCAGTCTCCAGGTGGCATAGTGAGCTGAAAGCAGTGGTGGAGTATGCACGGGCAATGACGTGGTGGACCCCTCCAAGGTGGCCAGTCCTCAGGACTGTGAAGCGCCCCAAGGCCTATTGCCTTTCCCCCAATTACCGGGGGACAGGCCCAGTGGCAGCAGAGAGTGACTCTTAGTTTAATTAATAAGTTTCCTTTACATTTTTGCTTTTGTTTTATTAAATGTTTTTGTTGTTGTTTTGTTTTCTTGTATTGTAAATAGTTTTAAGTAAAGTTTTTTAATTTATTGTTACGAGCTTTGTTTTACCTGCCTCAAATCTTTTATCCCTATGTGCTGAAGTTCTGGCTGGCAGGTGGCAGAATCTCATACAGCTTATCGATCCCTTTCAGCAGCACCTGCCACCTCATGTAGCGTAGTTATTAACACATAGATAATAGTGTTAAGCAAGCAGCAGGGTCTCAACTAGCAGAAAGCCCCCCAGGAGGGTTCAGGGTTTGTGTTTGTGTGAGTAGATGTGATGGAGAGAAAGAGAGACAGACTCCTCGGCAGTGGGCAGCAGGCAGCGAGAGCTGGTGGTCGGAGAGTCTTTTAGTTTCAGCAGTCAGATTCAGCAGGCATCCGCGGGTGGGTGCAGATAGATGAGTAGGCTTTTGGGGAAGGGGGCCAGGCTGGCGTGCTGGCACCGGGCTTCTGGATGCAATGGAATGGAATGCAGCCCCCAGTGACTGGAATGATGGTCCCAGAATCTCATTGATGGTCCCTAGGATGGGCGGGCATGACTGAATCAGGGATAGTGGAATGACAGCCTAAAGCCTATGGGGCACACTTGATTTGATCAGGCGATAGGTGGTAGCAGGGCAGCAGGTAGGTACAGGGACGCACGCAGGCAGGCACTGGCAGGCAGGCAGGCACATATAATATGTTGTGGGTTATATTCCATCTCATTACGGTAGGTTTGCTGTGTGCTGGATGTGGACAATGGGCATTAATGGGCACATGAGCAGTGAGCACAGATGGGAGTTCTTCCTGGTTCTGGCAGGTGGCAGCCAGGATATACATACCTCTCCCCCTCTAACCCCCATCTCCCTAGCTCTAGCTGGGAATGGGAAACTCTCTTTCTCTCTCTGGCCATATAGTGTCAGTGACAGCATGGGTGGGATCATGTCTGTCTTTCCTTCAAGCAGTGGGTGGATTCTCTCTCTCTCTCTCTCTCTTGGGAGCAACCTGGGCGGGCAGACAGGCACCTTGGCATGAGAGGCAGGAAGGCAGGATGAGGCATGCGTTGAGCTTGGCGGCAACCTGGGGTACAGAACACTTGGCACAGACAGCATATAGGTCTGGCCTGGGGGCCATTTCACTGTTGTTGTGAAAGGACCAGCTGGTGCTTGGGAAGGGGAGGGGCAGGCAGAGCCCCTTGGGCTGGTCCTGGGGCTGGAGTGGCTGCTGCTGTGTGAGGAATGATGACCCCAGACCCATCACGGTGGGTCCCGGAGCTACGGTGTCAGCTTCTGGGTTTTGGCCACAGCCCTCCTTGCCTATAACTTGGCCCCAGGACCCTGATGGTGTGTCCTGGGGCAGGAGTGGCTGCTTCTGAATGAGGTGGAAAGACATTGCAGTGTGCGAGGAATGATGGCCCAAGACCCATCACGATGGGTCCCGGGGCTAAGGTCGCAGCTTTTAGGTTTTGGCCACAGTCCTCCCTGCCTTTAACTTGGCCCCAGGACCCTGGCAGCTGGTCCTGGGGCAGGAGTGGCTGCTTCTCGATGACGTGGAAAGACATCGCAGTGTGTGAGGAATGATGGCCCTATACCCATTGCGGTGGGTCCTGGGGCTATGGTGGCAGCTTCTAGGTTTTGGCCACAGCCCTTCCTGCCTATAACGTGAAGCCAGGACTCTAGAGGCGGGTCCTGGGGCAGGAGTGGCTGTTTCTCGATGTGGTGGCATGACAGTGTCCTGTGTGAGGAATGACAGGTTCAAGAACCTGTGGCACAGACAGCATGGGCGGCATTGGCAGCAGCAGCAGACATTGGGTTGTCCAGGTGTAGAACCCATGGAACAGCAGAGACAGCAGCAGCAGGATTTTCCTGTACACAGACCCCCTGGATGGTTGGATTTGCCAGGGAATAGCTCCCAATACAGCAGCAGATGGCAGAAGCAGGATTGTGTTGGCACATTTGGATTGACCAGGGCAGAGGACCCATGGACCAGCAGACAGCAGCAGCGGGATAACCAGGCCAGTGGGGCAGTGAGGGGCACATCACCCAGGGTTGCCAGGGTAGGCAGAGACAGGCAGTGTGTCATGAGAGGTAGGCATACTGAGGCGGGCTTCAAGCTTTGCAACCTGGGGCAGGCGGGCGGGCGGGCAGGCAGGAAGGCAGCATGGCATGAGCAGAAGGCAGGCAGGCTGGGGAAGTCTTTGATCTAGACCACCTGGGCAGGTGGGCAGGCTGTTAGGCAGAGCAGCATGACCAGAAGGCAGACAGACCAAGGGAGGCAGGGTTCAAGCTTTGCAACCTGGCAGGCAGGCAGGCAGGCAGGCAGCATGGTATGAGAGGCAGTAGGGAAGGTGGGCATGCTTTGAGCTAGGCAACCTGGATGAGCAGACAGGCACTTTGGCATGGGAGGCAGGAAGGTGGACACAGGCATATTACTTTGAGCTTTGTGGCAAGCTTGGTGGGCAGACAGGCAGCGTGGCATGAGAGGTAGTAGGGCAGGCAGGCTGGGACATTGGCAGCAGGGCACTCTGATAGGCTAGCAAAGACTGTGCAGTGCGAGAGAGCGAGAGCCAGTCAACGTCACATAGGCGGGTCAAGATCGTATAGCTAGCCATAGGCCAGCTGGCAGGCTTACAGTTTCTTTCCCAATGCCACCCTGCATCCTGAGGTCAGTCAGATAAGGCGGTCGAGGCCATGTAGTATGAGAGAGAGAGAGAGGGGGGTGGGAGGAGAGGCAGGGCGGGTGCCAGTATTAGGAGGGAGGGACAGCACCTCAACAGCACACAGGAGCAGTAGCCCTAGTGCAGATTGAGGAGGAGGAGGAGCCCTGTCGGCCTGTCCCAAGACTGCTCCTGGCATGGGATGGCATGTGCCATTGCACCATCGCTCCTTGTCCAGGGGCAGCTTGGGGAATCCCAGCAGCGGAAGGTTTACCTTCAGAAAGAGCAACTGCTCCACCAACTTGGCCCCCAGTCTCAGGCGGTGCAGGGTGCATATGTCCCCCACGATGGAGAATATCCTCTCGCTGGGGACACGGGTTGGTAAGCAGGACAGGAAACCTTTGGCCACTTTGGACAGGGCCGGCCACACATTGGCCTTGCCGGCCCAGTAGGCCAAGGGATCGCTGCTAGGATCTATGCATGGCTCCTCCTCCAGATAGGTCTCCACTGTTGCTGAGGTGCCATCATACTCCCTCTGGTAGCTCTGGGTGGGCACCACCTGCCCCACTGCCCTCAGCCATGCTGCTTGCCCTTTTGTGCTGGGTCCCATGCTCCCCAGAGTGGATTGCATACAGGAGGAGTTTCTGGAAGTAGGGGGTCCTGCTGCTGCTACCCCTAGGGCTGGAGGAAGGGATAGACACAGATGGGTGGAAGGGGTCACTGCTCCCACTCCCACCATCCCCAGGGGTATCCTGCTGCATGGCCCGCTCTGCCTGCCTGACCTTCTGGACCAGCGTAACCTTCCGGAGGCCATAGACCACAATCTCGCGTACCATGCTTCCCTTGATCCTGGGGTCCAGCATGGTTGCCAGGACATATTCGTCCCGGCGCAGGAGCTCGTCTAAGCGCGCACTCAGCCCCGCCTTCAACTTCCGAGCAAGGTCAATTGCCTCATCGGACATTCTCAGGCCCTGAGGACCACGATCCCGCCCCTCCCCCAGAATCTCATCCAGGCTGCTGCGGAGACTATGCACCAGCGGGGTCACCTGGTTGAGGGTGGCGGTGGAGCTGCTCAATGTCTCTGTGATGCCCTTTAATGGTCTCAGGACAAAGAAAGTTTGGGAAATAATTTCCTATTCCTCCCTATTGTACCCTGGAGGTGCCTCGATGTCTGTCTCCAGTTCCACCTGATGCAGGGCGACTTTCTATTCAAGAAGCCGCTCAATCATCAGGAAGGTGGAATTCCACCAAGTGGAGACATACAGGATAAGGGTGTGCACCGGGGACCCTTGCTCGACCTGCTTCTCCTGGAGGAGCTTGCTGCTCTTCACGCTGCAGTTGAAGAAGCCCGCCAGCTTCCTCCCCCACTCGACCCAGGAGCTAAGGGTGCTTGGCCCAATCCCTTTCTCACCCAAGCCCAGAGCATCCTTCACCACAAGATAGAGGGTGTGTGCGGTGCAAGGGATGCTCATGAAGCCTCCTTCATGGACTGCCTTTAGGATATTGGCCACGTTGTCCATGACCACACACCCCTTGCTGAAGGCCGCACCTGCCGTGACCCACTCCCTCACCATGGTGGCCAGGGCTGCCTCGAGGTTCCTCGTGGTGTGGCATCTGTCCATAACCTGGGCCTGAAGCAGGGCCCACCTATACCCTGCTTCAGGTCCCCTCCTGCCACTGCCAAGCGCTGCCTCTGTGTCCTGCCACCAGTGAGAGTTCACCGCCAGGTAGGCATGCTGGGCCTTTCTGGTGGAGCACAGGTCCATGGTGAAGTGGACCGTTGCCTCCCACAGCCCCTGCAAGCTGCTCCCTCACCCGCTCCTTCAAAGCCCTAAAGAGCTGTGGCACCACAGTCCAACTCAGGGTCGAGCGGGAAGGCAGCTTAAAGTTGGGGGCCAGGAACCCAATCAGCTGCTGGAAAACCTTGTCCTCCACAGTTGAGAAGGGCTGCCCATCCAGGGCAATCATCTTAGCCAACAGATGCTTCACTTTCTCTTGGAAGCCAGTGCCACGGTGCCCTGCCGATGGCCTTGACACATCCCCCACCCAATCTCCTCCATTGTGGACTGATGGCACTGCTGGGGAGGCTAATGCTGTTGTTCTGTCCCCATACTGCTCCTGCTGGTAGAGGCAGCAGCAGTTGGTGCAGGACGCTGGCCCGATTAATGAGCCAGGTGACTGGCCGCTGCAGTTGGGAACCTGCTGGCATCCACTTCCCCTCCCTTCCTGCTCAGCAAAACAGCACTGTGGCATGCCTTGAGGTGCCTAGCCATTGCAGTTGTGCCAATGTTGGCAAGCACCTGCCTGTGCTTCACCACCCTATTGTACAGCGCGCACTGCACCTCTCTGGGATCATCTGCCCACACCGATTTAAAATAATCCCAGACTGAGGATTTTTTTCCCCCTCCTGCTGCCTTCTTGCCTACCCCAGCTGACGCACTGCTGCCAGTGCTGCTGGAAGGGGGAGAAGTTCATGGCACTGGCAGTGGCAACACAGCTCTGGGAGGACGGTCAGACATTGCCTTGGATACAGACATCTCCTCTGCGGCACTAGTGTCTGCCTCTTCCTCACTGTCCGTTATCACGGTAATGCCCCGTGAAGGGGAGTACTGTGACCCTGAGGCTAGATTTTCCATGCCCGCCATGCTTCTGGCACTTTCCCTGTGCCCTCCTCTGTAGCTGCTACTGCTGCTGCTGCTGCTACTCTTCTCCCTAGTACTGACATTGCCCAGGGATTGGGCCCTGCCTCTAGCAGCCGGGGTGGGATCCACCAGCTCTGGACTGCTGGGGATTGCCTCGACAGTGGGGGACATTAGTGGCCCTGGAGGAACATCGGAAGAAGCAGTCCCAGCACCTGCTCCAGCACCACCAGCAGGAGAGACAGATGCAGCCTGAGCCTCAAATCATGCAGGCCTTCCAGTGCCCTGCGTGGCAGTGGAGGAGGGCACTGGCAGGAAGTGATGCAGAGCCACTGAAGCCTGTTGCCCTAAAGCAGGCCTGCTGAGTTTAGGGTTGTGTGTGTGTGTGTGATGCTCTCTGCCTCTGACTACTGCTGCTGCCTGCTGCTTCTCCCCGTGCACAGCCGCACCCGCCCGCCTCTGGCACGTGCCCCATTGCCTCCCCTACAGGCAGCAGATCGGCCTCCCCTTCCCTTCTCCATTTCTCCCTCCAAAATAATGTTTTTATATATATATAGAAGAAAAAAATAATTTTTTATTTAATTTTTTTATCTAATATTATATATATCTAAATCTACAGTCAGTCTAACTACTATTAACTATAACTAATAACTATTCTAAATGCTATGAACTAAATGGATTAAGTAAAGTACACATTACTCCTACAAACACTAAAACTAAATCAATAAATGCTTTCTCTATCAGTAAACTAACTCCTACAACTGTCTACTATCTCTAAACCTACAGTCAGTCTATCTATCTATCTATCTATCATGAGGGGGAATCACAAATAACACAAGGAGGGGTAAAAAACTGGAAATGAAATCAAAATCAATCTAATAATAATACTACAAAAAACAGGGGAAGGGAAGGGAATCAGGGATGGAATATATATAGAGGAAGAGGGAAAAGATTCAATGGAGAGGGGAGCAGTGAAGGAAGATTGAACACAGGGAGGGATAAAAACAAAAAATAACAACTAAATCTGTTTAAGCTAAGCTAAATAAATGATAATATGGAGGTAGATGGGTTGGATGGGTGAAATAGGAGGCGGATTGCAATGGATTGACGAGAACAAAACTGCTGGGAGAAAGGGAGCCTTCTGAAAGCCTGTTGTCAGGAACAGTGACTAGCTCAGAAGGTATTGGGAAGGGGGGAGGCAGACAGTTTTGTTTCTTGCTGCGCCCGCCTCACTGCAAGCCCCATTGGCTCCATGCAGCCTAGCCCGTGGCCAATCGCAGATTGCCAAGCCAGTGGTCTGAGGCGAAAAGGGATGGTGATTCAGCAGGCTGGCTGCTACTCCAAGCCAGTCTCCAACCCTCCACCCCTGGTGCCTGGAAGTCTGCTCCTAGCTGAGTCAGATAACTTCCCCCTCCCTGCTACGTTTGGCTTTCCAGTGACCTGACAGTAGATCACGTTTTAACCACCCAAACTCAACTGAACGCATTCCGAACTGACCGAAGTGTTCAGACATTTAGAATTTTGGACCTGAATTCGGTTCGGTGAGTTCATGTTTGGATTCAGGTTCGGGTTCGGTCATCTGAAAAGGCTGAGTTCGGGCTGAACCCTGAACTTCCAATCCGCGTTTGCCCATCCCTAAGCAGCAGCAGACATTGGATTGCAGGGCACACTACCCATGGAACAGCAGACAGTGGCAGCAGGATTTGCCGGTGCGCAGCACCCATGGAGCCAGGGTGGTAGGATTTGCCAGGGAAGTACTTCCATACAGCAGCAGATGGCAGCAGCAGGATTGCATAGGCACATTTGGATTTGCCAGGGCAGAGCACCCATGGACCAGCAGACAGAAGCAGGGGATTACCAGGCCAGTGGGGCACATCACCCACGGTTGCCAGGGCAGGCAGACAGCCACCTTGGTATGAGAGACAGACAAGCTGGGGTAGGGTTTGAGCTTTTCCTACATGTCGGGCTTACAGGCAGCATGACATGAACAGAAGGCAGGCTGACTGAGGCAGGCTTTGAGCTTTGCCCACAGGGCGGGCAGGCAGGCAGCATGGCATGAGAGACAATAGGGAAGGCAGGCTGAGACCTTCGCAGGGCACTCAGATAGGCTGGCAAAGACTATGCAATGTCATTTTTGTTATTGTCGATATTGATACCGATACCAATTTCAAAGATTTTATTTTTGTTATCAGTATCGATATCGTTTGGTCCCGTAATCGCGCCAAAAACCAGAAACTGGAAATGGTATTTCGATTGCGTGTGTTCTCGTGGTGTCTTTCTTGGTTGTGTGAAAAGTGAAAAAGCATGTGTGTGTGTGTGTATGTTGTAGCTGTGTGTGAGGTTTGGTTGGTTTGGTTGAGGTGGTGAAATGGAGGGAACAAAAAAAAGAAAAATGAAGATGAGGAAGGTAAATGTGGAGGAGGAAGAGGCCAAGCCACGAACATCTGAGGTGGTGCATTCTGGCCCACACCGACTCCTGCCTTCTGGACCATACCACCGGGTGATGCACCGCTGACAGCGCTGCTGGGAGGCTCTCGGAGAGACAGCCATCGCCTCAGCTTCCGACATCTCTGTGGGACTAGTGTCTATCTCGCTGTCCCCAATCACAGCGATGTCCCGCGAACGTACTACCAGGAGTACTGGGACCCTGAGGCTGTGTCAGAGGGACCCTGGGGTGCCCCGGGACCCCCAAAGCACTCCCGGACCGAACAGCCCAGCCCAGCAGCTTACCGGGCTCGAACACCTTCCCCCCAAAGGCGCCCGCGGGCCGGGAGGAGCCGCATCGCGGGCCGTCGCCGCCGGCAGAACGCCGACAGGAAGGAAGTCCCCCGACACTCCCTCAAACACCGGAGGGGAGGCCGGGGCCTGCAGCCACGCCCCCATCAGTGACCAACTGGGCGGGGCCGGCTTCGGCCCCGCAGGGAACAGCCCCACACGCAGCGTTGCCAGCAGGAGCCCAGGAGCGGCGAGTAGCCACGCCCCCTGTCGTCAATTTCATGGTGGGGATTCCCCCGCCCCCGCAGCGCCGCTCAGAGCGGCTGCGGGCACGCACGGGGGCGGGGCTCAGGGGATAAAAGCCAGCGCCGCCTGGGAAACGGCGCTGGTGATTGCAGAAACCGGCCCCTTGCCTGAGTTCCCTGTGCGCAAGCAAGTGAACGTGTTCCTGAGTGTGACCCCCTGCCTGGGCCCAAGTGAAAGTGTTCCTCTCACCGTGACCCCTGTGGAAGTGTGAGTGTCAGCAGCCTGAGTGTGAGTAAGAAAGCCCTTCCTGACCCCTGTGTGGTGCCCTTGACTTCAGTAGTGAGTGTCCCGTGTCTGTCCTCCCCTTCCCCCTTCCGGGGCCCCGCACTCCCTGGGGGGGAACCCCTCACCCCTTGGTCCTTTCGTACCGTGTTGCGTGTATTGACGAGTGTGGGGCAGCCTTGGAATCTTGGTCAGCAGCGCCTGATGATGATAAGGGCTCGTTCTCTTTAATTAGAGGTAAAGCCCACACACTATCCTGACGGGCCTTATAT
>QEPC01009557.1:642215-676410 GCA_003113815.1 Sphenodon punctatus
GCCTGAATGTTTGTTTGTCTTCTCCCATGTCTCTCCCGCTGTCCCCTCTCCTTGTCTCCCCCTCCTTGTCTTTTAGATTGTAAGCCACAGGTAGGGACCGCAGCTGATCATATGTTCTGTACAGCGCCAGGTCGTTACTGGCGCTTTATAAATGTTTAATAATAATAATAATAATAATTCAGGCCAAACCCGCTTGGGAGGGGTGAATCCGTTTGGGCGGGAGGGTGGTTTTTCCTCTGCCCCTCCAGGCTGCACAGGTGAAAGGGGCGCCAGGGAGCACCTCCCCCCCCACCCTGCCCAGCCAGGGAATTATTTTTTTTAACCCCCTCACCCCAGGGATCGCCCTACCTGGTGGTGCCAGGGCTCTGTCCAGTGGTGGCAGCGGCAGTGACAGCAGGACCAATGGCAGCAGTGCTCCAGAATGCTTCAGGTCGCTACTAGGCCTTCCGGGTCAAATTGGAAGGCCTAGTAGCAGCCTGAAGCACTACGGAGTGCCGCTACTGTCGGACCCACCATCGCTGCCACCTCCGATGCCGGACCCCGACCCCGACTTACCTGGTGGTGCCGGGGCCCTGGCCCTGGGTTTGTCCTCTGCAGTGGTGGCAGCCGTAGTGGAGTTCCGGAGTGCTTCAAGCCGCTAAATAAATTATAAAATATTTATTCATTCAGATTTTTTATCTAATATCGATAGTGTGTGTGTATGTATATATATATATATATATATATATATACACACACACATACACACACACTAACTCTAACTACTATTAACTATTCTAAAATCTATGGAAGTAAATAGACTATTACATCTATAAAGGCCTAGTCCTATAAACACACTCTAAAATATTAATACTGAATAACTACTACACACTAACACTATCTCTATCTCTATCACTAAACTAAATCCTACATCTCTCTCTCTCTCTCTCTCTCTCTCTATCATATTACACAGGGATGGGGGGGAACACAGACAGCTCACAACAAACAACACAGGGAGGGGTACAAAACTGAAATGAAACCATGCTTTTATCACCTCTCAGTTAGACTACTGCAATGTGCTCTATGTGGGGCTACCTATGGTGACAGCTCGGAAGCTGCAGCTTGTGCAAAACATGACGGCCTGGCTTCTGGTTGAGCTGAGTCACTGGGAGCACATTACACCAGTGCTCCGGTCTCTGCACTGGCTGCCAATAGTCTTCTGGGCCTGATTCAAAGTGTTGGTTTTAACCTATAAAGCATTACACGGTCTGGGCCCCGTTTACCTGTGAGATCGCCTCACTCCCCAGGTTCTGGATTGGCCCGTGCAGTCGTCTGGGGGCACCATGTTAGAGGTTCCCTAGGTTTCCCAGGGGGCCACACAGAGCAGGGTGTTCTCGGTGGCCGTGCCGCGGCTTTGGAACTCCCTCCCGGTGGGGACCCGTCTGGCCCCTGACCTCCCGAAGTTCCATAGGAGCTGTAAGACCTATCTGTTCCGCCAGGCATTTCGCGAGGGAGAGGGGTAAAGGGTGGGTGGGGAGGGTGGTGGTTGGGTTTTTTTCCCCTGTTGTGTTTTAATGTTTTAAAATGTTTACATTATATTCATATTTTATATTTTATAATGTTTTTATTGTTGTTCGCCGCTCTGAGTCACTTGAGGCAGGAAGAGCAGGGTAGAAATGTATTAAATAAATAAATAAAATAAATATACAAATCAATCTAATCCTACTCTAAATAAATCCAAAAACTGGGGAAGGGAATCAGGGAGGGAGGAGGAGGGGAGGATTCAATGGAGCATAGTGAGAAAGAACACAGGGAGGGTTAAAAAATAAAAATAACACCTAAATCTATCTAATCAAATCTAAATAAATGAAACTAGGGAGATAAATGTGTGGAATGGGTGAAATAGGAGAAGGATGGCAATGGATTAGGAATAGGAATAGGAAGAAACACAAACTGCTGAGAGAGGGAGACTTCTGAAAACACCTGCTGTCAGGAACAGTGGCTAGCTCATAAGGTGTTGGATGGGGAGAGGGTAATAATTTTTGTTACTTGCTGCGCCCGCCTTACCACAAACTCCATTGGCTCTGTGCAGCCTAGCCGCATGTCCCCCATGTCCAATAGCAGACTGCAAAGCCAGTGGTCTGAAGAAAAAAGGGATGGTGATTGGTCAGGCTGGCTGCTACTCCAAGCCTCGTCTCCACTCCTGGTGCCAAGAAGTCTGCTCCTCAGCTGCCCTCCCGCCCAGTCACGTTTTTGCTGCCCGAACTCATCCGAACGATACCTAGCTGTTCGGTCGTTCCCGAGTTCGGATTGAGTTCGGTTCAGGTTCGGTTTGGCTGTTTGGTTCGGTCATCCGAACGGACCAAATTAGGTCTGAATTCTGAACTCCCGAACCGCGTTCGCACATCCCTAATGCACCCATTTTAAAAGGCCTTTCTCTTTCTTCTGTGTCTGCCAGACATCATAACCAACATGATCCTACCATACACCAAAATGGTAAATCATTTTCCTGGCTCTCTGGTAGAGGAATTCATGCTTATGGTGATTGATAGTTAGAACATTTTCCTACGCAAGAAAATTATATCCTTGTGTTAACTATTGACAGCTCCACCCATTCTTATGCTGGGACACTGTGATATTAGAAGCAAATCCCTCAATCTTTTCTCTCTCAGATAGCTGTCATATTTGGAGTCAGTTGGTTGGACTGAATAATTGGTTGGACTGATAATCGAAAAGGTCATAATCTCCCTAATGCTATTGGCATTAGGGAGATTATGACCTTTTCGATTATCGGGACAAATACTGTTATTGAGATTTTGTCATGTGATCCATGGTAACATAGGGAGCCTCTCTAACTGGTAATGTTTTGTTATGAGTGTGCATGCGTACGCACACACACACACACACAGTTGATCCAGTCAAATACAAACAGGATAATCCAGTCCACCAAATTATGGCTTCCATCTGAGAAACAACGTCTCAGGACTGGAACATTCTTAAAAATACAGCCCAATAATGCGGCCTTGGCAATATTACATCTGGTGGCAACAGACTGTTTTATCATTGTATTGGTTTAGTTGCCAATCTCATTTCTGAATTGGAATGTTGTCTCTGTAGGATTCTCTCCCCACTAACCTTGTTTCTATTCTATTACTTTCCTATTATTTCTGTTGTGTCCAGCCTTCATGTACAAACTCTGGAATTTCTACATCTGGTGGTGACACATTTTCTCCTCGTAGTTCCCCTCCTACCTGAAAATGAGCACCCCACTTCCGAAGCCCCTAGTCAGTTCTTTTTAAATCCCTCCTTTCATTTAGCTTATGTAATTTAGACAGCTAAATGTTGTAGTCTCATACCCTTTTGCTTAACATTTAATCTTTCTGTAAGGTGCTTTGTGAATTGTGGGAAGAAGATGTACATTTGGCCAAGGTCCACAGTTGGTAACCATATAAATCATCCTAAATCCACTGACCTAAGTGAAAACAAGCACCCATCGGCCTACAAAGATGATCTGCCTCAAGTGTTTTGTAGTGCGTGTCTTAGTGAGTTCATAGAATCATAGGGCTAGAAGGGGTCCCAAAGGTCATCTATTTGATACCCCTCAACTGAGGCAGGATTCTCTACACCTAACCCATCCATGAGAGATGATTATCCAGTCTCTTCTTCAAAGCCCCTAACAAAGGTGAGCATAAAAATTTGCTCGGCAGTTTGCTCCATTGGTCAACTGTTCTTTTCAGCCCCCCCCCCCCCGCTAATATTTGATCTAAATCCGCCTTCCTGAAGCTTAAACCCATTGCCTCTTCTCTTGTCCCTTAGTAGTAAAGGAGAGCAATGTTTCCCTATCTTCTTTATGACAGAATATTCATAACCCTGAGACATGGAAAACAATGCCACTGATGGTCACATGCACATGAAACATCCTCCTCGTATAAGACAAGTTTCATCCATGGACCTCCAGAACCCCAGTTCAGGACTTTATCTGTTGAGCTAGAGGAACAGCGTAATGAGGATAGAGGAGCATCAGTTTATGGTTTTTGTGTGTGTGTGTTTTTAACATTCACGTAAGATAAATCCAAAGGCATAGTTATAATAAGGAGAAGCAGTGTAGCCATAACAGGACCCCAAGCTGTGGCGGTGGGAGGGGAGGAGGGGGGAGAAAGGGACATGCTCCCTGGTGAAGCTGCATCCCCTGCCACTGGGAACCTATTCCATCACGGCCCATTCCAACCTAGCTATGCCTCTGGATGTATTCTAAATAAAATATTATGTTCTAAAGTTAAGCTGGTTTAGAGAAAGGCAGAGGAATAGAACATTTTGTAACTATGATTCTGACGTAAAAATATCGCAAACACACAATGGTTCACTGTACCTTCAAATGAAACTTGAGCAGCCTGACTCAACCATAATTGCTACATCCTTTCTATCATTGATCTAAGGTGGTTGCATCTGTACACAGTAAGCAGCTTGTGGGTGCATCTGCTCAGCTATTAAAGAGCTACCCCATCCAAGGATTAGTGCCAGACCTTTGGTTGAGAAACAGGCTTTGTAAAATGTTAATTGCAATAACATTGTTTTGTACACTGGGTCTGCGATTCATGGCTTGACTTGCTTGGTTATCAAGTAGCCAACATCTGATGAGTGAATTAGCAACCCAGTTATATATTTCTGCAAGCCAACACATATGTGCACATCACCCGTAAGACTCTACCAAGCAAAAGGGCATTAGATAGTAAGTGATGACAACAATAGGGAACGGTATGCTGAAATTCTAAATGTGGAATTCAACTTAGTAGCACATCTGTTGACTTGGTAACGCTATGAAGCCAGAAATAAGGCATCAGTCCCTGGGGTTGTATCAGACACAAAAATTCATGTAGTTGAATCAAGTCACTTAAAAATGTCTACCCATTAGAATATCAGACCAACCCCCAGGTAATACACAGGTCATATGTCCTAGATTTCTGGAATCATTGTTCTCTAGATGTGTTGAATAGTTTGTTGTCCCTTTGAATATCAGTAAACTAGGTTAGTGAAAAGTTTTTTTGCCCCAGTTCAGTTAACACAAGGATGATAACCAGTACACACCAGTCTGAATTTTCACTGAAAATTTGGACAAGCTGTGTTGATCTGGGGGCATGAAGCATGAAATGATACAGAACAGACAGCAGATTCCATCACACTGTGATATGTAATTGACACATCACACAGCCACTCATGTTGTGGATAAACCAAACTCACCAGATTAAGATCATTGATTTGATTTGAATGACTGCTCCCCAGAAACTGTCAGCTCAGTCTTTTGGCTGCAAGTACAAATTCTGTTCCAGGAGGTCTGTAGTGCTTTCTCTCTTTAAAGTTTTATATTTCAGTGGTTGCCTCTCACAACTGTGAAATTTGCATTTCTCAGAAATGCCAGGGCAAAATTCCCAGGGGCTAAGGTCAAGATATTATCGAAAGAAGGCTCTGTGAGATAAATCTAACTTGTGCCACTTTTAAAGCACAATGAAATATCTTTCTTTCTTTTTTTTCCATTTTGTGCAGGCATTCCTCCACAAACAGTAGGTCTATTATTTGCTAAAGAAACAGACAAAAAAATTAGAGCTAAAAACAAAATAAAGTGAAAACAAAATAATGGAGTGTATTTGCCCAACATGGTAGAATAATTGATATGGAGGGTTGGAAGGGACCTCAAGGATTATCTAATTCAATTCCCCATCTTGAGGCAGACTACCCTATACCTCACTAGGACTATAGCAATGGGTACATTAAGGGTATGAAGACAAAATTAAATTGAAATTAGGTTAATAATAGGATTATAGGTTTAGAAGGGACCTCAACTGTCATCTAACCTTGTCCAAGGCAAGACGGCCTCTACCAAAATATTGCAATCAAACAAATACTTGTCAAGCTGGTTTTGGCAAATATTCAACGGAGAAGATTCCAAAGCCCCCGCTAAGCAATCTGATGCTCAAATTGATGGATACATTAACTCCTTTATAAGGGGAAACCAGTCTAAGAATTATTAATTATTTTACATAATTTTGGATGATGAGTGAACCTGGTTGAAATTGAACAGGTCTGGTTGAAAATACTGTTGTGTATCCATGAAAAATCTCAGCAACATAACCAATATTTTTGTTTCAAAGATTTTAGAATTAGTCCTAGTTGGGTTTTGGGGTGAAGGTTTTTTTTGAATTTCTAATTTTTCATGGCTTGCAACTTCCTCTAGACTGTCCCACTAGTTTCCTTCAATTGAAAATGCTTAGATTTTCAGAAACCGTCCATGCCACCAATCCAAGGTCCATGCATGCAAGTTAAAACCCTCTGCCAAAACCCTTGTTCATGCCCTGGTCATTTCTCACCTCGATTACTGTAACTTCCTTCTCACTGGCCTCCCCCGCTCTCCCCTTTCTCCCCTTACCTCAATCCAAAACTCTGCTGCCAGGGTCATCCACCTCGTTTGTTGCTTCGACCATGCAATCTAAAAATCCTACTCAACGCCTGCTGTTCAGGAACAGTGACTATCTCAGAAGGTGTTGGGAAGGGGGGGAGGCAGATAATTAGTTTCGTTTCTTGCAAGCCTCTTGACCCCTGGTGCCTGGAAGTCTGCTCCTCAGTGACTGACTACACCTCCCTGTCATGTTTGACCTTCCAGTGAACCTTTTTTTGCCACCCGAACTCACCCGAACGTGATCCGAACTGACCAAACTGTTCGGCCATTTTGCCGTTCGGTGTTCGGTTTGTTCGGTATGTTCACGTTCGGGTTCAGGTTTGGTCATCTGAACAGGCCGAGTTCGGATTGAACTCTGAACCTCCGAACCGCGTTCGCCCATCCCTAACGGAAATGGCAAGGCACCTAAATTCATGCCACAGTGCTCTGCTACTCAGCAGGAAGGCAGGAAAAGTGGATGCAAGTGGGTTCCCGACTGCAGCGGCTAGGCGCCCGGCTCCTTCAGCGGGCAAGTTTTGTGCACCAGTACCAACTGCTGCTTCTAGCAGCAGGAGCAGTATTCCTCCTGCTAGGGGGGCAGAACAGCAACAGGAGCCTCCCCAGCAACACCATCAGTCCACCATGGAGGAGGTGGGGTGGGGGGATCTGTCAAGGCCATCGGCAGGGCGCCGTAGCACTGGCTTCCAAGAGAAAACAAAGTGCATGTTGGCAGAAATGATAGCCCTGGATGGGCAGCCCTTCTCAATTGTGGAGGACAAGGACTTCCAGAGGCTGATTGGGTTCCTGGCCACCAACTTTAAGCTGCCTTCCCATTCCACCCTGAGTCTGACTGTGGTGCAACAGCTCCACAGGGCTTTGAAGGAGCGGGTGAGGGAGCAGTTGGCAGGGGCTGGGGGGGGCGGGCACTTCACCACTTACCTGAAGTCTGCCAGAAATGCCCAGCACGCCTACCTGGCAGTGACTGCACACTGGTGGCAGGACACAGAGGCAGCGCTTGGCAGTGGCAGGAGGGGTCCTGAAGCAGGGTACAGGTGGGCCCTGCTTCAGGCACAAGTCATGGACAGCTCCCACACCTCATGAAACCTCGAGGCAGCCCTGGCCACCATGGTGAGGAAGTTGGTCACGCCAGGCGCGGCCATCACCAAGGTGTGTGTGGTCACGGACAACCTGGTCAATATACGAAAGGCAGTCTTGCGATGCACAGACCCTCCATCTTGTGGTGAAGGATGCTCTGGGCTTGGGGGAGAAGGGGATTGGGCCAGGCACCCTTAGCTCCCTGGTCGACCGGGGGAGGAAACTGACAGGGTTCTTCAACCGCAGCGTGAAGGGCAGCGAGTTCCTCCCTGAGAATCAGGCTGAGCAAGGGTCCCCAGTGCACACACTCATACATGATGTCTCCACCAGGTGGAATTCCACCTTCCTGATACTCGAGCATCTTTTTGAGCAGAAAGCCGCCCTGCATCAGGTGGAACTGGAGACAGACATTGAGGCACCTCCAGGGTACAACAGGGAGGAATGGGAGATTCTAACTCACACGGTCTCAAGGGGAGCCTGGACGAGATTCTTGGGGGGGCGGGATTGTGGCCCTTCAGGCAGGAAGCTCTCCGATAAGGCGATTGATCTGGCACGGAAGCTGAAGGCGGGCCTGAGTGCGTGCTTTGATGAGTTCCTGTGCCGGGAGGAATATGTCCTGGCAACCATGCTGGACTCCAGGATCAAGGGCAGCATGGCACGTGAGACAGCAGTCTATAGCCCCCGGAAGGGTACGCTGGTGCAGACGGTCTGGCAGGCAGAGTGGGTCATGCAGCAGGATGCCCCTGGGGATGCTGGGAGTGGGAGCAGAGACCCCTTCCAGCCATCTGGGTCTAGCCCTGCCCCCAACCCTAGTGGTGGTAGCAGCACCAGCAGCAGGATGAGCAGCAGCAGCAGGACCCCTACTAGTGCCAGCAGCTCTTCCTGTGTACAGTCCACTCTGGGAAGCATGGGGTCCAGCACAAAAGGGCAAGCAGCGTGGCTGAGGGCAGTGGGGCAGGTGGTGCCCACCCAGAGCTACAAGAGGGAGTATTTAATTTATTTAATTATATTTTTACCCCGCTCCTCCTGAAACAGGTCGGGGTGGCTAACACTCTAAAAAAACAAATAAAAAAAATACAAGTATAAAACTTTTTAAACATTCCTAAAATTGCAACAATTAAAACAGGGCAAAGGAACATATAAATTAATTAATACAATAAAGAAGGGTGGAGGGGGATTTAAAAAAACCCTCCCCCGCTCCCCAAAGGCCTGGGCGAACAACCAGGTTTTGCAAGTTCGCTGGAATGTTAACTTGCTTGGGGCCAGGTGAGCTTCCTCCAGGAGGGAATTCCAAAGGTGCGGTGCGGTCACCGAGAATGCCCTCTCCATTGTGGCCCCCCGCCTAACATGGGGGACCTCCAGTATGATGGTGCCTCAGCAACAGTGAAGACCTACCTGGAGGAGGAGCCATGCATTGATCCCAGCAGTGATCCCTTGGCCTACTGGGCCGGCAAGGCCAATGTGTGGCCGGCCCTGTCGAAAGTGGCCAAGGGTATACTGTCCTGACCACCAACCAGTGTCCCCAGTGAGCGGGTGTTCTCTGTGGCAGGGGATATTTGCTCCCCGCACCACCTGAGACTGGGGGCCAAGTTGGTGGAGCCGTTGTTCCTAAAGGTGAACCTTCCGATGCTGGGATTCCCCAAGCTACCCCTGGCAAGGAGTGATGGTGCAGTGGCACACGCCATCCCATGCCAGGGGCAGTTTTGGGATGGGGCTCCTCCTCCTCCTCAATCTGGGCTAGGGCTACTGCTCCTATGCTGCTGAGGTGCTGTCCCTCCCTCCCAATGCCTGTCACCCACCCTGCCTCTCTCTCTCTCCCTCTTTCTCTCATACTAGACGGCCTTGGCCGCCTTATCTGACTGACCTCATGACGCAGGGTGTTTTGGGAAACAAACTGTAAGCCTACCAGTCGGTCTATGGCTACACTATCTTGGCCCACCTGTGTGACACTGATTGGTTATTGCTCTCTTGCGCTGCACAGTCTTTGCTAGCCTATCTGAGTCCCGTGCTTCCCATGTCCCAGCCTGCCTGCCCTACTGCCTCTCATGCCACACTGTCTGTATGCCTGTCCAGCTTGCCGCCAAGCTCAAAGTATACCTCAGTCTGCCTCCCTGCCTCCCATTCCAAGGTGCCTGTCTACCCACCCAGGTTGTCTAGCTCAAAGGCTGCCCAAGCCCTCCTGCCCTACTACCTCTCATGCCACACTGCCTGCCTGTCTGCCTGCCTTCCCAGGCTGCCAAACTCAAAGCCTGCCTGATTGCCACTCATGCCACACTACCTGCTTCCCTCCCAGGTTGCCATTGCCAGCTTGCCTCAGCCCGCCTGCCTCTCATGCCAAGCCGCTGTGACTGCCTGCCTGCCTACCCGCCCAGGTTGCCAAGCTCAAATCCTGCCTGAATGCCGCTCATGCCATGCTGCATGCCTCCCTGGCAACCACTGTTTGTTGCTGCCAAAGGTCCCCACCCCCAGGCCTATATGTTGTCTGTGCAATGAGTTCTGTATCCTGGCAAACAGCAATCCACTGTCTAACCACCAGCACCCACGGCCAAGGAGCCTGTCTCTCTTTCTCTCTGGCACACCCACGCAGACACAAGCCATGCCCCTCCTGGGGGGCTGTCTGCAAGTTGAGACCCTGCTTCTGCCTGGCACATCTTTGGGTTAATACCTTAACTATGCTACATGTGGATCCAGCCAGATGCTGCTGGTAGGGATTGACAAGCTGTATTAGATTCTGCCCCCTGCCTTCCAGAACTTCAGCACATAGGGATAAAAAATTGGACAGGTCAAACAAAGCTCATAACAACAAATATAACAACTTTTGTTAAAACTATTTAAACAATGATGACAACAACAACAACAAAAACATTTTGAAACCAAATCAAAAAATTTAAAGGAAACTTATAAAGGAAAAACTATTAGTCTCTGGGCCTGTCCCCAGGCACTTGGGGGAAAGGCAGAAGGTGCAGCACAGGACTGAGCGGTGGCCACCCAGTCCTCTTCCATCTTGTAGCTGTGGGAGATGGCAAACTCCACAGCCCCTTCCATGTCCTGATGCCACCTGGAGACCACCTGGTGGTACAGTTCTAGGCGTTCCATCTCGACGGAGATGTAGTGGCAGTACACCTCCACCTTCTTTTTCTCCACCTTGAGTGCCTGCAACTGTTCCATCAGGTGGTTCTCCATGCAGCAGACGCCCTTCATCATTTGGCGGCCAGGCCTCTCAAGTTTGGCCCCAAAAGTCTTGGCCACAGCAGACTCCCGGGGCTGGGGGGGAATCCACATCAGGGCTGGAGGAGGGGGAAGGGCTTACATGCTCATGTTTCCGGGTTGCCTTCCCCCCCCCCCTTCTTCTAGCACTGAGGCTGAGGCTCAACAGCCACACCAGAGTCCTCCTGCTGCCTCACCTTCAGGCCGTGGAGCTTTTCGATATGGGCAATGAGCCCTGATGTGGTCCCCTCTTTCTGCCTCCTGATTCTTTTGCCACATAACTAAAGAGCATAAAAGGAAAAGATAGGAACATAAGAAGTGTCATATTGTGTCAGACCAATGGTCTGTCAAGCCCTGCCTGTATTCTGTCTCCACAAGTGGGTGGACTGGGTGACCAATCTCTCTCTGCAGGGGACTTTCATTCCTAACAGGTCAATTTGCAATCCATTCCCTGTTGTTCCAGTCCCCGTGCCTTGCCTTGCATATGGCGATTCCGTCGCCAATCTCAAAAAACCTTCAGACATCCGATCTTCTCCTCCGAATGTCTGGGGGTGTCACTGGCGACCTCTGCCTAGGGGCCCTCCTTGGCCTGGCACCAGTGCTGGGTTTGGTATCCGATTCCTCTATGAAATGGGAACACATTAAAAACACTAAAGAAATATCAGACATTTATGATGATGCCTCTAGTCCTCCCTCCTTGGGGTGCTAGGGATGGCAACAGGAGATGTGACCCTTGCTGGCACATGCAAATCCTGCACTTCTTTGGGTGCTAGTAGCGATGGCAACTTGAAGTACCCTTGCTGGCACGTTCAAATCCTGCCCTCCTTGGGGTGCTAGGGGATACTAGGGATTGCAGATAGAAAGGCCCTGGCTGGCATGTGCAAATCCTGCCCTTATTTGGGGGTGTGTAGGGAATGGGATGGCAACTGGAGAGTGGAGAGCCTGGCACATTTTTGGGTGGGGGTGCTGCTCGTGCTCATGCCTGACTGCTGGAAGAGCCCCCCAGATTACAGTACCCCCTCTTTCTGTGGCAGACATCCACCGATGCCCACAGTTTGTGCCTCACTGATGCCCACCACCCACGCACCCACCCGCATGCCAGTGAGCTCGCTCTAATGGATAGAGCCTTTCTTGTCCTCAAAATAAAAAAAAAGCTTACAAACCTGGTAGCATCTCCTGTGCTCACCGCTTGCTCCTCATTTGAGGAGCCGTCCACCACCACTGACAGTCCAGGAGCTGTGCCAGTGATAGCTTCCTCCTCCTCCTCCTCCTCCTCCACCACCACCACCACCGGCTCCGGGAGCACCAAGTTGGCCCCCAGCTGGGGAAGCAAGACAACAGTCTTCTTCATTTCCCCCGCCCCCAAAATCCTCACTCACACACAGACAACAACACACAGTCACCCACCAACAATCACCAACCAAAAAAAACACAGCCAAACCAAACACAAACAGCCAAAACACACGGAACCAAACAACCAGCTACAAACACATACTCTCTTACCACACAGCTCCGCATGCACTCGAATTTCTGGGTTCCGACATGATCACGCGCTCTCCATGATGCTTTTACTGAACGCCCAAACTGAACTGAACACAACTGAACTGAACAGCCGAAACCGAACTTGGCAAATGAACGGAACTACCAAACTGAACACCCAAACACGAACCGTAATCTATCCCTAAATCCCTCCCTAACTCCCTCCCTACCCCCATCTGCCTCGCCCCCTCCCTTCGTACCTTCAAATCCCTCCTGAAGACCCACCTCTTCTGCTCTGCCCTCCCCGACTTCTTGCTCCCCTCACCTAACTCCTGCTGATACCCACCATCCAGTACATTTTGTTACCTAAGGTCTGTGTATTCATATCCTCACCACATGAACCAACCAGACATCATTCTTGATGTAACTAAACCACACGCACGCACCTGGGACCTCGCATTCTCCTGAATGTTACACTCCTTGTCTCTCCCTCTGTCCCCCTTCCTTCATTCCCTCCCCCCCCAATCTCTCAGATTATAAGCCCTAGGGCAGGGACCGTGTCTATTCAATTACTTTGTAAAGCGCCATGTACATTGCTTGTGCTATATGAATGCTCGTTAATAAAATAATAATAAATAATAATAATAATAAATAACTGAACCTACCATGAGCATTTGCACACGTGCATGTGCCACAGGAGAAGTCTACCACCTCCTGACTGAGCCACCATCCACTTTCCATGTCACAGCCCTCCATCCTCCTCCCCTGGGTAGCAGAGTGATAGGGAGGCAGTGGGATGCTTCTGTGGTGTCATGCATGTGCACAGTGTATGCATATGGTAGGTTCAGTCTGCGTGCCCCCACCACAGGTTTCCGATTTCTGGTTTGGGTATACCAAATTACTGAAAACTATGGAAAATTAGCCAGAGAATGCTATAATTTCTGACAAAATAAATAAATAAATAAATAAATAAATAAATAGAAGTTATTGGGAAGAATATTTTGGTCAAACTGACTGAGAACTTTTGCCTCTAGTTTTTTTTAGGAATTGGACTCAATGTCAATTTACTAGTTTCAACACTTGAAATAAAAAATAGGTATTTCTTCCCATTTTCTCATTTCATGAAAGACTGGGGGTGCATCCACATGAGTTGGGACTGATCCCCACGTGGTGCATGGCAGGCAAGCGTAGCCACCAGACTATGGGGCCAGTACAGAGAGCAGGTGAAATGGGTGGGCGGATGAATGTCAGACTCCCGCCATGCCCCAGGATGGCCAATATACTGGCCACATGGGCAGCTTCCCAGCCCTACCCCATCCCACCCATGTGCCCATTATCCCTCCTTCAGCTATACGTTGGCTGTATGAGAATAGAGACAGTGCCTGCCGCTCAAATGCCTGCTGTAGATCTCATTACAGGGCAAGACATATGGGGACTGGTCCCAGAAGTTGGCAGCATTCCTGGTCTTTTTCTGAGGATGCTGGGCATAGCAACCTCCTGCCCGTCACGTCATGCTGCGGGGTGAACATTTGGTGGCCGCTGGGCACACAATGCACTGCAATGCATGGCAACAGTGACCGATGTGGGGTAAGGCTGCCTAAACCACAGTACGTGTTTCGTGTGGTTGTACCCTGGAGTGTGGAAATATTGGGTGATTTCAGACGATACGGGGCCCTTTGGCCCCGTACCGGAACCACCGGCTTCGTTCCCCGCCGGGGTCACCACGTAACAGCACAACAGACTTGCCTGGGGGATCCCGGTGGGGAAAGTGGGAGGGGCCGGGGCCGTGCGGCACAACGTGTGGCCGCACGGCCCCGCCCCCTCCACGCACCCCGCCGCCCGCCCTCCGAGGAGACGGGCGGGCGGCGGGGCCAATGCGGCCGCCGCGTCCGGCCGATCTTGCCACGGCCCGGGATCCCGCCGGGGATCCCGGGCCATGGCGTGCGGCCAGACGTGACTTTTCGTTGGTCACAGCCCGGGGTCCGTTTGACCACGCTTCCCGGGACCTTCCCCCGGCTAGCCCGGGAAGCGTGGTTCAAATGGACCCCATGTGGGGATTCACCGTGGCCAACATCTGGAGCGCCACAAACAGACGTTCGAGACACGGTGACCACAGGTGGATATTCACCGTGGTCTCGTAACGTCTGAAGACACCCATTGAAAGATGACAATATGGTCCATTCCTGAATTACAATCAAACCTCGTTCTAATAAGCCCTGCTTATAAGGAAGTATTGTTCATACCAATCCTAGCTTTAAGAATTATTTCTATCAACTGCATATTGCCCAACCCTATTATAATGAACATGCTTATTTAGTGAACTTTGTACCTGATTCCATGGAGGTCTATTATGCTTAAATTAGTCTCTACTTCTTGTCTCAGCCAAACACAAGGATCCTTGGAAATTCCAGCAATGAAGTTATCTCAAAAGATTATCTGCTCATAAATTTTTCAGACAAACAAATTTTGATTCTTTACTGAATGGAAACTCAGCACATATTTTGTGGTTAGAATATTTTCTGGCTATCATCTGTTACTGTACCGTTTTACCTTTACAACTGAATGACAAGGCAGGCTAGCTAAATACAAACCTGCTGTTCTAGGACCAAACGGAGGCCTCTATGTGACCTGTGTTCAGCAAGAGATGGACTTAACGACAAATATGATTACTATTGGTTTTGTTATGTCCTGTGATTCATCCGTTTGAAGTCTTTTAATATCTTTCAGACTTCTGTATTTCAATCACACCAGAAAGTGGAGCTATAGAATTCACTTTTGGTTCAGGTTAGGACTGTAAAAGTTTTAGCTGGAGATTTATTGATGGCTTTTGGACTTCCTCCCCATATGTACACAGAGATACTGTGTAGCAGAGATCCATATTGTTCAGGCTCAGGTGAAAGCACTGGAATGAAAAACAAGCACAGGAATTACATCTGTGAGAAGAGCAGGGATTTTAGCCTTGAGCAACAAAGGGTGCCAAGAATGAGAAGCAGCAGTATAAACAACATCAGGGTCGAATGTTCATGGTTATTGCTGAGGGCACTGAAGGAGGGGAAAGGAATCTCAGCGATCTTGTGTCTCTCTACAGAGAAAAATAAATCAAATCAAAGTTTTGACAAGACTCAAAAAGCCCACAGAGAAACAAGGAAAACTAGAGAGAGAAAAGAGAGAGAGAGTGGGAAGGAATGTAATATGAAAAGTATAAAAGAGAGGAGGAGGAGGAAATACTTCCCATTGTGACCACAGGCAACAGACCAAGCCCTATGAATTGTCCTCACCTGGATGTTCAATGGGAGCAGAAATAATAGAGGACCACTATATTTCCCACCCCTCCTGTCCAACTCATAGAATTGCAGCCAGAGGCCTCTTTGGCTGTTTTTAAATGAGCAAGGCTGGAAGTGGGAGGGGCCTGTGGCTGATGAGCAGCACTGCTGTGGACTAGCCACTCAAGTGGAGTGCATGGTGAGTGATTCTAATGGATGGTTCCCAGCATGGCTACCGGGGCAGCCGTCTCACTCCCCCTGAAGGTCATATGGACCATGGCGGAGTGTGAAGTGTGCCAGGCTGACCTTTGGCATGTCCCGGTGTTAGCGCTATGGGACCCAGGCTCCCCAATGCTGGTGACCAGTTCCTGTGATTTGCAAAGGTCAGTGTCCCCCTCACAGGGTAATTTCAGACGTGACGGGCCACTCGGGCCGCCACACTGAACCACAGTCTGGGATCCATTTTGGATCCTGGACAGGAATCAGTCTGGCCCTCCATTAGACATGCCGGCTGATTCCTACAGGGGATCGGGGAAGGGGGGGGCTGCGTGGCACGATGAGCCCCGCCTCCCCCACCCCGCGCTCCCCAGGCCGTCCGCCCTCTTGGAGACAGGCGGGCGCAGTGGCCAATTCGACCGCTGAGCCCAATCCCACATCATGGTCTGGGCCACGATCCAGGCCGGCGGAAGGTAGCAGACATTGCTTTCCGCTGATCCCAGACCGTGGTCCAACTAACCACGATTCTGGACCTCTGGGCAGCCGGAGGTCCAGAATCGTGGTCATTGTGATTCCCACCGGAGGTTCACCGTGGTGAACCTCTGGCGGAACTCACTACAGACGTTACGGGACTTTTGGTCACCACAGGGGATTCACTGTGGTTGACCGTGGTCTCGTAACGTCTGAAATTACTCACACAGTGCTTATGATAAGTGGACCAATCTGACTGCCATTGTTCATATGGACAGGGGATTCATGGCTGCTGCTTTCTAAGCACAATTTTGGCTTGCCTCTCACAGAGCACTCTAGATTACTTGGCAGTACTCTCTGAGTGGCCATGGGTAGGTGCTGCATGGCTCATGTGAGCGTGCATTCCCCCACTCCATGGCTTCTGGCTGGCCATGCATGGTAGCATCTGATTTAAAAACACCCTTTTGTTTGGCAGCTTGAACTTGTGTAAAGCAGGAGAACCTGTACAGACTTAATTGGAAAAGTCAGTAGCTCACTGCCAGAATATAAGTCAAGTCATTCTCAGTCCCCAGTGAGGTGTCGGGCTTTTAGTTTTTTTATTAATGTGGTTCTAAGTAGGCTCTGCATTTGTTACCTCTACTTTCCTATAGAAAACAATGGTTTCTCTATTTTTCTTTGACCTCAGCTTTCATGCATTGGCCACACAAGAAAGCAGAATACTTAATGCCGATCTTTTTCTACAAGAGCTCTGAAATTAGGATCCCCAGCATGAGAGAGAATAGCAGGAGTTTTTGAGTTAAAATTCTGTTTCTGACTTGCTGTGTGAAAGTGCAAAATTGCACCTGAGGTACAGGGAGATTGTGTGGAAATCTAGCTATAACGTGGGGCCTCAGTGCCTCAGCATTCTGATCAGCAACACTGAAATGACAATCCTTCATATACCTCACAGCTATGATGTGAAGAGAATTAGTTTACACACATAGAGGTCTCTGTAGTAGTATTCTGTGTGGCTTTGCATAAATATCATTCACAATCTGATCCAGCAAAGCATGTAATCAAGGCCTTAGCTTTGAAGTCATCTGGACTACACACATATCCTTGATTTGAGTCTATCTCTAAGTACTTACGTGGGACATGATATACATTAGGTGAACATGGGACTTCACATGAATAAATTATATTCTGGAGTCAGTGGAGTGTTGTGCTGGACTTGTGGGGGGCAATCTTCATTCATATGAAAAAACATCATTGCCCATCATCCACTCTGACACCATGGTTATGCTGGCCAATGGTTATGATGCACCAAGAAGGTGTGAACTATTAATTAAAATTAAGAACATAAGAAATGCCATACTGGGTCACACCAAAGGTCCACTGTTTCTGACAGTGACTGCTTTCAGTTGCTTCAGAGTACATATTGGAGTGATCCATCTTCTGCTATTCTCAGCTCTTGATAGCCAGAAGTTACATTGTCCCAATCAGCTAGACACAGGCCACTTTCAGACATCGCCCCCACGCGTGCGTACATTCTGGCTGAGGGGACGGGGGGGATGCGCAGTCAGAATATGCATGGGGATCAGCCGGTCTGCCGGCAGACATGCGCATGGATGCAGCGTAGGAAATCAAGCTCTGCATCCATCCACATGTCCGCCGGGGGAGGGGGGCGGCTTTCAGACCGGCCGATCCCCATGCCTATTCTGACGGCGCATTTCCTCCAAGTCAGAATATGTGCGCACGGGGTGTGTGTGTGTGTGTGTGTGTGTGTGTTAATGTCTGAAAGTGGCCTATGTGCTAATTATGGATCTATCATTCAAGAACTTATCCAGTCTTTGCTTTAAACCTAGCTATTGGCCTTCACCTCTGGCAACAGGTTCCACAAGTATGTTGAGTGAAAAAGAACTTCCTTTTGTTTGTTTAAAATCTACTACCAGTTAGCTTCATAGTGTGCCCCCTAGTTCTAGAATTATATCAGAGGGTAAACAACACATCTCCATTAACTTGTTCCATACTACTCATGACTTTACAAACCTCTGTCATACTCCATCTCAGTCGTTTCTTCTCCATACTGAAGAGCCTTGGTTATTGTGCCTCTCCTTGTAAAATTGAATTCTAAATGATTTCTTTCTGCACAAATATAGTTCAGTTCCAATGCAATAACAAAGTAAATGGGTATTCTTTCTGACAACGGCTATATATTTTCTATTACAATCTAAAATGCATGAATATAGAAATACCCAGAGTTCACTGCTTTTACTCAGTCATAACTAGGGTTGCCACCTTTCCCAGTTTGACCCTGAGAGTCTACTACTACTTATCATTTCTATAGTGCTACTAGGCCTATGCAGCGCTTTGCAATCACAGATTTGTTAAGACAGGTCCCCGTCCAGTGGTCTTACAATCTAAGATGGACGCAGGTGAGGGGAACACACAGGGACAGACAGACACACACACGTTCCCATTTTACAGATGGGGAACTGAGGCTGAGAGATTGTGACTTGCCCAAGGCCACCCAGTGAGTTCATGGCTACGGCAGAGCCATGGGCTTCCCAGGTCCATGTCCAGCACCTTATCTGCTACATCACACTGGCTCTCTAGGGTGAAAGGTTGTTATTGTCTGGTGCAGTGAGTTCAGGTTTCGAATCCTGGCTTCCCAACTCAAGTCCAGCACCTTATCCACTACACCACACTGGCTGTCTAGGCTGAGATGTCGTAGCTTGCCCTAGGCCACCAATTAAGATCATGGCTAGGGCAGGATTCAAACTCTGCCTTCACAAGTCAAGCACCTTATCCCTTCCCCTACACCACACTGGGTCTCTCGCCCCCATTTTGACCTATGGGAGTCTCAGGGTCAAAGTGCAACCCTAGTAAGAATAGTAAGGAAAGACAATTCAGAAAACCATGTAGCTCCTGGAGTTACAGAGAGAAATTAACAAGACAAAGCAGAACAATTCAGGAAAGAAAAAGAAAACTCCAGGCAGCTGCCTTACCTTATACTGAACAATTTTTAGCACTCTTTCTGACTTCATCATAAGTCCAATCACAAAGATGGGAATAGTAACACAATTCAGAGACTGAGACTAGTTTTTCTTTCTTCTTTAAAAAAACCCCCTAAAAGAATGTTTGCCTCAGACTAAAAATAAACTTTTATTATTAATTATGATTATGATTATTATTATTCAACACTTTCTCCAAATCTGCAACAGGTGATATTCTAATTCATCTCTGGAAGATACAGTTTCCATCACTTTAAAGCTGAGAAAGTCAAAAACATTATTTGGTTTGCTATTGTGTTTTCATATTTGTTATGTTGTCTGCTAGACTGGAAACAATGTGCCTGTGTATTTGATTAGCTCATTCTGTCACATGTTCTGTGCACTCTTATGAATATGTCACCTTGTGTTACATAGTGCCATGTTGCCTCACAATATAAAGCAATTCTAGGTAAATTTGATGGTACATGGTAATGTAAAGTGACAATCTATCAACTAAGAATGCAATGCCCTAGACATCTCTTATTTAAGTGCCATGAAGTCAGCAGGGTCAAAATCAACCTTAGGTCAGATACCTAGGACAGTCATTTGTCATTGAGGTTGTGTCAGGGTCAAAAGGAGAAGCAAATGGCAGTACTCCAGAATCACATTGGCTTGAACACCCAGAGTTAGAAGAGAGAATGTGGTTGCTGCTGTGTAGGGATGGGCGAACAGAACAGAGTTCGGAAATTCGGTTCGGTTTGAAATTTGAGTTTGGAAATTCAGTTCGGTTCGGTTTAAAATTCGAGTTCGGTTCGGAAGTTCGGTTCGGTCGACCGAACAGACCAAGTTCTATCGAATTCTGAACTTCCGAACCAAGTTCGGCCATTCATAACCAGTTTTTTTTGGTGTGTATTGCCACTAGGGATGGGCGAATAGAACGGAGTTAGGAAATTCGGTTCGGTTCAGTTTTAAATTTGAGTTCGGTTTGAAAGTTCGGTTCGGTCGATCGAACAGACCGAGTTCAGTCCGAACTCTGAGCTTCCGAACTGCATTCGCCCATCCCTACTGCTGTGCTGGTCCAAAAGTAAAAGATGGTGACAAAGTGGTTCAGATGATATCTTTTATTAGACCAACTTCTGTTGGAGAGAATAAGCAAGCTTTCAAGCCACACAGGGCTCTCTACCAGGAGATAAGCAAGATAGTCAAATTAGGAGTTAGACAGCAGAGAACAAAGTCATGTCAGGAGTCAGTCAGAGAAGGCTAAGGACACAGAAACATGTTCTCTTTCCTTTTTATATAGCCATGGGTGACCAATGGGTTGCAGATCTGGGGCCTAATTAAAGCTGAAATGACTACCAACAAAAATGGGTACTTTCAAATTTTCAGTACCCAAATTGACCCCAGAATATCAGTCATTAAGTACCCATTTCACTTTGTATGATTTCTGTTGAGGGAGGATTGCAACAGGTCCCCCGTAGTGATGGAAATCAGAGCATGTGTCTGAAGCCCATGGGTCTGCTTTGAGACTGCTGAGGTCTTACTGTAATGCAGAATCTGGATAACCAATACAACACTTGCCCATGCTGACTAAGGGTGAAAACAGACATGACGCTAACCATCCTTTAACCACCCTTGGTGGTCATTTATGCATGTTTCAGGGCTGCATAGGGTACCAATACAGCCCTGCAACATGCATAAATAACCACCAAGGGTGGTTAAAGGGTGGTTAGCGTCATGTCTGTTTTCACCCATAGATGCAATGTACTGCAGTCATAGGTATAAAGTCTGCTGAGGGTTAACTTAATTCGAAGCAGGTAGGTTAAAATTCATTTGATACTAAGTTTGTTAATGTAATATTCTGTCACTCACAGAGCAATGCCTGCTGACTAAGAACAGCACTAAATTCTATCCCAGGAAGAGATCCTGGATGGCATCTTCAGTTCTGGGATGTAAGCCACTACCATCTAACAAAGGGCAAAATGTCAAATAATAGGAAGACAGATCTTGATAAAAAGTGAAGTGAAAATGTTACATGATTCCCAGTCTTAGACAAGTCACTTTTTTGTATCATTAGTTAATGCCACCAAAGGTAAGATCTCTCCTGGAACAGACCTGCTTTCTTAACTGGCACAGCTAACATCGGAAAGCAATTACAAGTTTAGATAGCAAGTATTTAATCTGAAATTAAGTGGGTAGAAGTGGAGCAGATGGAAATCTGTTGGCTCTCTGCTAAGCAAATCTGGTGGTGTGAAATTTGTTGTAATGAGTAAATATCATGCCATGTTTATATGAAGCACTCTTTTCAACCCCCTCAAACAGACTTTTGTTGCCCTCTTGGTGTCTACTATGTTGGCATTTATATTTAGTCAAGGACTTGTGGGTAGGCAGGTTTTTCTCAGAGGGGGTTGGATGAGGTTTACCTCATGTGAGTCATGCCACTTAGGGCTGGCATGAAACAGATGACGTGTGAATCAGGGATTGAAAAACTACAGAACATTCCACAATGATGGAATTGCTCACAAATAGAGTTGAATTGAGTACCCACAAAAATGGGTATGCCCAATGAATTTCCATTACCTGAATCAACCCAACAACATTGGATATCAATTAGTACCCAATTTCAACCTGGTTTGGGTACCCAATGTCCCAGAATATTGACTTCTGGTACTGATTTTTTTACTTCCTTATCAATTTTTAACTTCAACACCTATTCATTGATTTTCTGTTATGGAAATTTAACTTCCAGTTCTGGAAAGTGACATTTTGGTATTGGAAAATCAACTTCCAGTCCAGTTTTTAAAAATTATTAATTATTATTATTATTTATTATTACCAGTTTTATTTCCATCCCAATTTTTTTTGTTTTCTGATCTGATATACCAATTCTTAATCAGAAAATTGGGAAATCAGTATCAGAAATTACCAACTTTCCAGGTTTCCAAGTATCCAATCGGAATCCAGGTAAGCTGTTGGGTACCCAACGTGGTCCCTGAAATGCAGGTATTACCCACGGGTACTAAATTAAATACTTGTTTCAGCTCTACTGATGAAATATCCAAAGCAAGTGCACTTTTCTAGAATACAATATATCAGCTGGATAGAAACACTACATGGAAGAAGCAAAGAGGGAGAGAGCATTCACCCTCCTGCTTCCTAAAAATGGCTCTAGAAATATAACTTAGCCAAGCACATTTTTGGTAGTATGTTCCAAATAACTGGTGTATTAATTTATCGTGAATAATTTAGTCTCCAGATTGAGTTCCCTTTTTTTCTCTCCCTGAAGAGATCAGGATTTCCACTTACTTGAGGTATGCTATTTAGAAACGCGTTTAGCCTAGTGGGTCCCACCAATCATTTCCAGTGGTCACTCTGTGGAAGATGTTATTTGAGTTTTGTCGCTGATTACAGTGGAAGTACTTCTTCACCAATTTTGTGACATCATCTTTGTAAACAAGAGAGAGAGAATTGAATATCAAAATGGAGGGGTGGGGATTTGCTAACAGCGATGAAAAGACATAGGAAAAGCTAGACCATAGAAATCTTGCCCTGATCTCTTTTGCAAATGTAACAGCATTAGATATTTAGTAGACATGGAGAAATATGCTTTTTCACTCAGGAATATTATTTTCATTTTTGGATAGTCATCTGACTATCCGAATAAATATGTGCACTTAACACAATATCCGTGTTTTTGGGATATCCAAAAGTATCCATATGTTTGGATAGTTCTTTTCGGATTGTCAGGTTTTTTCACTATTTTTTTTTGCCATTTTGGTTTCAATATTTGGTTCTTCGACCAAACATCCAAAATAAAAGAATCTGAAACCAACCCAGAAGAACAAGATGAGTATGAAACAGGGACAAATAACTGTGTTTTTCTCTGCTTCATTTAACATAATTTAAGGAAGATTAAGTAAAGTTGACAAATATGATATTCACTACCAACATTCATTTCAACTTTTTTTAAACTATGCACACATATCTCATATACAATGATCCAAGTTCCTTTCTCAATGAGACTGCAGATGGGGCAGGCTGTCCATTCTCTCAGGCAGATCCACTGGTGCTGCTCTAGAAAGTTCCAGAACACCACAAACAGAGTGGGCAGTTCAAACCCTAAAGCACCAGCAGAGGGTGAAGCAACAGTCCATCTCCATGGCTGATGGGCCGCTGCAGCTCTGCTTCAGGTGGAAGGTTGCTCCAGAAACACCAGAGAGTTGTGGGCAGAAGCCTAGAGTGGCAGCTGATCTGGTGCAACATGGTGTGCAGGAGGGGGTACCACGTGGGTGGGCTGAGGGCCGTGGCAGTGCCGGGTCCATTTAAACCCAGCGCTGTCTGGTCTGCACATGGGGGATGCGGGGTTGGCCTCCCCCAGAGCAGGTCTGGAGGTAGTCTGTCTAGAGATACACATTGACAGTTGCACAGAATACACTACATCCTGTCCATGAAAGCTGTTTGAAATGCCTATAGCCAGTGTCTTGCTTCTGTTTCCCACCCTGTCAAGTGTCTTCTCAACCTGACTATTACTATCCATTCTGCATGCCTGTTCAAATATACATGTTTGGAGAGTGGGAGCTTCTCCTCCCCTTACAAGAGTGGTTTGTTGCTAATGATGCTGCATTAAAGTATTTTCCATTGCTGATTCTTTGGAATTTACAATTCAGCCACTCAACATTTATTCCTGTCTGGAATTTAGCAGATTAGATCTCAATTCAGGGAGCAATTTTGATTTCTCAGAAATCAATAAATGCTTGACTTGCCTTTTCCCATTCTATTGATAATATTTTTTACTGGTTTTATGGAATATTTATTATACCAGCCCAGTCAATTGTACTATGTATAACTGTTGCAGTGTAGTATCAGCTAGTGCTTCTATTAAAAAGTTAACTTCATAGCACTATGTGCTGTACAAAAAAGCATGAAATCGAGTCTTTGCATTGCATCGGCTGTTTGGGGATCACGCCATCACACGTTAAGTTGGCAGGCGACTAGGCTTTTGCTGTGGTGGGCCCCTCAATGTGGAACTCCCTCTTTCTGGATATTCACATCAGATTCTCCATCCTCACCTTTAAAAATGCAATTGAAGATTTTTTATTATTATTATTGCAGAATTTTGTTATCCTTTCTTTTTAAAATAGTTTTAAATGGGATGTACTTAAGTATATTATTATAATGCACTTATTACAATGGGAGTATCAGAGGCTGTGGAAGCCTCGCCTTGTCCAATTTTATAGCATCTATTTCAGTTGAGCTCACCTGCTGATGTGAAGGATGTTCTTGGGGCTGTTAGAGCCACTCTTGCAAACTGGACCCATGCCTGCAAGGCCAACCAAGAGACACTGGGGCCCTTGCTGCTGTGGGTAGTCAATGCCTCTCTTTGGGAGGGCAGGGTGCTGAGCTACCTCAAGGAGGTGGTAGTCCACAGCCCCTGCTCAAAAAACCATCTTTGTATGTTGGTTCCCTGACAGTTATAAGTCTGTCTCTAACCTTCCCTTTTTAGGGACGTTTATTGAATGGGTAGTGGCTTGGCAGCTACAGGAGCATCTGGACCAACTCAGTTTTCTAGATCCCTCACAGTCCGGCTTTCTTCCAGGCTATGGCACGGAGACTGCCCTTGTGGCATTGGTCCACGACCTCCTCCATGAATTAGACCAGGATCATTCGACCTTGTTGATTTTGTTAGATCTCTCAGCTGCCTTTGATTCTGTTGACCATAAGTTGCTGGTGACTCATCTATGGTACCGAACTGGGGTGGGTGGAGCTGTTCTCTAATGGTCCCACTCATTCCTGGCCATAAGAACTGAGCAAGTGGTGCTTGGGGATCATTTTTCATTAGGGATGTGCGAACGCAGTTCGGATGTTTGGAGTTCAGGCCAAACTCAGCCTGTTCAGATGACCAAGCCGAACAGCTGAACCAAACGTTCAAACGGCCGAAAGTTCTGAAAAGTTCAGATGAGTTTGGGGGCAGGAAAAACGTGACTTTGGTTGAGAAAAATATGTCTGGAAGGGGGAGGCAGCTGAGGAGCAGACTTCCTGGCACCAGGGGTGGAGACAACGGGTGGTTTCAGGACCAAATGATACCGATACCAGAAAAAAAAATCAATTTCGGTATCAGTATCAATAGTGCTATTTTCGAATGTTTGGCTGAATTCGGCCGAACCGAACTCCGCTGAACTGAACAACCGAACCAGAAATCGGGTTTCAAAACAAAAGACAACATCTGAACATCTGAACCACGTTCTGTTCGCACATCCCTATTTTTCATCTCTTCGGGACCTCTCAGGTGGAGTCCCACAGGGTTCCATCTTGTCCCCTCTCTTGTTCAATGTGTATATGCAGCCATTGGGTGAGGTTGTGCGGAGCTCTGGAGTTAGGTGTCATCAATATGCCGATGACACCCAACTCTATCTCTCCTTTTCATCAGACCCAGGCCCTGCAGTATCGGTGCTTACAAGATGTCTGGCAGCTGTGCGAGACTGGATGAGGGCGAGTAGACTGAAGTTTAATCCCGACATGATTGAGGTGATGCTAGTGGGGAAGGTGGTGAGTGTGGTGGCCCCCGTCATCAATGGGGTTGTTCCCAAGTGGTTCCCCATCTATCTGAGGGATCGCTTCATTCGTCATGCGTTTGATCGGCCCCTGCGGTCAGCCAGGAGTGCCCTTCTCGAGGTTCCCCAAATATTCTGAGGGGCCACTATTGAGAGGACGTGCTTGGTGGCTGCCCCTAGACTGTGGAACTCCCTTCTGGCAGAGACCCGGGTGGCCCTTGATCTTCTTTCCTTGAGACATCAATAGGGATGTGCAAATGTGGTTCAAAAGTTTGGGGTTTGGCCCAAACTCTGGGTGTTCGGCCTGTTCACGAACACCCCAAATCCGAACTGCCCCCCCGCCTGAACCGACCGAACATTCGGGTGGGGGCAAGGGGCAGGGAAGAACTCAGTTTTCCCTCCCCCCTCCAGGCTGCGTGGGTGGAAGGGGTGCCGGGGAGCATTTCCCCCCCCAACACCGCCCAGCCTCATTAAAAAAAATTGTTTAACCCCCCAACCCCAGGGATTGCCCTACCTAGTGGTGCAGGAGCTCTGGCCTTGGGTCTGGTGGTGGCAGGTCCAGTGGCAGGGGTGCTCCGGAGCACTTAAGGTCACTACTAGGCCTTCTGGGTCAAACCGGAAAGCCTAGCAGCGGCCTGAAGTGCTCCAGAGTGCCACCACGAGACCCGCCGGACCCACTGCCACCACCAGACCCGGGGACAGAGCCCTGGCACCACCATGTAGGGTGATCCCTGGGGTGAGGGTGGGTAAAAAAAAATTACAAGGCTTGGCTGTGGGGGAGGTGCTTCCTGGCACCCCTTCCACCCACGCAGCCTGGAAGGGGGAGGGGGGAGGGAAAACCGGGCCCCGCCGCCTGAATGGGTTCGGCCTCCACGAATCTGTTCAGGCCAAACAGGCTGAACCGAATGGTTTCGGGTTCAGCTGAACCCCAAACAACTGAACACTGACCACCCCAGTGTTCGCACATCCGTTGACATCAATGCAAGACCTGGCTGTTCTACCAGGCTCTTGATGAGGGAGATGGGCGTGTTGGGATTATTATTTTTGGTGGGAGACTGGGGTAGGGTTTTTTAATGTGGTTTAATGTTTTTTTAGGTCCTTCTCTCCACTGTGGGGAGGCAGGGTTTTCCCTCTTTTGTTTTTGCTCCCTTTTTTGTTAATTTATTATGTATTTTATATATTTTATATTTTATATTGTAAGCTGCCCCAAAGGGGTGGGGTAATAAGTTTTTAAAATAAATATAAATAAATCAATAAATATTCTGGGGACTGCACTTATGACAGTTAACATTTGTAACCAGATAAAATTCAGTGTAGAATGCATTTCTAGGTATCTTTAAATATGGAGATGCTCTGTTGTTGTTTTTTCAGTACATGGGCATTTTCAGACAAGATACTCCCCACCCACCATCCACCCACTATGTTGCAGGGCTATAGTGGTGCCCTATGGGTGCCCTGTAAACATGTATAGTTGGTGGGAAGTTTCTTGTGTGAAAACGCCCTATGGGCTCGATCCATGTCCCGCAAACTGTGCACAAACCATGTGGATCCGTATTGCGGGAACATTGTGCTTTGCAGAAACTGCGCATGTGGTCCGCAGGGCATTGGATCGTGTTCACTGACTATGGAGAAACTTTGGTTATGCGAGCACCAGATA
This sequence comes from Sphenodon punctatus, assembly GCA_003113815.1. Taxonomy (NCBI): domain Eukaryota; kingdom Metazoa; phylum Chordata; class Lepidosauria; order Sphenodontia; family Sphenodontidae; genus Sphenodon; species Sphenodon punctatus. Next base: position 669,533 of record QEPC01009557.1, read on the forward strand.
ACAAATGAACCAGGATATGTCTAAATTTCTAAAAAATCCAGATGTGTAGCGTACTAGAAAGAGGGTGCCTGCAATCTGTACAGGTTCTATGCACATACTGTGCAGATCTGCACTGTTTGCACATGGCACAATGCCCCCATAATGAGAGTCCATGCAGTTTGCAAGCACAACAGCACAATCAGGGCAAGAGATCGGCCCCAATGGTTGACTCTTCAAACAGTGGTATTTATGTTACAAAGTGTCACCTTATAAAAAACTGAAAAAGTCATGCACATGGATTTTGATTTTCAAAAGAGTCCAATCAGACTTTCAAAAGCTCAAGGCTCAAAACAGGAGTGTAGCAAGGCTGTTGGAGGCCCATGCTCATGTCCCAGTTCTGGACCACCACAAGGATAAGGAGGCAGACTCCAGCTAGCTTTGTCCTCCCCACACAAAGGTTGTGGTACTGCCTTGGCTCCCAGTGAGGCTTCCCAGAGTTGCAACAACCCCTTCTGAAAGGAAGATTTTAAAACTCAGTGGGGCCAACCCCAAGTCCTGTGGATCCCATGTGCAGCCATGTACACTCACAGCCATGCGCAAAACGTACAGACCTCCATTGTGGGCACATTGTGCCGTGCAGAAACCGTGCATGTATGGGAACTGTGTGGCTCTGGATTGTACCCAGTGAGGCCAACTTTCCACCCTTCCCATTCTGCAAACTTTCTTCTTGGCAGAGTCCTTTGCAAGTGTAGCCCTATAGTGCTGGTATGGAGGCCCCCCTCTAGTGATGTGGTAGTGACTACCCACCCACAGGTTCATGAACCTGCTACTCTCAGAGTTAACAGAGCTAGCTCCTTTAGCATAGAGGGTAGGGGCTCGTGAAGAATCCATCCCTATATAAGGACTACATGTGTGAGCTTGTCTGGGGCTGTGAGCTGGATGGACCTGAGAAGCTTGGGGTCATGCTTCTGCAGCCAGAGTGAGTGTGTAGCCTCAGAAGGTTGGTACAGAGGCCCCCTCCCTTAGTGTAATGGTGACTTACCACCCACAGGTTCATGAGCTGCTTCTCTCAGAGCTAATAGACCCACGTCTTTGCTTAAATGGGAAAAGACTCTAAGCAATGAATTTGGGTCCCAACTTCAAATCCCACTGACCACCTTTTCCGGGGAATAAGGGTTATACAAGCAGCCTGAACATTGCTTGAACATTTTCAGAGTAGGTGGCAGCAGAATGTTGGCTGAGTTCCATTGCTTCATGGTAGCTACTCCCATGCCACAAAATCCTGCCCCAATTTTCAAAAGATTTCAGGTTCCATCTAGGCATCAAAATAAGGACTAAATTTTCAAAAGTTTTGAGCACTTTGGAGAATTCTTTTGTCATCCAATTTTCAGAAAAACTCTGGGTAAATGGGAATTAATTTATTTGGAAAATGCATCTGTTAGTGGAGTGATTCTAAAGCTTTGTGTCTCCATGTCTCATTTTGGAAATCTAAATAAAATCCTAAGATTCCAAGACCACAGACAGAAGCAAAGAAATGCAAAGTATATAAAATATCCACTTGGATTGTGTAACTCCTGTATGCCCATACCTAAGGTCCAGACTCACATTTTGGAAACCCTGACATAATGGCCATTTTTAGATGGACACAGTGGGGCCATGTGCGCTGCAGCACAGTTGTTCCAGTGCATTCAAAGGGGGCTTCACACGGCTGCGTATGGGTGTGCAGTCAGTGCGAGTCCACAGCCACCCACTGCCCATTCATGCCCCTGCATGGAGCAACCTAGAAAAAGCTCCTCCACCCACATCACCTTCAGATGGGCACCCAGTCTGTGGAGGATGAGCACATCCCATATAAAAATGGCAAAAGTCTGACAAAAGTGTTTGATGCACATCAGAGGCATGCCCAAGACTATTTTAATCTATCATGGGGTGTTTTCAGACGTGACAACAAGATCACAGTGAACCACGCTGAATACCTACATGTGGTCACTGTGCCCTGCACGTCTGTTCAGCGGCCGCCAGATGTTCGCCACGCTGAATACCCACATGGGGTCAATTTCAACCATGCTTCCCTGGCTACCAGCGTGAAAACCGGCTGAAGCATGGTGAAAGTGATTCCAGGCGGGCATCGAAAAAAAGTAACATCTGGTCGGCTATCACGGCCCAGAGGGCGGGCGGCAAGGAAGCGTGGAGGGGGCGGGGCCGTGCAGCCGCATGTTGCACCACGCAGCCCCTCCCCCTCCCAAAGGCCCTCAGATGAGTCAGACCATATCTTTCCCATGTTTTCCAGCAAGATCTTAACTATAATAAACTGATGCAGATTCAGGGCAGCCAAGAGAGACAAAGGGTGCTTTTAGATGGACCGCAGTTCCAGTTCTGCATACAGAACCACAGTTTGAGTTCTTAAATGGGTTGGCTGATCCATTTAAAAGGGCGCCCCGCCAGATGTGGAAGCAGAACAAACTGTGCCAGCTCCTTGGCAGCTTTCCTTGCAGTCCTCCAGAACATCTCAGAGTGCCACCTGCAGAGCAGAGCAGCCAAACCCGGAGCACCAGTCCAAAGTGGAGCTGCTGTCTATCTGCTCAGCAGACCCTTGGTGCAGCTATGTTTTTGGCTGGCCATTGCCCCAGGCAACTCCATAGAGTTGCAGGTGCCAGCCTAGAGGGTTGGGCGATGTGCCCACAACTCTATGGTTATGGAAGTATCACACAGGTGAACCGTGGGCCAGGGAACCCTCCGGGTCCATCTAAAATGGACTGAAGCAGAGTTGCAAGCAGGTGGATGTGGGGGTGCACCCTTGGAGCAGCTATGGGGGCAGGCAACCTCTATACCCCTCTGTTTGCACCTAAAGTGCTTCTCCCCTGAAAGTGCCAACGGGCTGGCACGGGAAGAACTAGAGCTGTGCTCCATCTACAAGCACCGTCTGTCTCTCTTGGCTGCCCAGAATCTGCATTGGTTTTATTTGCTGGTGCAGCATTCTACCAAATCTTGAGCTGAAAGAGGTAGTGGGTTTAGTATTTGCAGGTATTATCTGTATAGTGAGGTAGCCCATTGGATAACCAAGATATGTCCATGGCTGAAAAAGGACACTTGCATATCCATGGTTTTATTTTTTTAGATATTCTGTTTCAGGGTGTCATATTTCCGGGTTTTCAGTTTGGTGGGCTTGGCCATTTTTAAATTTCAGTTGGATTTTTTGTGGTAACTATGCATGTGCAATAGCACACATTGCTGGAATGAAGTAACCAAAATACTGAAAAAATGAAAAAAATGCCAAAAAAGCCAAAACAGAGGGTATTTTTATATGTGATGGCTCAGTGAGCTGCCACACTTAAACCCACCCTGGGGTGAGCCCCCTTATCCCAGGCAGGGGTCTTCCCTGCCACCGAACAAATGTTCTGGTGGCCAGGACTGGGGAGGGGTGGGAGAGGACAGGGGATGTGTTAATGTGGTTCCACATGGCCCCACCCCCCATGCTCCTCAGTGTGACCCCGCCTCCTCCCTAATGGGTGGGTGCGGTGGTCTACAAGGCCACTGCGCCTGCCCAGAACTGCTGTAGCCATGGGCTGGGGTTAGGTGGAGCAGGCCATCAGGCGTGTTGGCCCATTCTGCCATGGTCCAAGGATGCCTACCCCAGACTGTGGCAGAGCTTAACATGGGATGTGCACTGGCTGGGAGCCCAGCACGCATCCCGTGTTAGCCCTACCATAGTCCGGGGTAACTTCTGCTCCTGCCCCTGCTAAACTTCTGGCAGGGCGGGAGCAGACGTCACACCGCCACCCGTGGCCACGCTGTGGTAAGCGTGGCCATGGGAGAGGGTGTCATATCTGAAAATATACAGACTAACAAAAATGGGTACCAAATAGAACACAAATGGATATCAGTTATTACCCAGATTGCCAGTTTCTGTTTGGGTAGTCTAGCTTTGATGGGTTTACTCAGGGTTTTTTGTTTGTTTTGTTTTTTCTTTTCTCAGATATCCGTTTGAGTTCTCTCGAACATCCACTCTGTGCTCAGAAGGCCAAAACCTGGCATCCATTGCACTTTTGCAGAGTCATTAAGGTGAATAGAGTGCAAGGGAGATCAGAATATGATCCTGAGGATAGGGCCAAGATTTGGAAAATCTTTGGATTCTATTTTTTTATAAAAAACAACCTGATTATTTAATTTTATTTATTTATTTATTTATGCTTTCGATTTCTTGGCTGCTTCCTCCTATTACAGCAACTTGGGGTGGCTCACAACATACTCAAAAACATATAAAAATATAATTAAATTCATCAATAAATATTAAAAAAACAAAACAATATAAAAACAGTAATAAAAAAACCCAGGCATAGCTACCCTCCACCACCTCCCAACCCCCCACCCATCACCCATCTCCCTTTCTGAAAGCCTGATGGAACAGCCAGGTCTTACACTATCTTTGGAAAGAGGAAAGGTCTGGGGCCAGTCGGACCTCCTTCAGGAGGGAGTTTCACAGCCTTGGTGCAGCCTCCAACAATGCCCCTGTCATTGTCACCGCCACCCGAGATACTCAGGGATCTCCGAGGGAGGCGTTTCCAGCTGGCCACAAGGGCCAATCTTGGACCCCGGGAGGTGAGGCAATCCTGAAGGTAAGTGGGGACCAGGCTGTTTAGGGCTTTATAGGTCAAAACAAACACCTTGAATTCGGCCTGGAATCCATAGGCAGCCAATGCAAAGAATAAAGCACTGGTGTAATGTGGTCACAGTGACCCATACCCATGATGCAGTATGTCATCAGCATAAGGAAATGGGCCACCTCATTCTGCACCAGCTGCAGTCTCCAAGCCATCAGCAAGGGTAGCCCCAAGTAGAGTGCATTGCAATAGTCCCATCTTGAGGTGATGAAAGCATGGATGATGGTGGCTAAATCCATGTCTGAGACATACGACCGAAGCTGACATACCAGATGTAATTGGCAAAATGCTCCCTTCTTCACAGCTGCCATGTGGACAGTTCTCCCTCATCCAGTCCCCCACAGCTGCCAAACACCGGGTTAGCACGGAGACTTCTGCGTATGGGTCAGTTGAAAAAGACAGGTAAAGTTGGGCATCATCAGCATACTGATGTCATACAGTATGTCATGAGCATACTGATGACACCGTACACCAACCCTCTAGTAACCTCACCGAACGGTTGCATGTACACGTTGAACAGAAGAGGAGACAAAATAGAACCTTGCAGGACAACACATGTGAGGTCCCGGGGAGAAGATAAGCTATCACCGACCACCACATGTTCATTGTTGAGTTATCCCTGCCAGGAAGGAATGGAACCATTCAAGAACAGTCCACCCACCCCAGCTCAGTCCCGCGAACAGGTCACCAACATCTTCTGGTCAGGTCAATGATATCAAATGCAGCTGAAATATCTAACAGAATCGACAGGGTCAATTGACCCTTGTCCAGTTCATGATGAAGGTCATTGCCCAAGGCCACAAGCACAGTCTCAGTGTCAAACTTGTACAAAAGCCAGACTGCAAAGGATCCAGAAAGCTGACACAGTCCAGATGTCCCTGAAGCTGCCGAGCCACCAGCTATTCAATAATGTTCAGTAAAAAGGGAAGGTTAGGGACAGGCTGATAGCTGGCCAAGTAGTCAATGTCCAATGATGGTTTCTTGAGCAGAGGCCACACCACTGCCTCCTTGAGGCAGCCCAGTACTCTGCCCTCCCTAAGGGATGCGCTGACCACCCCAGCCAGCAACAGCCCCAGAGTCTCCCAGTTGCCCTTAACCAGCCAGGACAGGCATGGGTCCAGTTAAAACAGGTGGCCCTGACAGCCCACAGGACATCCTCCATATCAGCAGGCAACACCCACTGAAACTGATCCCATAAATCAGGACAAGACGGGGCTTCCATTACCTCTGGTTCTCTTACTGCTACAAGCATAGATTCAAAGTCATGGTGAACTTGGGGAATTTTATTCACAGAAAAGTCAACCAAAACGTCACAGTGAGTACTGGAAAATTCCTGTTCAGGCAGAGGAAGGCCAGACTGACCAGCACCCTCAACACCCATAAAGCTCAGCTGGACAAGACTTTGCGGATGGTATGAGAGCAGCAAAGAACCACTTCTTTGCTGCCTGCACAGGTATAGCAAAGGTCTGTACATTGATTCTATGCCTCAGTCAGTCGGCTTCAGCACAAGAACAATGCCACCATTGCTCCAACCACCACCTCCCTCGCTTCATCCACCACAGGTCCTCCATAAATCAGGGGGACCCGTGTTGTAGGCGTTCAGAGAGTGGATGCCTAGGAGTCATTCGGTCGATGACCTTAGTTAGCAGAGTATTCCAGAGATCCACAAGGTCATCGAGCAAACGGTTGTCGAGATTGGAGGGAAGCTCCCCAAGAGCATTCCGGAACGTCTCCAGTTCCATAAGTTTCCGGGGGTGAACCAACCAAACTGGTTCCACACCTTTCTGGGGGCAGACATGTGCCAGCTGTTAGCCATTGAGGTCTGGAGTTGTTGGAGGCAAATTATTTAGAATAATCAAGGAAATCTAATTTCAAAAGACTAGATAATGTATTAAATTAATGAGAACCTCCCAGTAGGGACATTACTGAGTGTTTATTTTAAAACAGGAGAATTCACTTCTCATCCCAGAAGTGATTTGATTCATTTATAATTATTTTCATAACAAGCATTCTGAGTTTTATTAAGGACTGTAAGCGGCCGTGGCATCCCCGCAGCCGCCGGTAAGTATGACCCGATCCCGGGGGGGGGGGTTTAACACCCCCACACCCCCCAGGGATCACCCCTACTAAAGTTCATAGCTTGCTTACCTTGCGGAGCTCCGGGTGCGGCGGCGGTGGGCAGTCCGGCGGCCTCAGCGCCGGCTGTTGCTGCCGGCATCAGAGACGCTCTAGGCCTTC
>QEPC01009557.1:681486-697581 GCA_003113815.1 Sphenodon punctatus
AAACATCAAACCTTCAGGCGGGTGTGAGACGTTGCTCCACCAGCTTCCTGAGGCCACATCAGTGTTTAAGTACCATCTGTGGCCAATCAGGAAGCTGGGGGGCGGGCTAGGGAAACAAGCCCCAGCTGGGAGAGGGTGTGGCCATGCAAAGGGAAGTAAGACAGGAGAAGGCCTACAGAGGAGAAATGCGGGAGGTGAACAAATCCACCAGGTGGCGCAGGCCCCAAAGGCACCTCTCCCACATTCCAAGGCCAAGGGTTCGTGCCTGGGACCTGACATATTCTATGCATTTATTCATTTGCATGAATATTCATTTCAGCTCTACACAAAATGCAAAGTAACATATCCCTGCTGGTAAGACATGCCGTTAACTGCTTACACTCAGACTTAAACTCAGAGGGTGGCAACATAGTCTAGAATTTCTGGATATGAGGATGTATGAGTTGGCCAGTGGTAGTGGACCTTGCCTTAGTCCCCTTGCATAAGGTGGTGGAACTTCCAAAGTTATTCAGCCTAATATTTCCCCCCTCACCCACACCATGATTCCAAGCAGATCAGCCCGTGGATCTAGAATCCAAGACTTCTGGTTCAATTTGCACCCTCATTAGACTTATTTCTGTGATGCTTGCCCTCTGTGACCTGTCCTAGTTATATGGCTCAGCCTCAGGATATAGCTTCTTCTCAGTGAGGTCAACTGGATATGGTGAATGGCTCCCACTGAAGTTACTGAGATTTACTACAAACATTATCTGGAGAACTGGCCTTCTGGAACTGAGATCACCACTGAGATCACCAATTCCTACCATGAACAGAGGAATCAGTGACAAATATAACTTCCTAGTCAGCATGTTGACTTATATATGCTTGAACCAAAGGAAAAGTTTTGTAATGTTCTTCTATCAACATTACTACTAGAGCTGAAATAGATGCTGGGAAGCCTGGAAAATTGGTAAATTTTTGTACCAATTTTCCAATTTTTGAATTACCGAGATTGGTATATTGTGCTGGAAAACAAAAAAAATTGAATGGAAATTAACAAGAAAAAATTAAGACCAAAAGTCAATTTCCAGGGACCAGAAATTAACTTTCCAGAACCAATAGTTGATTTTCCAGGATGAAAAATCAATAAATAGGTGTTGGGAGTTGATAAATTGATAAAAATACCAAAAAAATAAATAAAAATCGGTACCGGAAGTTGACATTACAAGATTGGAAGTTGACATTCTGGGCCATTGGGTACCTGAATTGGGCTGCAATTTGGTATTAATTGGTGCCTAATGTTGTTGGGTAAATTTGGGTACAGGAGGTTAATTGGGTATACCCCTCTTTGTGAGTACTCATTTCAGCTCTAATTTCTTCTCATTTGTCACTGACATACAACAAACACTGAGGTGCACCCAGACATTTTGAGAAAAGGGTCTGAGACTTAAATAATGATGCAGGAGGGATAACATACTCTATGTAGTATATTACTCATGAAACAAGCGTGTGTGTGTGTGTGTGTGTGTGTGTGTGTGTGTGTGAAAATGAGAGATATGCATGTGAGCTGAAGCTGTATGAATGAGGAAACAATGACATTCTTACTTTTCCATGTGTTCAGGACTTAGCATGGCACTAGAGATGACTTACATAAATGGGTTGCAACTCACTTACGACTAGACAGCTCTGAAACCTGGATTGATAGCCTTTCCTTGTCATATTTCAAACTTCACTGACAATCCAATCCCAAAATTTAAAATGAAATCATCCAGATAATGACAAAAAATGCACTCTGCATTTGGGATAATGGGCTGATTCATTTCAGAAAGGTATAATGGAAATGAAAACTTTGCATATTTGGTAATGCATTTACAGCAATGTGATCTCTCTGAACTAGAACACGGTGGGGGAAGTAAAGTTTATGGGGGGGGGTCATGGACTTGTCATAATTATCTTGCTAAAACTCATTCCCTGTGCATCCTTAAATCTGTGAGGACATGGGGGCACTGGTGTCCTGGAATGTAGAGATGCAAAAGGAGCCTCTACTAATTGCTGATAAGTTATGGTGAGGTGGTAGTGTCATATTTTGTGGTTTTACATAGATAAGAATGCTGAAACAGGGAAGCTGGTTACAATACAGCCATCTTGGTGGCTGAATTTATTGTTCCATTAAAATGCAGGACTAGGAATTAGAGCTTTTACTGGGATAAGTGGAGAGCCACCAAACTTATTAGTAGGACAGTGTATCGCAGGTCGCTTGTGCCAGCCTAAAGAAACCTCCAAATACATGAACATGACAGAATGTGTGGTAAACAGTTTTATCTTCAGAACTGTAACTCTTTACTGGGAACTCAACCCTGTACACATATTACAGTAGTAAAGGATACCTCGCCACTAAGTGCTATTAACCACACATACCTTCTTTACCATAGAGTATCCTACTCCTTACCATAATGTATGAATAAGCCCTAAGAGGTTAAAAACAAACTCTAATGCAAACTATAATGGGTGTGAATCACAAAGAGAATAGACAGACAGCAGCTCTGGGGGCTTGCACACCAGCCCGCTTCATATCCAGGCTGGCCAGTCCATATGAAGGCAGCCTGTCAGATGCTGAAGCACTCTGAGGCAGTCCTGCTTGCAGTGCTCTGGAACATCCTGGAGCACCACCAGCAGAGTGGACTGGCAAACCTGGGGCATCAGCCTGGAGTAGAGCTGCTGTCCATCTGCTTGGCAGACCCTAGATGTAGCTCCAGTCTGATCCAGCCGTTGCCCTGACAACACCATAGAGTTGCGGGCACCAGCCTAGAGTGTCTAGAGTCACATCTGGTGGGTCTTACAAGGTTGCAAGATCTCGCTACATAAAAGGGAAATAGTGTGTTCACACAGGACAAAACCCCAGAATTTATAACACGTATTATCGCTAGCACTTATAAGAAACCATTTTTGATATGTGGGCCACAGCAAGAAGAGAGCAGACACCCAAAGCCAAAGCCAAAAACAGCCTTAGGTTATTCAGAAAGGCTTGCTTCCTGATATGCTCATTTTATACCCTAAGGTGGTCAATGGCAGGTGGGAAAAAGTTACTAGGAGCTTGGGAGGAGCTAGCCAATAAGTATCCCAGAAAGCTGCAGGTTATAGTTGTAGCTGAAACAAGTACCAGACAAAATGATTGTATCTGTCAAAATTATAATACCTGACCTTACCTGGTATCGTCAGGTACTAATAAGTACCTGATTAATGCCTAATAGGTTACCTGATTTACCGATTAATGTACTGGTTTTCTGATGTCTTTATCGATTTTCCAACTTCCTATACCAATTTTCTGGTTTTCAGATTGGTAAAAGTGTAAATCAGTAACTCGGCAATGGTAATCATTTTGGGTAATTGGGTGCCCAACTCAGTACTCAGGTGCCAATCAAGTACCCAAGAGGCTACTCAAAATTGCAGGGATTATACACAGATAGCAAATGTGCCACCTATTTAATTTCTATTGCTGGTTTAAAATAGGAGGAAGAGGAGGAGGAGGAGGAGATTGAGGGGAGAAGGGGGGAGAGAGAGGAAGCAAAGTCCAGGGGGTTAATGGCCTTCAGGTCACAGAAGGGGCATGGAAAAGGGGACGAGGAAGGGCGGGGCAGTGGGAGATATTGAAAGAGGCAAGGAAGTGGTCAAACATGGGATGAGGATCGAAGGAGAGATAAGAGACAGAGCAGTTCCTAGAGAAGATGAGGTCAAGAGAATGGCGATTAGCGTGGGTGGGAGAGTTTGTCCAACGGTGGAGTTTTAAGAAGGAGACTAGTGAGAGGAAGCGAGAGACGGAGGGCTGGGAAGGGACAGCAACGTGAACGTTGAAGTCACCGAGGATGAGAGTGAGGGTATCATCGGAGAGGAAGAAAGTGAGCTAGGACTCAAATTCAGATAGAAAGGAAGAGAGAGAGCCAGGGGGGTGGTATATGACAGCGACGCGGAGATGGAGGGTGAAGTAGAAGTGCACAGAGTGAGCCTCAAATGAAGGGAAGGAGAGAGAGGGGGGAGGAGAAAGTGGTTGGAATTTACAGGAGTTACTGAAGAGTAGGCCCACGCCACCACCCCGGCCTTCGGGGCGTGGCTGGTGAGAAAAGGAGAGACCCCCAAAGCAGAGGGTAGCTAGGGTGACAGAGTCGGAGGGGGAACTCCAAGTTTCAGTAAGGGCAAGGAGCTGGAAGGAGTGGGAGAGGAAGAGATCATGGATGTAGGGTGCTTTATTGGCACAGGAGCGACAGTTCCAAAGGGAGAAGGAGAATGGGAGCTGATCAGGGGGAAGGCAGGGAATGGGGATAAGATTGGGAGAAAGGAGGCAGCGGGGCAGGCAAGATATAGGGAGGGCGGGGTAGGAGCAGGAGGGGAAGGTAGCCAAGAGGGAGGAGGAAGTGTGAGGAGGTTGGCGAGAAGTGATAGGCTGGGAGGGAGGAAGGAGCAGGGGGGAAAGAAGTAGAGGAAGGAAGAGATGGGGGAGAGGGGAAAAAGGGGAGAAGGAGGGAGAGGGAAGGTGAGAGATTAGGGCAGACATGATGGTGGGGAGAATAGGTAATAGAGAAGAGACAGAGAAGAATGAGGTGGAGAGTGGCTGACCTACTGGCCAGTGAGGAGCCACCAGGTGGTAGAAGTACCCTTAAGCTGACCCTTAGCTGCTGCTGTTATAGTATTCTGCGGGCAAGTGATCTTATACGACATGCGCCTTTTGCCTTGCTGTTTGCTGGAACTCAGGCGGCAGAAAGGCCAAACTCCAGGAGGGCATTATGCATTTCAGAATAGCTTATATTATTACTCTTATCTAAGTTATTACTGGTGCAGTCTCAAGGGAAGGGGTGGAGAACATTAGGTCCATAGGCCAAATGTGTCATCCGGATAGTTTTTATTTGGCCCCTGCATCCACTTCCTATCCCCAAGCACCAAAAGACTGAGCTCAGGGCAGAGCAAAAACGAAAGCAAATGCACAAGGATCAGGGACAGATCAATGACACAGAAGTATGAGCTGGGTCCTCCTTTTCCTGAGCGTATCCCTGCCCCCAAATTCTATGTGGTCCTCAAGGTTGGTAGTCATTTTCAAAGTGGCCCCTGTTCTAGAGACACTACTCAGGAACCAGGGCTCCTGCTCTAAATCCACTTTTACACAAGGTGCTTGGAAGTGCCTCTGGAGTCCTATATTGAAGAGGAAAGCTCCACGGGGAGTGTTTACACACTCCCCGTGCTACCGGAAGTGACGGGCCATCCATTCTCTTCAGTGGCAGCGGCTGCAGATGCGGCCCTTTCAAGAGCCTCTTGAAAGCCCCACATTTGCAGCCGCCACTGCTTAAGAGAATGGATGGCACGTCACTTCCGGTAGCACGGGCAGCGTGTAAACACTCCTCACGCGACTTTCCTCTTCAATACAAGGCTCCAGAGGTGCTTTTAAGTGCCTCATGTAAAAGTGGTATAACAGGCATTGAACAAACCAATAAGAAAAAATACAATCTTGTTGACAAAACATTTACCCTCTAATAGGAGATAAGAGGCAACAGGCGGGAGTACAAGGAAACAATGCAATAATATGGGACAGAATGACAGGCAATGGTGTCATACAGTTAAACTCTCAGTGAGCCAGCAACATTAGAGCATCTGAAGAAAGTGCAATGCACATACAAATGAGGGTGGAATGAAAAAGAGGTGAACATAAAAATATATATCATAAGCCATAATACCACCTTATTTTTCTCTAACGCAGTCATTCTCCATACCCAACATCCAATACACCGTTACAAGATGATTGTCGTGTGGTTCTGCCTTGGTGGGCTACCCATCAAAATAAGTAACACCAGGTGCTGTCTTTTTGATTTCAGTACTGCTTGATGTTGGATACAGACATACACACACAGAGACTAGTCAGCTATTCATACCCTGCAGCGCTCAGTTCCCAAGGGTGCCATCTTTAAAGGAGACTATTGATCTTTGTCAACCTACAGTGACATGTACAAACGAGCAGCAAACTATTCATTATTTCTCAAGCTTTGTGCTTAGCATTTTATTTAGGAAATTTCTAGTTTTCTGACATCTTAATTAGGGCTGAAACTCTCTCCTCAGTTTTACTCAGAATTTAACGAGTATCACCATGTTTGAGTCAATATACTGAGAAACGAGGCACTGAGTAATGTCCACAATACTCAGCTCCTTAGTAACTCCTCAACTGAGGGCAGGAAGGGGGGTGCAGATGGGCACTGGGTGCAGGTAACAGGGCAAGCTGGGGGAAGGGAAGGGGCCCATGGGGGGAGAGAAGGGGAGGAGCAGGTGGGATGGGGTGCAGCTAACTCACCTAAAAGCTGCAGGACCTGGGTACACTGCTGTCTGGACCTTGCCTCAAGTCATGAGAGCAAGCTGCACTACTTTGGACACTGATTCCTTTGAATGAGGTAAAGCTCATTAAAATGAGGTTTCATGAAACTTGCGCCTAAAGCTTTGAGAGCACGGTAGGAAATGTAGTCCAGTTTGCTCCCAGACAGTATTAAAACTAAAGCTGGCTGGGAGCAAGCTGGACTTCATTTCCCAGTATGCTCCCAGAGAGCTTTACCTCATTCAAAGGAAGCAGCATCCAGAACAGCATGATCAGCTCCAGCGGCTTAAGGCAGAGTCCAGACAGAAGCCCTTTAGGTGAGTCAGTAGCACCCCCTACCCTACCCTCCCTGCATCCCCTTCTCCCCACAGTGCCTTAAATCCCTGACTTACCTTCCCTGGTCTGCGCTGCTGACCACACTTCCTTGTGCCACGGCCCCTGCACTCAGCCCCTCCAAATTCCAAATATTTTCCCAGGTTGTGAGGACCACGTCAAACACTCAAGACCATACTCAGAACCTCTGAAATGCCCAAGAATATTTTTATTTCAATATTTGGAATAGCTCTAGTCTTAATGAGGGGGCGGGGACAGAAAAATTCACCAACTTCCTGGACTGGAGGTGGGAGTCAGTAGCGCACTGCCTGGCCAAAGGGCCCTNGGGGGGGGGGGGTGGTCAGGGGAGACCCTGGTGGGGTGGCCATCTTAACTAAGGGAAGTTTTCTGAGGAGAGGTTACAGAGCCTTGAGGTGGGGGAATCTGTTGATGGGAGAGGTGTCAGCAGATCCCTTGTCATGGATCATTACCTCCTGCATGCATGTCTCCTGATGCATGTCTGTCCCCGGAGGGGTGTGGAACCGATTCAGATGGTTTTCCCCATGAGACTAATGGAACCTGAGCAGTTCCTGAATGCTCTTGGGGAAACGCCCTCTGATCTCGACGACCGCCCGTTCAATGACCTTGTGTTGCTATGCAATGCCTTGATGGTTGAGGCCATTGACTGGCAGCTCCAAGGCGTCTGCTCCACCAGCAGCAGATCCTTAGGCCTCCATGGTTTACGAAGAACCTGAGGTTGTTGAAGGTGAGGAGCAGCAGTTGGAGGGACGGTGGCACCATTTGCGTGCTGAAGCAGACAGATTGCGACATAGAGCTAGTTTACGTGCCTATGTAAGGGCAGCAAGAAAAAGGAGTATTTTTCTGCCCGTATAGCCACTGCTAAATCTCATCCAGCAGAGCTTTTCTGGCTGGTGAGGGGTTTCTTTGGTCCTCCCTCTCTCCACCTGAAATTGGAGTCATCTAGTGCCCACTGTGACGTTTGTTGATTATTTTGTAGAGAAAAATCACCCGGATTCACCACGACTTCGATGCCACACTTATTGCAATGGGTGAACCAGAGGTTGTGGAAGTCCCGCCGGATCCAGTTTTGTGGGATCAATACCAGTCAGTGTCATCCGCTGAGGCGGAGGATGTTCTTTGGACTGTTAGGGCCACTTTTTGTTAACTTGACCCATGCCCATCCTCGCTGGGTAAGTCCAGCCGGGAGACAGTGGGGCTGCTGCTGGCGGGGGTGATCAATGCCTCCCTTCAGGAGGCCAGAGTGCCAAGCTGCCTGAAAGAGGTGGTGTTGCAGCTTCCGCTAAAAAAAAAAAAATTAACATTGATTCCCTCGCCACCTACCATCCATTTTTAACCTTCCCTTTTTTGGTAAGGTTATTGAGCAAGTAGTGGCTAAGCAGTTGCGGGGGCATCTGGATGCACCAGTTATCTGGACCCCATGCACTCTGCCTTTTGTCCAGGCTATGGCATGGAGACTGCACTTGCAGCCTTGGTGAATGACCTTCGCTGTGAATTGGATCAGGGCTGTTCGACCCTACTAATTCGGTTAGACCTTGTGGTGACTTTTGATACCATTGACCATGAGATGTTGGTGACTCGCCTGCAGAACCGAGCTGGGCGGGATCATTCTTGAAGGGTTCCGCTCCTTCCTGGATGGAAGAACTCAGAGTGTGGTGCTCAGGGACTTTTTTTCATCCCCTCGAGATCTCACGTGTGGTGTCCCACAAGGCTCCATTTTGTCCCCTTTCCTGTTCAATGTGTACATGCAGCCACTTGGTGAGGTCATGAGACAGTATGGGGTGCATTGACATCAATATGCTGATGACACCCAACTATACCTGTCTTTTTCATCCAACTAAGGCCTGGAAGTCTCGTTGTTTACCCAATGTCTGGTGGCTGTGGGGAACTGGATGAGGGCGAGCTGACTGAAGTTAAATCATGACAAGACAGAGGTGATGGTAGTAGGTAAGGCAGTGAATGTGGTGGCTCCCATCGTTGTTGGGATCCACCTTCCCCTGGCTTTCCAGGTTCGTAGTCTGGACGTGCTCCTCTGTCCGCAGCTCCGCTTGGACCTCTAAGTGGGGGCTGTAGCAAGGAATGTGTTTCTCCAATTACATCTAGTGCAGCAGCTTCAGCCATATGTTTCAGATTGTGACATGGCTACTATCATCGATGCTTTCATTACTTCGAGACTGGACTATTGCAGTGCCCTCTATGTGGGGCTACCCATGGTGATGATTCAGAGACTGCAGCTTGTGCAGAATGTGGCTGCCCATCTCCTTGTGGGGTTGGGCCATCATGAGCACATTACACTGCTGCTCCAGGCTCTGCACTGGCTGCCGATAGTCTTCCGGACCCAATTCAAGGTGTTGGTATTGACCTATGAAGCCCTCTACGGCCTTGGCCCAACATATCTTTGGGTTGGTCTCACTCCCCATGCCCTGGAGCGACCTCTGTGATCCGCTGGGGGAGGGTGTTCTCGGTCGACGCACCTAGGCTGTGGAACTCCCTCCTGGCCGTGGCCAGGTTAGCCTCAGATCTCCCTTCCTTCCACTGTATTTGTAAGTCCTGGCTGTTCTGCCTAGATTTTGGTGAGGGAGATGGGGTGTAGGGTGGGGGTGGGGTGGCGGGGCTAGGGTTTGGGGGGGTTGGTTCTGTTTTCCTTTTTTATTGTGTTATGGATTTTATGTGTTTTTATGATGTGATCCACCCCTGGCTGCCTGGAGCAGGAGGGACGGGATAGAAAACTGTTTAAATAAAATAAAATAAATAAACAAATGTGGTGGCCTGTGCCAGAGGAAGTTCATCTTCATAAGTTGAGGAAGCTGAGCCATGGAAGAGATAAAAAGGCAGGGAAATGAATTTATAGGCAAAATACATGAAACTAGATTGAGTTTTATAAGGGGAATCTCATTGGTTAGATGATTTTTCTGGGAACAGCTTTCTTTTATGCTGCCACTTTTATTGCATTGTTTTATGTTTAATCAACATGCCCTTGCCATATGCCTGAGAAATTCAATTCCTTTTTCAGTAGGAAAAATGGACCCTCACTGATTTCCATTAGATTTACACATTTTTATCCTGTGTGTGGACACCCTCATACTGGTTTCTTTCTGCGCTGACAACCATTGATGGATGTGAAAATGGTGCTCAGGCAGAGAGCAGCTCTGCAGGATATTACTTCTCCTCGCCATTTTTCCTCCCTGAAGATGTGACAATTCAAATACTGCTAGCCCTATCGGCAGCTACATAAGCTCTTATATGCAGAAAGATGGTTAAGGTTTATTTTTATTGGAAGCAAAGACATTTTAATAGCTTTGGCAAGTTCACAGAAAGGTCTTCATTTGGAGACAGGAAACACTATCTAACTTGTGGCACAGTATCAGAGGTTTGTGTTTCGGACTGAAATTAATTCCACGGCGAATATCATATCAGTTGAATTTGCCCGAAATTTCCCTACTGGAACTAATCCTGGAATACCTCCTCTCCCCGAAACCAATAATGACCATTATTTGGGGGCATGTGCATTGACTTTCTGTTCTGTTGTTTAGATATTCTGAAACCAAAAAGCAAATATGAGCAATCAAAAATCAATCACTCAATTAATTAATTTCAGTTTATTTGTCATTACCATACACCAAAATAAGTACAGAAGGAACTGTAAATAATCAGTTCAAAACATAAATCATAAATAAAACAATCAAATAGCCAAATTTGCAATTAGTTAGTGCAGTACAGAATCACTATGGACACGTGAATGTGTATGGAGCTTTTCTTAAAATTACAACGTTCAAATACTTCTAAAATCGGTTCCCTTATCTAATCATTTCACAAAGGGGTACAAATAGTGCCCTCTATTGGGGTTACAATTTCCCCAAGTGTCATCAAAATTGAATAAGAAGCATAAAAGCTATAGTCAAAAATACATTTTTCAGTTTATTCCCTTTATTTCAAAAACAAAATGTCATTTTCATTTCTATTTTCATTATTATTATTTGAAGTTTTTGTTATTGCAATAACGATAAAGAAAATGACAATTTTAGTTATCATTATTGTAATAACAAAAATGACATGCACGCCCCTATGGTGCATCCCGCAAGGACATAACCTCAGTTCAGATGGTAATATGATTATACCTCCCCTCCAATACTTTAGAAGGCATTAATTGAAATCTCAAAAGGGTCGTATTGAGTAAAATACGAGTAAAATTATTTATAATTAAAATATCATTCTAATTGGTGTTGGGTCTTAAATTTAAAATACCAAGGAGCTACGTTAGTGAACAACTAAAAAGCAAAAAAAATATTTAAAAATACCCTGGACAGCTGAAAATGGAAAGAAAAAGAAAAACAGATATGTAAATACCCATTTTGGTTGCAGATGTTCAGAGTACTACCTGAAAATGTTAATAATATGGGCTGTTCCTCCCCCAGAAGTGAGAAACCTGGTTGATTGAGAACTGGTGTCATCTGCATTCCCATCAGATAAGCTGCCTGGAGGCAGCAGCAATCAGGCGATGGCAAAAGGGCAGCACTAAAAAGCGCTGGTCATTCTTGAGCCATTCATGACCCATGTAGTCATGGCCACACGGCTGTACTGCCCTTGAGGATCTGCTGTTACGCTGCTGCTGCTTTTAGCCCCACCCCCTTATATTACAGTCCCTGTTTCAGTTTCAACTATAGTCTCCCCATGAAGTTTCTATTTATATTGTATTTTTATGAGGATATGTTGTGAGCCAGGAGAGTGTGAAGGATGGCTATGGTTTGTGTGGGATAGTTATAAGGAGACTTTCCTGGGCGAGTGAAAGAGGAGGCATAAGAGCAGGTTAAGTAGCTCTTCTCAGTTTAATCATAGCCCCCCTGTGAGGGGGTGAGACTAGGCTGTGGGGAGGGAAATCCTCCATGTAAAATCAGGAGGAATGGGTGATGGAGGGATGTTATGGCTGGGTATTGGAAGGTGCGGGATGAGTAGTGTTGTAAGCCTGAGATATTTTTGGGATATGGGTGGAATGTAAATAAAAAATATCAATAACTGTAACATGGGTTAGGATTATGACCTGACAAATGTTGAAAACCATCAGTTCTCATTACTGGCAGTTCACAATGTTCTATTCTATGAATTGATCGAGATACTTGGAAGGAAAGTCCAGTACCATGGAAGTTAATCACAATTTTGCCATTATGTTTAGTAGTAAGCTGAAATGAAAAGGACTTGTTGTATTTGTGAATATTATTCATACTTTCAGATAGCCATCCAGGTATCCAAATAAATATCTGAATTCAAAACAATATTCATGTGTCCACCACATATTTGCATATCTTGGTTTGGCCACTCTGGCTTGTTTGATGTTTTCAGTTACTTTGGTTTGAATATTCCAAACATCTATACTGAAAACACCAGCAATTGGAAAAAACCAGTCCAGAAAGCTGAACCAGATATCTATATCTAAAAGAGGGTACCCACCAAATCCAGTAACTCATTGAATTTCCAGTATCTGATTTGACCCGGTAATGATTGGGTACCATGAAATACCCTATTACAACCCGATCAGTTTATCGGGTTTCCATCAAGTTCCAACATTTTTTCAGCACCTCCATTCCAGAAAACTACTTCTGGTTCCATTTTTTTAGGGTTTTTTTCCCCCCTTTTCCAATTTTTCCCCTTAAAACACTTATGGGTTATCCATCCCAAAAAATGAACTTCCTTGTGCTTGAAAGTCAATTTCCAGTTCCAGAAAACTACTTCCAGTCACTTATTTTTAAAAAGATTCATGCCAATTCTATTTTTCCAACTTGAAATGGTGTTTGGTATACCGATATACCAACTGAGAATCTGTAAATAAAAAAATAGGTATGGGAAGTACTCATTGGGGGTGGGGGTGGGGGTGGTATTTGGGTACCCGATCAATAACTGGGCAAACCGTAAGTTACCCGATGCGGTATCTGAAAAAGTGGGTATTAAAAACGGGTACAAAATTAAATACCCAATTCAGTTCTATGAGATATTTGAGTGAAGCATGGACAAATAGCATTTTTATCTGCCTTTTCAGACCTAGTCTGAAGGAAGCTGAATCATCAGATATGATACTGGCTGTGGATATTCATTTCAGCTGTTCTTCAGTAGTTCCAGAATTTCACCTTGGCTTCCTGTTCTGATTTTTCTTATTCTTTCCCAAACTCAATGAATATTTTATGCATAGCAATTTAGCATGAGCTATTGTCAAATATACTTACTTCCTCAGCTTCAATGTGAATGTTTTATGCTAATGGGGATCTTTCAGCAGAATTGTATACAGTTGATCACAAGTTGGTGTTGACACAACTACAGGACGAGCTGGGGGTGCGTGGGACCACTCGAGGGGTTCCGTTCCTTCCTATCAGGGAGATCCTGGAGAGTGGTGATGAGTAATTGCTTATCGTCCTCTTGGGACCTCCCCTGTAGGGTACCACAAGGTTCTATTCTGTATCCCCTCTTGTTCAATGTGTAGATGAGGCCACTGAGGCAAGGTCATTTGGAGGTTTTGCGTGAAGTGCCATCAGTATGCTGATGACACTCAACCCTACCTCTCCTTTTCATCTGATGCAGACCCTGAAGTTTTAGTGCTTACCTGATGTGTTTGTGGTGTTTTTAGGGATTTTTGTATTAGTTTAGTTTTTTTAAAATGTTATGGATTGTAAGCCACCCTGAGCCTCTGGGAAGGGCAGAATATAAATTCAAATGAATGAATTTAAATTTAAATATGCTACCCTTATTAAAGTGACAGTACATCACAGGCACCAAGACTGTAAACTAATGGTTCCCAAGCTTTTAGCTTGTGTGACCCCCATCTTGAAACTAAAACATAATTCTTTGACCATGGAGTCAATGAAATAATAAGCAGGATCATGACCCTATCTCCACAAGAAGTGATAAGGTCAGCAATTTCCTCGATACTGATATTTGGTTTCACTTGATTATATGCGAGAAACACAGTAAAAAAACAAAAAAAACCCAAACTAATATCTCATTTTGTAATGCAGTTCTTTTAAGGATTAATAGACCACATTGCATGACATGGTTTGCTGAGAAGCATTAATTTAAAACTTCTGTTCACTTCTTAAGCCCATACTTATTCCAGGATGACCTTGCCACAGTGACCCATGACCTAGTGACCACGAGTCCTCCTACGTGGCTTGATTTTTGAAATTTCCTCTTCTATGGGTTTCCACGCATTGCTGCTTCATCACTTGTTGCTTGGTCAGAAAATGGCAGCGTGGCTGGTTTGGGCAGGTGTGATCATATTACGCCCACCCTGTGTTCTCTGCACTGGCTGCCTGAGGATCGGCAGATTGAATTTAAAATTGCACTGCTGGTTTTAAGGGCTCAGAATGACATAGGCCCTACTATAAAATAGTAAAAATATATTTGAGGCCTACTCCTGGAACCTCACCCTACTGGTTATAGCTGCACTCAGATGCCACCCACTCTTTGTGGATTGTGCCTAAAGTCAGCGGGTGATCTGGTCTTTGTTATGGTGACCATCTCACTGTAGAACGTGCTCCCTCCTCACCTTCAAAAAGCACCAATTTTTTTTTTGTTTTCCAGGCACTTTTAGAGGATCCACTGCTGGTTTCCCCTTTATGTGTTTTTCATCCCCTTTTTAACCTTCTCCTCTTATTACTCAACAATGTTTTCATAAAAAGTTTTGTGGGGAAATATTTTTAAAATCCTAATTTTTGAAAAATAAGTAAGCAAAACAGTCAATTCTCTCTTTTTTTGGGTAAAATTCTCATTAAAAATGACAGTTTTTAAAGAAATAAGGTCATTTGAAGACTTTTCACCAGCCCTCCGGCACCAGTGGTGATCTTGGTCTGAAGAATTATGGACGACAGCCTATTCTGGTCCTTCTCATCAATCTATATTGTAGCTTGCTTTTATCAAGAATACATATACACATGTTTTGAGTCGATTAATCAGATAAGTAATGGCAGGCAGCAGTATTTGTAATGCAAACTGCCCAACTCTAATGGAAAAATAATCAGGAAGGCTGAAGACATGCCATCATTCAAACAAGCTTGATAATACAATCTGCCCAAGAGCAGTAAACTGACCCTTCATGTTGTTTCAGTTAAGTACATGGGTTAGTCGGATATCTAGCGTGGAGGTTAATCAGAAAAAAAAAATCCTCAGTAAGGTTTCTAAGAGAATTGGGAGCAAAGAGGCTTCATCAGTCCCTGCCTCTCAGACAAGTTGTTGACATGAATGGACCACATGAAGGAGATTAAGTTCTACTTACTTCTCAAGCACACCAGGAGCTATCCAAGCCCACATAAATCAGCCGTATGCCCTGTTGTAAAATATGGGTCAAACTGGCATTGTCAATCACCCTTGGGTGCTTCTGTTACTACAATGTCTAACTACATCGTAAGTCTCAAGTGAAGCAGTAAAGTAGAGTTTCCCATGTTTTACTAATGGAGGTGTAGCAAGGGTAAGTGACTTGCGCAAAAACACTAAGGGAGTTTGGGAGAAAATAGGGAATGAAATTGGGGTCTTTCAAAGCTAGAGCTGAAATTAGCAGTTCATTGACTACCCACAGATAGTACTAACCCGTATCTGGTGATCGATAGACTTCCGAGTACCAACTGAGTGCCTGATTCCCCAGGTATTGCCATTACTGGGCTATCAAGTTAACAGTTTCCCAGTCAGTAAATCAATAAATGAATTGGGATGGTAAGGAGAAAAAACCTACTTAATTCCAGTATATCGGGCACTAATCAATTGCCAGTTAGTACTCAAAGTTACCAGGTCAATTTGAATGCTGCAATTTCAATGGGTTTACTAATTTTTGTGGGTATGTTTCCCCGCCTATGGGTTATTTCAGATGTGACAGATCCAGAGGCCCACCATGCTGAACAATGCACCGGAATCTGTTTCAGATCCCAGTCAGGAATCCGGCTGGCCGTCCTTTAGACGTGCCGGTCTGATTCTCACAGGCGATTGGGGAGAGGGAGAGGCTGAACGGGGAGGGGGTGGGGATGTGCAGTGTGACTGTCGTGAGGATGCACGGCTGCATCCCCTTGACCACCCGCTCTCGGGGTTATGGGCGGGCGCAGCGGCCAATGGGGCCACTGCACCCAATCCCGTCCCACGGTCGAGGCCACGATCCAGGCTGGGCTGAAGTAACAGACGTTACCTTCAACCCATCCCAGATCATGGCCAATCCAACCATGGTACTGGGCCCCGAGGCCTGATCCTGGGACCGGTCTTACCACAATTCTGGACCTCTGGGCGGCCAAAGGTTCAGAATCGTGGTTATTTTGATTCCCGCCAGTGATTCACTGTGGTGAACTTCTGGCGGGAATCAAACTGACATTACAGGAATCATGGCCACCACAGGGGATTCACTGTGATTGACTCTGACCTTGTAACATCTGAAAATACCCTATGTGGACACTATA
>QEPC01009557.1:700694-724985 GCA_003113815.1 Sphenodon punctatus
CCCCCCCCAGCCCCGCCCCCTCCCCAATCCCTGATCAGAATCAGGACGGCACTCCTGTTGCCTGACCGGCCTTATTCCGCTTGGGGGTGTAGACGTGACCATGTGCCGTGTCAAAACGGAGGACCGTCACATCTGAAAATATCCCCTGACTACAGCACTTTGTTTATATGTACTCCTTTTTGCAACAATGCCAATGTTCAGTCAAGTAATGATGGCCTGACATATGCTGCTCTTTCAAATCTTCCAAAGGTGGAGGGGACTGTGTAGCATTCTACTCAAGGGTTAAGTTTCCACATGCTTGGACTGTAATCCATTAACCCTTTGCTTCAGAGTAGAGTTGAACCGAATAGTGCTTCCAGGTACTTGGGCCAAATTTCAAAGTTCAGAAGTTCCAGGCCAGGTACCCGGCAGCACTTCGACATCATTGGTGAAGCTTCGAGGTTTCGTCAGCAAGGTGCCAGTTATCAGAAATCCCCGGAAACTTCAAAACTTTGGAAACTTCAGAACAGCGGAACTTTGGAAACTCGGAAATCTTTGGCATCAAGTTGGCACCTCAATGTATGTGCAGCAACTGCAGCCTTAATTGCCTAGCCAATCAGGGCCCACCATCAGCAATAAGGGCACCTACTATTAAAATAAATCATGTTGCCAACCAAGCAGTGCTAGTAAGAGTAAGACATTCACTCAAGAAGACAAACTTTCACAACTGGAGGCAACCTCTGGCTCATCATGGTGCTGCTGTCTGGCTGCCAAGCTGAGCAAACCAAGCAGCCCAGAAAGCAAGTGATGGCCTGGCAGCACCTAATTATTATTTTTAAAAAAACTGGCATGTTGCCTGGTAAAGAAAATACAACTTGCATCAACACCACAAACTTCAATGCAGATCCTTCCCACCAAAAGCCAGACAGCCCAGCAGACAGCACATTTTGGAGGTGGGGGTGGGTTAGGCCTTTGGGGGTGGGGGTGGGTTAGGCCTTTGGGGGTGAGGGGTGGGTTAGGGTTATTGTTTTTTTGCCCCTATCCTGTTTTACTGTTTTAATTTCCAGGGCCCTGTTTTAAACATTTTTATTGTTGATTATTTTAAATTGTTTTATATTGTTTTTATGTATTTATATTGTTGGAAGCTGTCCCGAGCTATTTACAGGAGGGGCGGGGTACAAATGATAGTAATAAATACAATAAATATAATAATAATATAATAAATTTTCCTGTACCAATTTACCATTTTACTGATCAGTACCAACTGTAAAACAGTAAATCAATAACTCAGGGTAGCCTGTTAGGCACTAATCGGGTACCAATTAGTACCTGATGTTACCAGATTTGGGTACCATAATTTCGATGGGTATACCCATTTTTCTGGATACTCATTTCAGCTCTGATTGAGTTGGGGAAGTCAAAGTTAAAATATGATGTGTAAAATAGCAATTGCAGTTAACAGATGTATAATTTAAGTATTCATATGATCTCCAGAAACTAGGGATGGGCGAACTCAGTTTGGAGGTTCGGAGTTCGGACCAAACTTGATCAGTTTGGTCAACCGAACCAAACTTCCGAACCGAACTCGATTTTCGAACCGAACTGAATTTCTGAACTTGGCTCTCTTCACCCATCCCTAAAAGATAATATTCCATTTAGTTCAATGGGGTTTGAATCTCCGAACTTTGTTCGTAAGTTCAGAGTTCGGATCGAACTCTAATAGTTCGGTCGACTGAACCGAACTTCTGACCCAAACCGAATTTCCGAACCGAATCAAATTTCCGAACTCAGTTCTGTTCGCCCATCCCTACCAGAAACAGACTGCTGGGAAGTAAAGCTTGGCATATACAGAATGTCCAGGAAAATACAACCAGGACTCAGGACTCTCTGGCCAAACCTTCATGTTTTTTATTTTATTTATTTATTTAATATACTTATATCCCACCCTCTCCTGCTAAAGCCGCTCAGAGCGGCTAATAAAACAGAAAATATACCAATAAGATTATTTTTTTTAAAAAAATAATACAATATAGAATAAATAATAAAACATCATTAAATGGAGGTAACAAACCCCAGACCCCTTCCTACCCTAACCCAGTCCCCCCCCACCCCTTGCCTATCTCCCCCACAAAAAGTCTGGCAAAACAGCTAGGTCTTGCATGGACTTCGAAAGGAGGAGAGGTCTGGTGCCCTCCAGGCCTCCGCCAGTTACTTGGAGGTAGGAAGTGACAAAAAGGAAATCATGTACAGAGTTGAAACTCACTCAGGGTTAATTAAATCACACAACAGCTTCCTACTTGAAAGAGTCAGATCCTTGCAAGCAGACCCTTTTCATATAGTATATTTTTCTGGCTGAGGGGGTCAATCATGGCAATTGAAATTTGTATGTACATCAGTATCTTGGTTTCTAAATCACTGTACTATCATTTCATTGGCTTTCACCATGTTTTTCCTGCAGAGGGGAATGTAGTTTTTATAAGTTGCCTCCCTGTATGCTATTTTATAGTCTGCTTGTCTGACCATCTTTTCTATTTTCAAAATGACAGATCACCTCCTCCTCCTGCCCCTTCAATTGGAAGTATGTTCCACAATATTTGTGTAATATGCTTTGGAAGTTAGCAGCGATTTCTGGTTACTTAAGTGCCCTTAACTTTATATCTTTTCCTCCTGATTTGTCAAAAGTAACAATGCATTTTTGCAAGTTAATGAGTTTTCTTTTTTTTAAGTGCATAAATAATACCTAAATTGTAATCTAAGTAGTCATCCTCCCTTTATTTAGATTGTATAACCTCCAAAAAAGGTTCAAATGTAATGCAAATGGGATGCTCAATGAGCCTAAAGCAGACATTTCTGAAGAATGAGGCATATTTATGATTGTATGAATGAGCACCATAATTTCATTGTATTAGTTCTATATTTGTGTTCTCATTTGACAATTGTTACTTAAGCAATCCATTCTACCTTATCAGAGCACTTACTACACTGGAGAGTAATTTCACGCCAGCACATGTATCAGTACATCCATTAAATAGGATTGAAGCAAATGAAATGAAAATAGCATTTTCTTTCTAGGATACCGTTTATGAATTCGCTAGGAAGTGCCCTATACTGGATGGAATCAAAGCTGAACATGGTCTACTTGCAGTAAGTGTTGTCAGGATCCAGACCACAAGAGTCTAAGTCACAAAGGGTATTAGTATAACATTCTTTATTCATATAAACATAATCCAGTGTCTCTTACATATGCTAACTATGATGGTTATGTAACCCCTCCGGCCCCAAACCCTAAGTCATTCAAGGCCTGACCAGGCAACAGTCCCCCTACAGGCTACTCACACCTTGGGCTTCACAAGCTTCTCTTCAGCTCTCCACCAGAGATGTGCTTCCTTTAGCATCCCGTCTCCAACTGACTCATTTCTTCAGGCTCTCTTTCTTATATAGCCAGGAGTGGGTGTGGCTACTTCCCCACTGTGTAACTCTTAAAGGGGCTGCAGCCCACAGTGTCTCTGCCCTATTACAGATGTGTCAAAGGGTATTTTTTTTTAATGAGATGCAACCCTGCATGGCCACCGAAGAGCCATGCATGTGACTGACCTTCTGGAAGTGGAGCAGCATGGATGTATGCCCCCGTGAGCCTCGGAGCACCCATTCATTGCCACAAATTAAGCTGTGCCGGGAAATAAGGCTGTTCCACACAGGAGCCACCTCCTTGGAGCCACCCGTTTGAAGTGCTCCCCACTCGCTCCACCCATGTGGGTGGTGTGCGGCAGTGTCACTCAGCGGCCATGGACCCCCGCGCTCATCGCCTTGCTCCTTTAAGAACACACCTAGGTACCTCTGCTGCTAAGTGGGTTGATCTGAGTGTGCCCAAATCTATAAGAGTATAAAGCCTGAGCCAGAGCTCAGTGATAGGAAGACCACTGGAGAAGCAGGAGATGGAGATAAGCTCTGCTTCTATAACCAAGTCTCACCCAAAGGGGTTGCCTGGGTGGGAAGGCTTGGTAAGGCTCAGAGGGTGCTGACTGAGCCAGAGGGGTTGAAAGGTGGAGGCGGATGATAATATCTATTATATCTTATAGATATTAGATGGACATTATCATAGGTATCTAGTGGTAGACATCAAAAAGTTAAAGCAAGTTACTGGGGGGTAAATTGGGAAATTCTGAATTATTGTGCAGTAAAGTAGGGAAATGGCTAGATGTACAACAAAAGCACTATGAGAGTTAAAATAAGAATTGGTATAAAACATCACAGGGTATTCTTTTTATGCTTTATTCTGAAACAGAAAAAGTGATAGGTACTGTTCAGCTTGCGCTCCTTAATGTGGATAATGTGAATGTTATTTTAGAGCCCATCAAAAACATCTTTGAAGACGTCGATTAAAATATTTAATTGCAAGGTGCCTTTTTCTTCTTTTCTTTCCCTCATCTCTCGCATGAGCATTGTTCTTCATCTCAGAATCTGCAGAGCTTGTAACTTTGACAGCCATCAAGGGAAGGGAGACAATCAACTGGTGGAAAGGGTAAATAGCAGCTGTGGTTAAATCATTCAGAAGCCTGAATTTTGGAGGTGTAAGTAGGTTAAGTTTAATTTATTAGAGTATTTGTAAGACTTGGAAATTACATAATGACTGCCTACACATACTTGGAAGTTTCAAGTTTTATTTATCGATTGTACCTGTTGGTCCCATCAGAGGGCATCGAAACAACACGAGGGGAAAATCCTTATTGGTACCTAGTAAGGTGTAAAGGGTCTTCATATATACCTTTGCAATTTCTCTCTAAATGCATGCTTCCCTGGCCTCGGAACTGCACTTTAAATTCAATCTTGTCCTGTTTCAGCCAAACCCCTAAACTTTCAGCACATGAATACAACCATTTAATTTAATGTGGCTACTTAGAGATTTGTTGATTCTAAAGCTAGTAAGGATCTGTAAGTGATTCTCCTTGTACCTAGCAAAAATTCCTGTAGGATCTGCTCCCAAACACATCCAAACAGCACTTTTCTTTCACCAATGTTTCTTTTATTTACACAGTGTAATGACTTTATTCCACATCCATACGTGCAATACCACTCATCCAAGGCATCACCTTTGTCTTTAAGGATTATTCTGGATACCTGTTAGTGCAGATCTTTTGGTGGGCTACATTCCCTGACAGCCAGTTCCTCTTCTTCAGCAATGAGATTGTGGCGAGGAGATTATTTCACCACCCTTTGCTTCCCTTGTCAGACTCCCCATCCTCATCCTTGGGGTCTTCTCCCAGAAGCAGAGAGAAAATATCCACAAATTCCCCATTTATTCCATATTTGCCCTCTGGTATTGCTGGACAGGTGGTGCCCCAGGAGGCATATAGGCCCCGTATATTCCATGATCAGGAAGGAGACAAAGAGGCCTCCTGTAGCACTGTCACCAGTCAACAGGGACGCTGCTTCTCATACCAGCCTTGCAGTACTGTCTTCAAGGCAAAGAGAGGGGGGATTCTCCCAGTACCTTGTAATCCCTTTCCCCCTCTTTTTGGGCCTGGAGGTGCTGCTGAAGTAAGTGCCATTTCACCTCCAGCCCTCTTACCGTTACCTTCTGCAGTGGGCTCCTCTCCCAGTGTCTTCATCACTGCTGCCGGCTGTTTCTCACCACTGTTGCTGCTTGGCCCAGCATGGCTCACTGAGGTACTGGGTGCTGATGATGCCATTACTTCCTCTATGGGAACCTGTGTATCTGGGCATGAGGGGGGTGATGATGAGGGGCCCTCATGGATGGGAGCCAGTGGCCACCCTGGCTGTGGCCTCCCCGCTCTCCATAACCCTTGCTCTCCTGGACACCAGGACTGCTGGGGGTGGTTGGGAGCCGAGCTGCTGGTCCCTGATGATCCAAGTGAACAGCCCCAGGAATTCCTGGAGGAGCACCTTCCTGGTTAGTTAACTGCGCTGGTTACGGGTCCTTAGCCTTCCTGGTTGACCAGTTGCACCGCTTGTGCGTCCTCAACCCCAGCACTCTGTTGGAGTCTCCTGTTGGTTGAGGTTCACTTCCTTGCTGGCATTTTACCTGGTCAATAGCGATGGAGAAAACGCACATCAACATAAATACCATACCACCAAACAACTCAGTTTAAATTAACTGTAGCTCTGATTTACCTCGTTATAACTACATCACTGTAAATAAATCTTTGTATTTCAGAATGAAATCCCTGATTGTTAATTGCTTTTTTTCCAGCTAAGTCCTTGTACCAAAGTCTAGTAAGTAAGCCATTATAAACAATTTATTGTATAGAAATCAATTGCT
This sequence comes from Sphenodon punctatus, assembly GCA_003113815.1. NCBI lineage: Eukaryota > Metazoa > Chordata > Lepidosauria > Sphenodontia > Sphenodontidae > Sphenodon > Sphenodon punctatus. The sequence goes on from QEPC01009557.1 coordinate 706,954, forward strand.
AATGCACAGCCCCATGTAAATATTGAAGTAAACTGCATCACTGTGAACAAATCATTATCCAAAATTCAATTGTGAACCAGTTGTAATTTAGGATTGAGAAAATCATTTTTTAATTATTATTTTTTTGTGAGCTGTTCTGGGCAGAAAACACTTGGTTAAATAGTAGTGCTGAAACTCGGTATTAGAAATTACTTCGTTTTTATTAAGTATCTCAATATTTGACTTGGTTTCACAGAGTACAAATTAACTAAGGATCAGCCCGTGTCTCAGAACTCAGTACTCGGAACATCCTTGAATGAGCAACATATGGGGCTTTTCCTGTTCCAATATAAAGGTACTCGGTACACGGAAAATACTCTGTACTTGGTTTTATTTTACTGAGTATTTTACAGAGTACCAACACCAAACCCTCCAAGACGGTCCCCAGAAACTCAGAAATACTTGTGAATAAACTTTTTACTATTCAATTCAGCCCTATTATTTATTTATTTATTTTATTTCAACAGTCTTCTGGCATGTTTCCTCCTGCTATCAGCAGCTCATGGTGGCTCACAACATATTTCAAACATTAAAAAATACATATAAGAATATAAACATAAATAGATATAAATAAGAATATAAAAGTCTGCAATATAAAATAAACATGAAAGTGGAGCTAAGAAACACCCCCAGCCATCACACATCTCCCTCATCAAAGGCCCGGTGAACAGCCAGCTCTTACACTGTCTTCAGAAAGAGGGAAGATCTGAGGTCAAGCGGACCTCCATTGGGAGGGAGTACCACAACCGTGGTGCAGTCACTGAGAACGCCCTCCACATAGTCGCCACCCGAGAGACTCAGGGGACCTTGAGAAGGGCGCTCACAGCCAACCACGCGAGCTGATCTAGAGTCCAGGGAGTGAGGCAGTCCCGCAGGTAGGCAGGACCCAGGCCAAATAGGAATTTATAGGTCAACACCAACACCTTGAATTGGCCCCGGAAGAATATAGGCTAGGCAGCCAGTGCAAAGAATGGAGAACTGATGTAATGTGCTCATAATGACCCGTTCCTGTGAGGAGACGGGCCACCTTATTCTGCAACAGCTGCAGTCTCCAAACCGTCACCAAGGGTAGCCCCACATAGAGCACATTGCAATAGTCCAGCATTGATGTGATGAAACCATGGATGATGGTGGCCAGGTCAAAGTCCAAAACATACGGCCGTAGCTATTGCACCAGGCATAATTGGCAGAACACATTCCTCACCACAACTACCACCTGGACACCAAGGCAGAGCTGCAAATCGAGGAGCGTCCCCAGACTACGAACCTGAGATACCAATGGAGGGTGAACCCCATCAATTACAGGGTTAACCACTCCCTCAGCCCTTCCCACCAGCATCACCTCCATCTTGTCGGGATTCAGCTTCAGATAGCTTGCCCTCATCCAGTCCCCCACAGCTGCCAGACACCATGTAAGCACCGAGACAGCCGGTCCTGGGTCTGATGAAAATGAGAGGTAAAGTTGGGTGTCATCAGCATACTGGGCATACTGATGACACCGCACATCAAATCCTCGCACGATCTCGCCCAGCGGCTGCATGTACACGTTGAAAAGGAGCGGGGACAGACTAGAAATAGTGCCAAAGCTCTGTCCATTCTGTTTGGCACCTGAACCTGGCACAAAACATCTACTGAACAAGATGCCAATAGCCCAACATTGCAATGAAGAAAGGCCGGGAAACTGCCAATCTTCCTTTGTCTCGTGTTTTAAAAAGGATAACGTTTGGTTTCTGAACACTGAGAAAATAGAATGATTGTTCCTGAGATGCTTTCAGTGAAAGGCACCATAGGAAGGCCGAGTGAGTGAGTGAACTGCAATCTCTGTTTTTTATTATTTTTTTGTTGGAGGTTAGACCCTACTTAAAATGGGGGGGGGCATGCATTACCTCATTCAAGATGGCATTCCCATACATACAATAGAGTGCCTTCATTCCTTCACAGTACCTTGCTCAAAATGTCAGCATCAGAGCCACTCCACACCAGAGGGCATGGGTGCTATTTTTCAAAATGGTGCCGCTCGAGCCACTGTGCCCTAAGATGCATGAGTGCACACCTTCCCCACCTCTGCAGTGGCACTGGCCAGGCCTCACTGCACTTTTATGCATGCACGCTCGGGAATGCTGGTGGTTGGCACCCATGAGAGGCCAGCTGTGATGCTCTCAGCCTCCCCAGTGTACCCCTGCCAGGCGAATCTCAAGATGCCACCAGGAAACTCCCGCACTGTGATCCAGCCACTGTGGAAGCTCCTGCACCTCACCCTAGCCACCCAACCGGACAGCTTCCGATTAACTCAGAGACGTGGATTTAAAGAAACACAGGGGGACCCAGGAGTGCAAGTGGTGGTGCAGCAGGAAGCTGCCCAAAATCTCACTAGCACTGGGGACCCAAGGGAAAGCCAGGGACAAGCTTTCCTGTCTCATACTGGAAAGGTCCCATCCAACACCTGGAAACCACTTCCCCATGAGAAAACTGCCTCATGGCTTCATTAGCCCATCTCCATGGCCCACACCAGGGATAGCCTTCATGTGTGACCCAGGTGTTGTGAGGCCCAGGTGGACAGAGGGATAGCATGAAATTAAGTAAGGTCACTCTTTGTTATATTCCAGGGGGACCAGAGTGGGCAAAGAAAACCACCCACATTACTGGGTGAATGAGGAGAATTCCCGACGTATGGGAAGGAAACCAGGCCAGAGGCCCATGCTCCTACCTGCCTGGACTCCCCTTTGGACCACCCCTTTCACTTACCTGACCGGAATCCTTTTTCAACTTTTTCTGGGCAACCAAACAAAGAGGGATGCTCAGGTGGATCCAGGCTACTTAAGTTGGCACATGGATCCACCCCACGGAGTTCTCTACCTAGCCATAGGCCAAAGGTCTTCACATGGTCAATGATAAGGAGGGTAGACACTAGACACCTGGCAATGAGGTGTCCCTGCACTGCCCTTGGCTGTAGGCAAATATTCCACCCACTGATAGGCAAGAGTGTGCCTTCTGGGAACCTATTAGTGCAGATCCCTGGCCTGGTACATTCCCTGAAAGTCAGTTCCTTTTCTCCTGCAATTAAATTGCTGGGCTGGTCCCTTGAAAGGCACTTCCTAGGGGAGCCCTGTATGCTTCAGGGCCTTAGAGCCACTGGGCCCTTCGGACAAATCACTTCCTGAAGCAGAGACCTTTGGCTTCTCCTACTTATAGACCACAATTGCTGCAATGCACTCTATGTGGGACTGCCCTTTATGACTGTTTGGAAGCTGCAGCTGGTGCAGAAGGCAGCGGCTCACCTCCTTATGGGGGTGAGGCACCAGAGGTACTTTACACTGCAGCTCTGTAGTCTGCACTGGCTCTATATAGCTTTCCAGGCACAATTCAAGGTGCTGGTTTTGACCTTTAAAGCCCTAAAGGAAGGGCTGAAAGATTGCATATCCTACCATGCCCTTTGCAGCCCCTATGGTCCCCGGCTAGGTTGGGGGCACCCTTCTGTGGACTCCATCTGTAATCCTTGTCCATAAGGGGAGGGGGTGCGCAGGAGGGTGTTCTTGGTTGCTGCCCCCATTTTGTGGAACTACCATCCCAAGGAGGTTCGTTTGAGTCCGAGCCTGGGCATCTTCTCGAGGCGGTACAAAACTTTTTTATTTCAACGAGCAGGGATAAATAGATCTTGGGTGGGTTTTTTTGTGTAGTGTTGTAACTTGTAGGGGAGGGAGGCAGTTTGAGGGAGCAATGTGTATTTTTATTGTATGTTGTTGAATTTGACTGTTGAATTTTATTGTTAAATTTATTTATTTTTTTCTTTTATAGATTGTGAACCACCCTGAGCCTTATGGGAAGGGTGGCGTATAAATAAATAAATAAATAAATAAATAAATAGTCTGGGACCCACATATCTGAGAGATCACCTGTCCTTCCATGCCCCATTGCTGCCCCTGTGATTGGTCAGGAGTGCCTCCTTCTGGGTACCATCTGTTAGTCTTGTTCATACGACAAGGACTCACCAGGGGGCATTCTTGGTTGCTGCCCTAATGCTATGGAACCCCCTTCCCTAGGAGATTAATTTGAGCCAAACCTGAGCATCTTCAAGAGATGGTGTAAGACTCTTTTCTTTGTAAAGGCATTTGTTAGCCAGGAATAGGGGCTCAGGGGGGTTGAGGAGTAGATGGAGTAGGGTTGTGAGGGGGTGGGTTTGGATATGGGAAATGGGGAGGTGGTATTGGGTGGTTTTGGGGGCGGGATTGTGGGAAGGTTTGGGGTTCTGTATTTTATTGTTTTTATAGATTGTTGTTTATATGTGTTTATCTATGTTGTGAGCTTCCCTGAGCCTTTTTAGGGAAGGGTGGGATAGAAATATAAATAAATAAACATATAAACAAACAAATAAATAAATAAAATAATTCAGTTTCATTTTTTTTCACCTTCTCTTGTAGGAAACTTTTCCTTGCCCTCCATGATAAACTTACACAAAGGATTTTGCTTGTGCAAGGTCTGTTCAGTACTATGAATGATCAATGTATACAACTACAAATTCACCTTGGGTCATTGCCTTGACATTTCCATCTTAACAACATACTGCATTTTACAATATTATCACCCTTTATAATTAAGACTCCTTGCAAGACATTCTTGTAAATAATGTTTATTTCCATTCCAATATTGTTCTGTGATGAAAAGCAAATTATATCCCAAGTTTCTGTTTTGTAAAAATGAATTTAGGGGTAATCTGTTGTAGAGAGATAAAAAAAAAAATCAAAAACATTTCTCTGATTTCATTTGCAGCCTATTTGAAAAGTCATGAGTGGTCGCTTTGGTCTAATGGTCTCTTATAAATTGAAGAAACAGTAACACCTTTACATCTATATTTTTATTAGGATTGCTGTTGTAAAATGGCCTATGTAGACCTTATGGCTAGTAATTAGAAGATGAAAAATAAAAAAACACTGCAAGAACATAATGCTTCCCCAAAGCTACCAATTTATATTTACAATGCAAGCACAGCTAAATGGATAACAGCATTTCAAGATTTTGACACTCCTGTTTGTTTGTGGTCTACAGATATTTGTACCCTCAGACCTCCAGTCATTTCAGCAAAACCAAATATTACTCCTGTCCTTCTTCAACTTAAGTTAAATACACAGGAATTTATAAAAAATGAATTGATGGATAATTCATGTTCAGACAGCAATGACTGACAGGCAAAAATAACAATATTCCCAGAGGTGTTTAGAGGGCAAATATTCAATCAGACTCAGTCCATCCTGCACGTCTGTTTGCCTGCTCCTCCAAACACCAAGTGTGTTGTACAAATTGACTCCTGGGACGTGTCCAGCCAAACATGGCTTTTGGGAAGGCAGAGTGGACACCTGTCCTATTTGGAAAGCCCAGTCATCTGCATGAGCAAATAGTTGCATGTAAAAATGGAGACAGCGGTTGACTCTGATTCATAGAACTGTGAAGTTGGAAGGGGTCTCATGAGTAGAACTGAAACAGATAACTCATCTGCTACCCTGGGTAACGCCCTGTTCACAGCGTTGTGTACCGTACCAAGTATTGTCATTACCAAGCGAACAAGTTACTGACTTACTGATTTTTGAAACACGCTATGTGTGGGGATGCCCTGGATGTATGACTGTTTGGAGGCTGAAGCTAGTGCAGAATGCGGTGACTCAGTTCAGCTACTTTTAGGGACTAGTCACCGAGAGTGGATTACACCTGTGCTCAGGTCTTCACTGGCTTCCTATAGTGTTCCAGGCACAATTCAAGGTGCTGGTTTTGACCTTTAAAGCCCAAAAGGTCCCATATGTCTATGAGACTGCCTGTCCTACCATATTCCATTACTGTCCCTACAGTCGGCCAGGGGCACCCTCTTACAGGATCTATTTGTTAACCTTGTCAATAGGACAGGGGTGTGCAGGAGGGTGTTCTCGCTTGCTGCCCCTGCTTTATGGAATTCCCTTCCCAGGGAGGTTCACCTGAGCACGAGCATCTTTCGGATCCAGTGTAGAACTTTTGTATTTAGAAGAGCATTTGGCTGCCAGGGATGAGGGTTGGTTGAGTTATTGGGTAGGGCTGTTAGGAGGGTGGGAATATTGAGGGGAGGGGAGGTCAAGGAGTGTTTTATTTTACTAATGTTTATTATTATAAACTGCCCTGAGCCCTTGACGGAAAGGGAGGTGTATAAATTTGAATTAAATAAATAAATACAAATTAAATAAGTTTCCATGTTGCACAAATTTCAGTAAATGCCCTGCTTCCAAAGGAAGCAGCACTCACCGAGATTTCTCATTTCAGGCCTAGATAAGAAGTAAAAAAAATCAATACTGGAAGCTGGAAACTCAGGATGGAAAATAGTATTTCTGTACAACACAGGCAGCTTGTCAGACACTAATTGGGTACTGATTAGTATCCGATATTACTGAATCAGGTTGAGTACCACAATTTGACAGGTTTCCCATTTTTGCAAGTGCCCATTTCAGCTCTATTTGCGGGCCATCCAGATGAACATCCTGCCAATAGGCAGGCTGCTTTATTCCTAATGCATTCCTCCTGACAGATGCCTGTCCATAGATGTCCTTGGCAGATACCTAAATTGGAAGGAGTTTTTTCAGTGTTTTCAGGGATTGTACTAAATATTAGGGATGGGAGAACAGAACGCCGTTCGAATGTTTGGCCGTTCAGTTCAAAACCTGAGTTCGGGTTCGGCTGTTTGGTTCTGCGGATTTCGTTCAAAAAGTGGTATCGGTACCTAAACCGAAACCGATTTTTTTCAGTATCGGTATTTTTGGCCCTGAAACCACCTCTGGTGTCCACCCCTGGTGCCAGGAAGTCTGCTCCTCAGCTGCCTCCCCCTTCCAATCACGTTTTTCCCACCCAAAGTCATGTTCTTCCCACCCCCGAACTCATCCAAACTTTTCTGAACTGTTCCGAAGTTCAAGCGTTCAGTTCGGAAGCTCGGTTCGGTCAGCCAAACAGGCCGAGTTCGGGCCAAACTCCGAACTTCTGAATCGCATTTGCCCTTCCCTACTAAGTATGAATGCCAGGACACCTCTCTTGCCTTTAAGAAAGGCAGATGGATAATTCTCTCCCATGTTTCTATTTCTCCCGTGTCTTGGAGAGACCCATGTCTTCAAGACCCCATACACCATGGCTGCTGGACTTAATGGATTGGTCAGAACTGAACATCTGTATCTTAGTGACTAAGGGTCAAGGTAAGACTGAGTGGAAAAGCCTTGTTCCTATGGTCACCAACCTGTTTTAAATGGAGAAAACAACTGAAGAGAAAGAGATGTATTCAAGGGAAACATGACAATTTTTTGTGCATTTTTTGGACAAAATTGGAATTATTTCACAACGTGACTCTGGAAGAGGTTCTAGAGCAAATTGACAAACTAAATAGAAACAAATCACCAGGACCAGATGATATTCACCAGAAAATTCTTAAGGAACTCAAATATGAAATTGCAGACCTGCTACTTTTAATTTGAAATTTATCACTAAATCTGCCCCTGTACCTTAGTACTAGGGCTGAAACAAGATAAGAATTGCCCCTCAATGAGAATCGCGCCAGACTTGAGAAGGGGGATGTGAGACCTTGCCTGATCTTGCCCCACTTGAGAAGTTGCAATAACTCACCGAGGGCAGGGGGGTCAGGCAAGGGTGCTGGGTGGGTGCCAGAGGTGAGCAGAGGCGAAGACTTCTTCTGGGGCTGGTAAGTTTGAAAATAATAATAAAAAATGAACCAATTGGGCATGCTCAGAAGGGCCTGGATCATTCCTTCTGGACATGCTCAGCCCTTTCAAAGATGATGCTGGCAGCATCAGCATGCTGCTCGCACCATATTTTAAATATTAAGGAATTAGGGGATTTTATTTGCTTTATTTAAGAATTTGTGAATTTATTGTTGTGCTTTGTGACCCACCTGAGCCTTAAACTAAGAGCAGGATGGATGGACAGAGGGTATAAATCTGAAGCTATCTATATGAGGTTCAGGAATGCTGGATTCTACAAGTGCATATCAGAATCAGCATGTATGCTGCTGTGTCCTGAACCAGGGGGAGTGCTTTTGACCATGCATCAGTATTTTCCACCTTTGTACTTCTGGTTCTGTTGGTATTGGCAACTGCAAATTCCCATAATTTTACAGTAATTTCTGTTAAATTCTTGTAACTTCTGGTAATTTTCAGTAATTTCTGGTATTACTGATAATACCAGAAATTACAAAAAAATACCAATAATACAAGACATTAAAGGAAGTGACCAAAATGGTGGAAAATAGCAGAAAATGTAAAAAATGCCAGTAGGTGTCCTCGCACATATGAAGCTGGAAGAGCTGTTTCTATCGGAAACAGCGCTTGTAGAGATTTTTCATTTCAACTCTAGATCAGTGGATAGTCCCACATGCTATCCACGGGATCACCCAGGTCTCCCTATTGGTGTTATTTATCTTCTCTAAATGTTCTGCTCTAAAGCTGATGTAGCTGATCTGGAAATAATTATGGCCAAAACTCGATTCTGGTATTCTCGCTTTTCTTCATGGGAATCAGGGTTCTCGGCTCATTCTTGTAAACAAGAATGAGCTGAGAATTGCCTGGATTCTCGCCGAGAAAAGTAAGACTCCCACAGACAGCTCTCCCTTTGGCCCAATCCCTGACTGACTCGCCTGGCTCTCTCTCCAAGTATGGGCTTGCTCCAGCTACTGCTCTAGGTGCTCTCCCCACCTGAGTTCTCTGCAGGGGCAAGGGGTGAATGAGGAGTCAGCTTATTAAAAAATCAATGTGCATCCGAAAAATGGCTGCTGGGGCCATTCTGTGCATGTACAGTCCTTTTCCAAAATGGTGCCAGCATCATCACCACCATCTTGGAAAAGGGAAGCTGGTCTGTGCATGTGTAATGGCACCATGCATGCACAGAATTGTTGCCCTTTTTTAAAATGGCAGTGACATTGCCAGTGCCATTTTGAAAAAAGGCTGTACATGTGCAGAATGACCTAAGCAGCCATTTGCACATACGCAGGTGGGTTTTTTTTAATTATTAATTTTTAGCAAGATATCTCATGAAATTTCATACTGTGACTGAAATCTCAGCAATATCTCATTCCCGGCCAAAATCTCACAAGGGATCTCACAAGAATCAAATCTGATTCTTATTTCAGTCCAAGGCATTATATCCACTGGACGGATATAATTACTAGCAGTGTGTAAAGCTAAAGAAAATGTTCTACTACAACTGGTTGTGTGGACAGATAAGAGTTCAGTCTATAGTGATGATTATTGGGAATCACTATATTCCTTCTTTACAACATCAAGTGGTTGTACTTGGAGTTCAAAAAACGTCTGCCAATCTTTGACTTCCCCCACCCCTTGTAATTCATCAGTCTTTGCTTAAGAAATTACAGCCTGTCATAGGGGCTTCTGCATGGTGATGTGTCTTGCCTTTTTAGCACAGGTGTACAGTGGACACTCAAGTAACAAAAAAAATTGATTAAAAATTCTCACCTCCCCAAGCAATGCAGCAGAATGAGCAACAGTTATGTAGCGGGGTGGGGGTGGGGACTCTCAACCAAACATAGGCAGCTTGCCTTCCATTAACAGGTGCCCTGTTCTTATTCGACCCCAGCTTCCATGTCCACCGAGAAGACTCTCTTGTACTGGAAGCTCTGCTTTCCTTGGTCCTCATTAGTACCTTTAAGCCATGGTCTGTTTGTTATCAGGTGATAGTACTTTGGCCCTTTTTAAATGGGCCAAAGGTTCAGGGTGGGTGCTGTGGTGGGTGGACGGCGCAGGGGTGTTCATTCCCACACACCCCCACCCATCTCCACACGTGGAGCATCGGGCATTGGCACCCATTGCTCTGTGCGTGGGTGGAAGTGAGTGGAGCATGGGAGCATGCACGCACCCCCACTCACCATCTACGGAGTTCCCACAGGCACTTCCCCACCCCCTCCACTGTGTTTGCACAGGTGCCCCCCCACACACACACACACACATGTGCGGGGGCAAGGGGCATCTGTGTGAAAATGGTCTTAGCCACCAGCCCAAGCAGGGAAATGAAAGGAGAGTGAAAAGTAAAAGGTAACAAGCAAACACCTACACATTAGACACACAGGTGCTGCAGCACGCACACATACACTCGCATGTGCATACACACACACACACACACACACACACACACACACAGGACCAACTTCCATTCTCCACTCTTATCCCATTCACTCACATATTTTCTCTACAGATAGCACTCAGAATATATGTGCTGGCATGTGGGAGAAAAGGAGAAAGAGATAATCAAGCAAATGGGATAAAAACAAATGGAAAAAGGGGTGCTACACCCTGCCACACAGCCATCCAATCAGGAAGCAAAGGCAGCACCAATGCAGATGCAGTTAACTCCACACTAACCACAGTTGTCAAACCATTTACTCTACAGTACTACCACTGGCTAAAAATGGCTTTAGAATGGCAGTCAGTATAGCCATTTTTATGTGAGATGCCCCCCCGCATGTCTACCCAGTGGACATGTGGGGGCGTGTCCGTGTAAAAGTAGTGGTGGGTGACCCACCCACAGCAGCGCGCACATGGCCTGTCCCCCCGTCCCCTACCGCGGTCCATGTAAAAACAGTCTACGTGAACTCGGTGGTTTTATAATAAAAGCCACTATGATTAATGGATAAATGACTAGTCAAAGGGATGGGCTCACAAATAACTTGTCAACTTTTCAATAGAGCTAATAAGTTTGAGGGCAATAAGAATGGTTTGTGAATACATTACTAATAAATTAACAAACTAAGTAGATAAGATATATTTCTTGTGTAGAGTAATTAATTCTATCAGTTTCATTTTCAACAACCGGATAAAGATGCTGCTGGGGGTGGTTAACATTAGCAACCAGGCACCGAGTAGCAATAAATCTAAACATAAGTGTTGCAAAACACATTGTACAATTCACTGTAGGAAACTTGTTAAAGAAGCTGAATTGTTCTTCCTTGGTACTACTTGCTATACGCAAACCATTAGGCATAACTTCCAACTCACTACTTCATTCATTGAATCAAGAATACTTCAGTGGGCAGACTGAGATGTGTAGATAATCACAACTGTGACTGTTTAAAAAAGCATTACTACTCAATCAATCCATTATCCCAAATGCTTTCAATTCCATCCCAAGAGGTTTAACTTCATAAAGGAACCATTATCTTCAAGTTTCTCAAAACAACGTACTTCCAGTTTATCGCTGACTCTACTATTTTTTCATCTGATTTCTTTATAGACATCTCATTTCTCTTTATTGGATTTTCCCTTACATGGTTTGGAAGCTATAATGTAGTAGAGCATTACAACAGTTATAACTGGCCTGGCCTGCTTGAAACTTTAACAAAAACCATCCTCATATGTCATATTGCTGTTTCAGCAACATATTATTGAGGAAGGTCGGCTGGTGGGGTTGATTGCACAGTCACAGATGCACTAGCGGCCTGTGTTATCATCAGAAATGGTTTTACTCCAAAAATTTCACCTGAGCAGCATGTTCCAATTTGTCTCACATTTAATTCAGAACTCAGAAGAACAAGTACAAGAAAGGAAAGAGCAAGTTCTGGTTGCTAAGTTACTAGACTGGGAAGCACAAAGCAGGGAGCTAGGGGCTTCTTAGAACTGAAACAAATAGTACATTTCCTATCAGTGGTGAATATCCGCCATGATAGTTTGATGGTTATATAGCTGATAACCAATTACTGCAATGCCTAAGACAGCTCCATTGAACACGACAAAGTTAACGCTGCACTAGTAACAGTTGTCAAACCACTTACTCTACAGTACTGTCACTGGCTAAAAGTGGCTTTAGGATGGCAGGCACTATTGCTGTTTTTACACGAGATGCTCCTCCCCATGTCTGCCCAGTGTACAAACTATCAGGGGGAGCGCCCATGTAAAAGTAGCCGTGGGTGGGCGTGTGCTTCTGCGACCCACCCAGCTCCATGCACGGAGCAACCAGCGGGTTGCTCCGTGCATGGAGATGGGTGTGCATCCGTCTCACACCTCTGCCCATGCACGGACCCTGCAGAGCACGTACATGGAGGCAACACATGTTGCCTAAGTGACAAACCCAGTACCTGGATAATAGTGCCATGATTACCTGGTTTCAGTCCAGTTTTCTAACTTATCAAGATCATTTTTAATCTTTTTTCTGTCTTCTAAGTTGTTAGCTATCCCTCCAAGTTTTGTGTCATCTGCAAATGTAATAAGCATTCCCTCTACTCCCTCATCAAAGTCATTAATAAAGATGTTGAGCAGTACCAGGCCCAGAACAGAGTCCTGGAACACCCAGCTAAAAACTTCCCTCCAGACTGAAGAGTCACCAATATGCTGACGATACTCAGCTGTACCTCTCCATTTCAACTGGCCCAGGTCTTGCTGTCTCATTACTTTCCCAATGTTTGGAGGCTGTGGCGGAGTGGATGTGGCACAACAGACTGAAGCTCAATCCTGATAAGACAGAAGTGATGGTGCGAGGGAGGTACTGGCTCCCCTGGTAGGGAGGTACGCCCTCCTGTAGCCCAGCAGGTTCAGAGTCTCGGGGTGGTGTTGGACTCGGGGCTCCGACTGGATCGGCATGTAGAGATGGTGGCTAAGGCCACCTTCCACCAGCTGTATCTGGTACGGCGGCTGTGTCCAATTAGGGGTGGGATATCTGTCAAAAAAACGGTTACCGGTGTTACCGGTTTACAAAAAAACAGTTTACTGGATTAAAACCAGTTTACTGGTACCAGATTTATTGCATTGATTTCAATGGGGAACTGTCCCCATTGAAATCAATGGGGAAAAAAACAAATTCCTCCCCCCACCCCCTCACAGGCTGTGTGGGTGGAAGGGGGACACCCCCACCCACCCTGCCCAGCCTGGATTTAAAAAAAATTTTTTTTTACCCTAAGTCCCTACTAGTGCAGGCACCGGGCCGCTGCCGGCGACCCGGAGCCCGCACCAGCAGGTACTAAGGTGATCCCTGGGGTGGGGGGTGGTTTAACACACACCCCACCACAGGGATCACCCTACCTCCGGCGCTCCGGGTGGCAGCGGCAGAGGCGGTGGCAGCAGCACGGCGGTCCGGAGGCTGGCTGGTGACTTCAATGTTTCTAGGCATTCTGGGGAAACCCGGAAGTTCCCCGGAAGGCCTAGTAAGCACTGAAGCCACCAGCCAGCGCTGAAGCTTCTGGACCGCTGTGCTGCCACTGCTGCCTCCGCCGCCACCTCTGTCACCACCTGGAGCACCAAAGGTAGGCGATCCCTGGGTGGGGAGATAGGGTGATCCCTGGGGTGGGGTGGTGTTAAACCACCCCCCACCCCAGGGATCACCCTAGTACCACAGGACCTACCTGCTGGTGCGGGCTCTGCGTCGCCGGCGGCGGCCTTGAGCCTGCACTAGCAGGGACTTTGGGGGGGGAAAAAATGTTTTTTTACATCCAGGCTGGGCAGGGTGGGTGGGGGGTGTTCCCCCATCCACCCGTGCAGCCTGGACTGGGGAGGGAAAGTGGTTGGGTTTTTTTTGTTTCTTTTTTTACATTGCTGCCATTAATTTCAATGGCCGCAATGTAAAAAAATCCGGCACACGGATCTGGTACCGGTACCCCCAAATACCGGAGTAATCTGATACTGCCGGTACAGCAAAATACCAGCAGTATCATATACTGGATGTACCGAACTTTCCACCCCTAGTGTCCATACATTTCCAGGCCCGACCTGGCCACCCTCATTCATGCCTTCATCACCACAAGGCTAGACTACTACAAAGTGCTGTATGTGGGGCTTCCCTTGTTTCTGGTTTGGAGGCTGCAGCTGGTGCAGAATGCGACGGCCTGTCTCCTTATGGGGACGGGAAGGTTGGAGCACATAACACCTGTGCTCCGTACTCTGCACTGGCTGCCTATAGCGTACCAAGCCTGATTCAAGGTGCTAGTGTTGATCTATAAAGCCCTACATGGTCTGGGCCCCTCATACCTTGGGGACCACCTCGCTCTCCGCACCTCAGATCGATCCCTTCGGTCCACCGGGGGCACCTTTTTGAAGGTCCCCCATGTAAAGCGGGGGGCCACAATGGAGAGGGCATTATCGGTGGCTGGTCCGAGACTCTGGAATTCCCTCCTGGAGGAAGCCCGTCTGGCCCCAGGTCTGTTGGCATTTCGGCGAACCTGCAAGACCTGGCTGTTCGCCCAGGCCTTCGGAGGGGATGGTGGGGTGGGGGTGGGTTGAAGAGTTTTTATGTTGAGGGGGTTGTATTTTTAAAACATTGTTTTAATGAATTTTATTGTGTGTTTTTATGCTGTAAGCCGCCCCGAGATGCCACTAACAAATATTTATAAATAAATAAAAGAAATAAAGTGAACAATCTTTGAGTACTGTTCTTTAACCAGCTATAAATCCACATAATGTTATTATCATCTAGCCTACATTTTACCAGCTTGTCAACAGGGATATCATGGGGGACTTTGTCAAATGCTTTGCTGAAATCAAAGTATATTACGTCCATGACATTCTCATGACCCACTAAACTAGTAACTCGATCAGAAAAGGAGATAAAATTAGTCTGGCAGTACTTATTCTTGACAAATCCATGCTGGCTTCTAGTAATCACTGTAATGTTTTCTAGATGCTTACAGACTGAGTGCTTTATAATCTGTTCTAGTATCTTTCCAAGTTTTGATGTCATGCTGACCAGTCTAGTTTTCCAGATCCATCTGTCCCCAACTTTTATGCATTCTTTATGTGAAGTGTGATAGTAGGGAACAACTTATGTGCACAGGTGGCATATTCTGTGACCCTGTATCATCTCCGGTACTACACTACTCAGCCAAAAGTGTGATACCTCATTTTGAAGGTCTTGCCGAGACATGCCCAATATGCCCACTTCCATGTGTGTGGGTCAAAGGTTTCTAGAGATATGAGGATGTACTGGTTCCACAGCTATTACTGGTCCATGACCAGCAATGTCACAATGGACATGATGTCACAGTGATCAGGGGCCTTAGTGCTATGAGCCAGAATGACTGGTAGGGATGGGGCCAGAGGGCAGCTGGGGATGGGTGGGAGGGAATAGACAAACATGGACCCAGGGTGAGGGAATAATGTTGTGGGGGCCAGGCGAAGGGGGAGAGGCATAAAGAACACCTATACCTTGCATATATGGTGGCCGTGCATCTTTCCTTTCTTGCTGAAGGGACATCAAGACCGTCTTCAGTCTTCCAGCACCACAACTGTTCTCCAAGCATTCTCAAAGATGATAGACAGAGGCTCTGAGTACATGAGCAAGTTTCTTCAGTAGAGATGTGCAAACGTGGTTCGGGGTTCGGCCTGAACTCAGCCAGTTCAGACACCCGAACCGGACAGATGTACCGAATGTCTGAAGCCCTGAACAGTTCGACCACGTTTGGGTGTGTAAGGGTGGGAAAAAGGGGACTGACAGGCCCAGGGAGGGGGGGCGGTGCTGAGGAGCAGAATTCCTGGCGTCAGGGGTGGAGAGGCTTGGACTAGCAGCCAGCCTGCCCAATCACCATCCCTCTTTTCCGCAGACCACTGCCTTGGCAGTCTGCGATTGGCCATGGGCTAGGCTGCACAAAGCCAATGGGGCTTGTGGTAAGGCGGGCACAGCAAGTAACAAAAGTAATTGCCCTCCCCCTTCCAATTTCTTCTGAGTTAGCCACTGATCTTGTCAGAAGGCATTTTCAGAAGTCTTCCTCTACCAGCAGTTTATGTTCCACCCAATCCATTGCCATCCTCCTCCTATTTCACCCATTTCCACACATTTACCTCCATAGTTTCATTTATTTAGATTAGATTAGATTGGATTAGTTTAGATAGATTTAGGTTTATTTTGTATTTTTTACCCCTCCCTGTGTTGTTTCTCCCTCCCCTCCATTGAATCCTTCCCTCCTCCCTGTATATATTCCATCCCTGATTCCCTTCCCCTGTTTTTGGATTTATTTAGAGTAGGATTAGATTGATTTAGCTTTAATTTCAGTTTTGTACCCCTCCCTTTGTTGTTTGTTGGGAGCTGTTTCTGTTCCCCCCCCATCCCTGTGTATAGATATAGATAGATAGATAGATAGATAGATAGATAGATAGATAGATAGATAGATAGATAGATAGATAGATATTAGATACTAGTATAGATAGATAATTGTAGGAGTTAGCTCCAGCAGCTGCAGGAGCAGGTGCAGGTGCTTTGGGGCAGGGTCCAAAGTTCATCATGGGCCACCATCATTCCCCATTATTGAGGTGATCCCCAGCAGTCCAGGACTGGTGGATCCCACCCCGGCTGCTAGAGGCAGTGCCCAAACCCTGAGCAATGGCAGCAAGGAGAGGAGCAGCAGCAGCTACAGTAGCTACAGGAGGCACAGGGAGAGTGGTAGCAGCATGGGCAGTGGATCAGCCTCAGGGTCCCCGTACTCCGCTTCACGGGGGGGACATATCTCAGATTGGGGACAGCAAGGCAGACACTAGTCCTGCGGAGGAGATGTCTGGTTCTGAGGCGATGGCTGTCCCTCCAAAATCTGTGCCACCACCATGTTCTGCCCCTCCCAGCAGCGCTGTCAACGGTGCGTCACCCTGTGCAGGCCAGAAGACAGGAGGGGACAAAAACTCCTCCATTTCGGCACATTTTAAGTTGGTGTGGGCGGATGCCAGAAGGTGGTGAAGCCAACCTTGGCACAACTGTCATGGGGAGGCACCTGAAGGGATGCCACAGCACTGTGCTGCTAAGTGGGCAGGAAGGGGCAGTGGACACCAGCGGGTTCCCGACTGCAGCGGCCAGTCATCTGCCTCCATCAGCGGGCAAGCGTCCTGCTCAAACAGCTGCCTCTAGCAGCAGGAGCGATATTGCTGCTGGGGGGGAGCAGCAGAAGCAGCAGCAGCAGCAGCAGAAGCAGAAGCAGAAGCAGAAGCAGCAGCATCAGTGCACCATGGAGGAGCTGGGCTGGGGCAGCTGCCAAGTCCATTGGCAGCTGCAGGATGTGGAAGGCAACGTGACTTTCAACTGAAAGCAACACGCATGTTGGGGGAAATGATTGTGGTGGATGGGCAGCCCTTCTTGGTGGTCAGCTTCCTGGCCTCGTGCACCACCCTGAGTCGACAGGTGGTGCCAGCCTTGTACCAGGCTTTAAAAGAGTGGGTGAGGAAGCAGTTGGCGGGGGCTGAACTGGGAAAACCAACGTGTGGCTGGCCCTGTCCAAAGTGGCCAAGGGTCTCTTGCCCTGCCCACCAACAAGTGTCACCAGCGATCAGGTATTCTCGATGGCAGGGGACATTTCCTCGCTGCACCACCTGAGACTAGGGGCGAAGTTGGTGGAGCAGTTGCTGTTCATAAAGGTGAAATTTCCTCTGCTGGGATTCCCCGAGCTGCCCCTGGACATGGATTGATGGTGCAGTGGCACCTACCATCCCATGCCAGGGGCAGACTTGGGACGGGGCTCCTCCTCATTCTAGGTGCTGTCCCTCCCGCCCAATGCCCGGTGCCCGCCCTGCCTCTCTCTCTCTGTCTCTCATTAGATGGCCTCCGTTGACCTATCTGACTGACCTCATGATTCTGAGTGGCATTGGGAAGCTGTAAGTCTGCCAGCTGGCCTCTACTTAGACAATCTCGGGCCACTCTCTCTGTCGCTGCACAGACTTCACGAGCCTATCTTAGTGCCCTGTCAAGGTCCCAGACTGCCTTCCCTAAAGCCTCTCATGCCACGCTGCCTGCCCGCACAGGTTGCCAAGATCAAACCCTGACTCAGTCTGCCTTCTGATGCTCATGCCATACTGCCTTTCTGCCCACCCAACCAGATTGCCAAGATAAAACCCTCCTTCAGTCTGTCTTACGATGCTCATGCCATGCGCTCGCCCAGGTTGCCAAGATCAAAGCCTGCCTCAGTCTGCCTTCTACTCATGCCACGCTGCCTGTCTGCCTGCCCGACCAGGTTGCCAAGATCAAAGCCTGCCTCAGTCTGCCTTCTGCTCATGCCACGCTGCCTGTCTGCC
>QEPC01009557.1:725093-761971 GCA_003113815.1 Sphenodon punctatus
AAAGCACAACACACAGCCTCTTGCACTCACCCACATGCTCCTTGCACTGGCCCAGGCCCAGGCCCACACACGCCTCAGTCAGCAGGCATTTTCAGAAGTCTTCCTCTACCAGCAGTTTGTGTTCCACCCAATCCATTGCCATCCTCCTCCTATTTCACCCATTTCCACACATTTACCTCCATAGTTTCATTTATTTAGATTAGATTAGATTAGATTAGTTTAGATAGATTTAGGTTTATTTTGTATTTTTTACCCCTCCCTGTGTTGTTTCTCCCTCCCCTCCATTGAATCCTTCCCTCCTCCCTGTATATATTCCATCCCTGATTCCCTTCCCCTGTTTTTGGATTTATTTAGAGTAGGATTAGATTGATTTAGCTTTAATTTCAGTTTTGTACCCCTCCCTTTGTTGTTTGTTGGGAGCTGTTTCTGTTCCCCCCCCATCCCTGTGTATAGATATAGATAGATAGATAGATAGATAGATAGATAGATAGATAGATAGATAGATAGATAGATAGATAGATATTAGATACTAGTATAGATAGATAATTGTAGGAGTTAGCTCCAGCAGCTGCAGGAGCAGGTGCAGGTGCTTTGGGGCAGGGTCCAAAGTTCATCATGGGCCACCATCATTCCCCATTATTGAGGTGATCCCCAGCAGTCCAGGACTGGTGGATCCCACCCCGGCTGCTAGAGGCAGTGCCCAAACCCTGAGCAATGGCAGCAAGGAGAGGAGCAGCAGCAGCTACAGTAGCTACAGGAGGCACAGGGAGAGTGGTAGCAGCATGGGCAGTGGATCAGCCTCAGGGTCCCCGTACTCCGCTTCACGGGGGGGACATATCTCAGATTGGGGACAGCAAGGCAGACACTAGTCCTGCGGAGGAGATGTCTGGTTCTGAGGCGATGGCTGTCCCTCCAAAATCTGTGCCACCACCATGTTCTGCCCCTCCCAGCAGCGCTGTCAACGGTGCGTCACCCTGTGCAGGCCAGAAGACAGGAGGGGACAAAAACTCCTCCATTTCGGCACATTTTAAGTTGGTGTGGGCGGATGCCAGAAGGTGGTGAAGCCAACCTTGGCACAACTGTCATGGGGAGGCACCTGAAGGGATGCCACAGCACTGTGCTGCTAAGTGGGCAGGAAGGGGCAGTGGACACCAGCGGGTTCCCGACTGCAGCGGCCAGTCATCTGCCTCCATCAGCGGGCAAGCGTCCTGCTCAAACAGCTGCCTCTAGCAGCAGGAGCGATATTGCTGCTGGGGGGGAGCAGCAGAAGCAGCAGCAACAGCAGCAGAAGCAGAAGCAGAAGCAGAAGCAGCAGCATCAGTGCACCATGGAGGAGCTGGGCTGGGGCAGCTGCCAAGTCCATTGGCAGCTGCAGGATGTGGAAGGCAACGTGACTTTCAACTGAAAGCAACACGCATGTTGGGGGAAATGATTGTGGTGGATGGGCAGCCCTTCTTGGTGGTCAGCTTCCTGGCCTCGTGCACCACCCTGAGTCGACAGGTGGTGCCAGCCTTGTACCAGGCTTTAAAAGAGTGGGTGAGGAAGCAGTTGGCGGGGGCTGAACTGGGAAAACCAACGTGTGGCTGGCCCTGTCCAAAGTGGCCAAGGGTCTCTTGCCCTGCCCACCAACAAGTGTCACCAGCGATCAGGTATTCTCGATGGCAGGGGAAATTTCCTCGCTGCACCACCTGAGACTAGGGGCGAAGTTGGTGGAGCAGTTGCTGTTCATAAAGGTGAAATTTCCTCTGCTGGGATTCCCCGAGCTGCCCCTGGACATGGATTGATGGTGCAGTGGCACCTACCATCCCATGCCAGGGGCAGACTTGGGACGGGGCTCCTCCTCATTCTAGGTGCTGTCCCTCCCGCCCAATGCCCGGTGCCCGCCCTGCCTCTCTCTCTCTGTCTCTCATTAGATGGCCTCCGTTGACCTATCTGACTGACCTCATGATTCTGAGTGGCATTGGGAAGCTGTAAGTCTGCCAGCTGGCCTCTACTTAGACAATCTCGGGCCACTCTCTCTGTCGCTGCACAGACTTCACGAGCCTATCTTAGTGCCCTGTCAAGGTCCCAGACTGCCTTCCCTAAAGCCTCTCATGCCACGCTGCCTGCCCGCACAGGTTGCCAAGATCAAACCCTGACTCAGTCTGCCTTCTGATGCTCATGCCATACTGCCTTTCTGCCCACCCAACCAGATTGCCAAGATAAAACCCTCCTTCAGTCTGTCTTACGATGCTCATGCCATGCGCTCGCCCAGGTTGCCAAGATCAAAGCCTGCCTCAGTCTGCCTTCTACTCATGCCACGCTGCCTGTCTGCCTGCCCGCCCAGGTTGCCAAGATCAAAGCCTGCCTCAGTCTGCCTTCTGCTCATGCCACGCTGCCTGTCTGCCTGCCCGACCAGGTTGCCAAGATCAAAGCCTGGCTCAGTCTGCCTTCTGCTCATGCCAAAGTGCCTGTCTGCCCTCCCTGTGGGAAAAGCTGAAGCCCTGCCCCAGCCTGTCTGCCTTTCATGCCAAGGTGCCTGTCTGCCTGCCCTGGAAACCCTGGGTGATGTGCCCCACTGGCCTGGTAATCCTGCTGCTGCTGTCTGCTGGTCCATGATTGGTCTGGGACCACCATTCCTCACACAGAGAGCCAGGGTCCCCTTCTTCCATAAAACTAAGCCACCCTGTAGTGTTTAAGGCAATAACCTGCTCTGATGGCATCGAGCTCCTCACTAGGCTAAGAAGCAACACTCTCCCCTTTGAGAGTGAAAGTTCCACCCTAACCCTTTCTAGGGATATAAGACAAGTCCATGTGGGGATGAGACATCAGGTGGCACAGCATGAATGATGGGAGTCAGCACGATAAACCTTTTCCACAAGGTAGTAGCAAACTGTTGCTCATGGCCATTGGCCAAGCAACTGCCCACCCCCATTGCATGCCTGTCCTGATGGCACTGAGCTCCTGTCTAGGCTAAGGAGAGAGAGAGAGAGAAAGTCTCCCCACTGCTAAAAGGAGAGACTGAGACGCTCCCACCCATGCTGTCACCTGCAGTACATGGACAGAGAGAGAGAGAGAGAGCCTGCCCACTGCTAGACAAAAGGGGAGAGGTGCATCCAGCTCAAGCTGCAACATTCCAGAACCAGCAAGAGCTCTCATCTGTGCTCATGCTCAATACCCTTGGCCACATCCAGCATCAAACCTACCAGAATGAGATGGAAATAAAAACACAACATATTATATGTGCCTGCCTGTGTGCCTCCCTGTATCTGCTACCATCTATCGCATGATTGATCAATGATTTAATGCAGTGTGCCCAACCAAGCACTAATTTTGGAGACATCATTCAACTCACATAGGCTGTCATTCCAGTGTACCTGAAGCAGTCATGCCAGTTCCAGGAACCATCATTGAGAATCTGGGACCATCATTCCAGTCACGGGGGGCTGTCATTTCATTCCACTGCATCCAGAAGCCCGGTGCCCGCATGCCAGCCTGCCCCCCTCCCCCCAGCCTACTCCTCCGCACCCACCCGCGGATGCCCGCTGAAGCTGCTGGGAAAAAAAGCCCCTCTGACCACCAGCTTCCAACACCTGCTGCCCGGCGCTGCCGAGGAGCCTGTCTCACTTTCTCTCTGGCACACCCACACAGACATAAGCCCTGCCCCTCCTGGGGGGCTGTCTGCAAATTGAGACCCTGCGGCTGGCACATCTTTGGGTTAATAGCTTCCCTTATACAAGTGATGCCAGCCTGACAGGTGCTGCTGGTAGGGATAGACAAGCTGTATGAGATTCTGCCACCTGTCAGAACTTCAGCACATAAGAGGAATAAAAGTTTGGACACGTCAAACAAAGCGGGTAACAACAAAAAATAGAACTTATATAAAA
This sequence comes from Sphenodon punctatus, assembly GCA_003113815.1. Classification (NCBI taxonomy): domain Eukaryota; kingdom Metazoa; phylum Chordata; class Lepidosauria; order Sphenodontia; family Sphenodontidae; genus Sphenodon; species Sphenodon punctatus. Next base: position 728,960 of record QEPC01009557.1, read on the forward strand.
ACTTTTCAAACAAAAAAACAACAACCACCACAATACATTTATAAAACCCAAACCAAACATTTATATATATGAAAAAAAAAAGAAAACGTAACTTATGTGGACCTGTCCCCTAGAACATGGGGGAAAGGCAAAAGGGGCGGATGAAACCTAGGGCCGGGCATCTCACCCTCCTCCATTTTGTACCCGTGCTCTACAGAAAATTGCACAGCCCCTGCCATGGATGCCTGCCACTTTGAGACTGACTGGCGGTGAAGCACCACGTCATCAATCTCAGTCTGGAGGTACCAGGAATAAGCCTCCACCCTGCGTTCTCATACCTCCACCACCTGAAACCTCTCCACCAGTCGGTCCTCCATAGTTAGGGCTTGCTGCCTTAGGCCGTCCATATACTTTTTCTGCTCCTCCAAAAAGTTCTGGGTTGGCCTCTCAAGTTCGACCCGGCAAGCCCTTGCAGCTTCAGACTCCTCCCGGAGGGCTGGAGATGGAGAGTCCTCAGCGGCGCAGGAGGTGGGGGAAGGGCTGTGCTGGTGTCGGGAATGATGGCACTTTTGGGTTGCCTTCCCCTGTTCTTGTGGCGCTGATGCTGCACCACAGCCACGCCAGAGATCCCACGCCTCACCAGCAGGTTGTGCACTTTTTCAGCGTGCGTGATTAGGCCTGATGTTGTCCCCTCTTTCTGCCTCATCAATATTTTCCTGCAGATCTAAAAAGAGCATAAAAGGATAGGAACATAAGAAGTGCCATACTGTGTCAGATCAATGGTCTGTCAAGCCCTGCATGCATTCTGTCTCCACAAGTGGGTGAACTGGGTGACCAATCTCTCTCTGCAGGGGACTTCCGTTCCTAACAGGTAATAGGCCAATTCATTCCCTATTGTTCCAGTCCTCGTGCCTTACCTTGCATGTGGTGACTCCATCGCCCTTGTCATAATACCTCCAGACATCTGACCTTGACCAATGGATGTCTGGGGGTGTCACTGGTAACCTTGGCCTAGGGGTCCTCCTTGGCCTGGCAGTGGCAGCAGCTGTTGGGCCAGCATCTGATACCTCTCTGTAATGGGAACACATTAAGAACATCAAAGTAATATCATGCATTTATGATGATGATGCCTCTAGTTCTCCCTCCTGGGGGTGCTAGAGATTGCAACTAGAATGCACATGCAAATCCTGCCCTCCCTGGGGTGCTAGGGGATGCTACATATTGCAACTAGAAAGCCCCTGGCTGGGACGTTCAAAACCTGCCCTTATTTGGGGGGGTGTAGGACATGGGATGGCCACTGGAGAGTGGAGACCCTTGCTAACCTGGCACGTGCTTGGGTGGGGGTGCTGCTCATGCCAGAGCCCCCCACACTACAGTACCCTCCCTCTCTCTCTGTGACATACAGAAAGTGCTAGGGGATGCTAGCCCTCCCTGGGTTGCTAGGGGATTCTACGGATTGCAACTAGAAAGCCCCTGACTGGCACATTCAAAAACCTGCCCTTATTTGGGGTGCTTAGGGAAGTAAAAAAAAAAGTTTACAAACCTGCCAGTACCTCCTGAGACCACCGCTTGCTCCGCTTACTCCTCCTCCGAGGAGCCGGGTACCACCATCGGAGGTGTAGTAGGGGCAGTGCCAGCGACCTTTTCCTCCTCCTCCTTCCTCCTCCTACTCCTCAAGCAGGAAGTTGGCCCATAGCCGGGAAGAAGCAGCTTTGAAGAAGCTTTCTTAATTTTTTAATTTTTTTTTGTAAAACACACACACACAAAACACAGTCAGTCACCCACAACACACACCAACACTCACCAACCACAACAACAACAACAACAGCACACCCAAACACAGCCAAAACACACAAACCGAACAGCCACCCAGCCAAACACACACTCACTCGCCACACAGCTCCGCACACACTTACATTTCCTGTTTCCAGCACGATCACGCTTTCGCGATACTTTTCCGAATGCTGAACCGAACATGACTGAACTGAACGGCCGAACCCAAACCTGATGACCGAACTGAACTCCCGAACCGAACGCACAATCCGAACTGAACAAAACCAAAAGGCCAAACCCGAACCGCAACCTGTTAGCACATCCCTAATACCCAACATTGTGTACGCATAGTTGGAGTTATTTTTCACTATGTGAATCACTTGGCACTTGTCCACATTAAATCTCATTTGCCATTTAGATGCCCAGGCACCCAGTGTCATAAGATCCTGTTGCAGTTCCTCAGTCTGCTTGTGTTTTAACTACCTTGAATAACTTGGTGTCATCTGCAAATTTGATCACCTCACTCTTAACACCCTTTTCCAAATCATTAATGAATACATTAAACAACACCGGTCCCAATACAGATCCCTAAGGCACACCACTTTTTACCTCTCTCCATTGTGAAAACTGACCATTTAGTCCTACCCTTTGCTTTCTGTCTTTTAACCAGTTTCTGATCCATAGTAAGACACTACCTCCTTTCCCCTGACTTTTTAATTTTCTCGAGTCTCTCTCATGAGGGACCTTATCAAATGATTTCTGGAAATCCAGGAACAATATATCTACTGGGTCTCCCTTGTCCACATGCTCAGAGAATTTCAACAGGTTAGTGAAGCATGATTTACCTTTACTAAATCAGTGTTGACTGTTCCCCATTAAGCCATGTTTATCAACATGCTCTGTAATTCTGTCCTTAATCATTGGTTTCCACCATTTTGCCCGGCACAGACGTCGAACTTACTGGTCTGTAGTTTCCAGGATCGCCTCTGGATTGCTTTTTAAATATTGGGGTTACATTTGCCACCCTCCAGTCCTCGGGTACAGTGGCAGATTTTAGTGACAGGATACAAATTACTAACAGTAGGTCTGCAATTTCATATTTGAGTTCCTTCAGAACTCTGGGGTGAATACAATCTGGCCCTGGTGACTTGTTAGTATTTAGTTTCTCAATTTGCCCTAGAACATCCTCCAAAGTCACATTAATTTGTAACAGCTCTTCCAATTCCTCACCCACAAACAAAGGATCTGTTGTGGGTACCTCCCAGGGGCGGCTAGTGGGTTGTGAGTTTGGAGGGGCAGTAAGGCCGGCCGGCGAGCCAGTGGGCAGAGTCAGGGCAATGGTGGGCGGAGCCAGGGCAACAGTGGGCAGAGCCAGGGTAACGGTAGGCGGAACCAGGGCAACGGTGGTGTTGCATAACCCAGCAGCAAGGAGTTCCCAGAGTTAACAATGGATGGCCATTACATTACTTAATGCTGCTGGGATGCTGGTGTGTGACACACTGCCACTCGGGAGCCAACTTGGCACACACTGCTTGCCAATAACACAAACTGCTTGCCAATAACAATCCCTCAGTTTAGCCCCCAATGGGCCAGGGGCTCCACTGCCGGCAAAGCCCCCTTGGCCCTGCAGCAAACCAGCGGAAGCCCCAAGTAACCTGGCCCAGCACACACTGCTTGCGAAGCACAATCCCTCAGTTTGGTTTGGCCCCCAATGGGTCAAGGGGGCTCCACTGCCAGCAAAGCCCATGCACACACACACAGCTGGCCTATTCTTGAGAGTTTGGATCCTTTCAGGACACCATTTCAAGAAATCTACGCCCCTGCAGACCACCATTCCTAGCGACCACCGTACCAAATGCCTGCCCATGCTCAGAGCAGGCCTGATTTTAACAGTTGGGTGGCACCTTTTGGGGCTCCATGGCACCAAACAAGGCCCCAGGCCCTCCAGCAGCCCAACATCACACCACCAACAAAATGCCTGTTGTCCAAGCTCACACAGACCCCTCCTGTGTCCTGTCCACACCCAGCAAGACATGTGTCCCCCTCTCCCCTCCCCGTGTCTCTCTGTACACCCACTCCCCTCACTTCAGGTTGCCATAGACGCAAATTGTAAGAGGTCACTTATGAGATATGCAGGTTGCAGGGCTGCATTGGTTCCAATGCAGCCCTGCTACCTGCATATCTCATAAGTGACCTCTTAGATTTTGCATCTGGCAAGTTGGCAACCCTACACATACTCCTTTGCCCACTCCAATCCAGACTCAAATCCCCCACTCCCAGTGCACCCCATAATTTGTAAGTAAATAAAATTCTTATTAAAATCAAAATTAAATTCACAAATCAAAATTAAAGCAAATCACCATTATAACATTCCCCCTCCCAAGACAAATCCCTCCTGTCCTCCCCCCCACCCATGGTTCCTTCCCTAAAAAAGCAAACCGGTTAAGCCCAAGCCCCAGATAGGTCCCCTACTCCTCAAAGTACTTACCAGCAGCAGGAGTTAGACTGAGTCCTCAGGGCAGGCTGAGCAGAGTCTTCTCTTCCCCACTCAAACGAGGGCAAAATGATCCTGGCCTGGGTGGGCTTCAACGATGATGGACCCACTTGGCACTGCCAAGTGGGTTGCGTGGCACACTACACTACCTAGCTAGCCAGCTTTCTTGAGATGATTATTATTAAATAACAAACTACTAATAAATCTAATCTATCTAACACTAAGTGGACTGGAGTGAAAAAAAAGATCCAATTTCAGCCGGGATGGCCAACTGCAAAACTCACTCTGACTCTGAGAAGAGCAACTGAGTCACACACTCTCAGAAGATAGAGCCAAAGAGAGATAAAATGGTGCCTGGATTCACTTTATATATGCTCTGCTCCGCCTCTCTCACTCAATCTCTGCAGCAGGCAGCCCCCACCCTCTCATCGCCACGTGAGAGGAAAAGCCATGCAGCAGAGAAACTCTGCACTTTTTAAAAATAAACAGTCACACACGCACTCTCTCCCCCCACCCCCCCAGCCAATCACATCCACTCCTCCACTCACACATCACAGCAAAGGCACACAGCACATGGTTTCTGCAGCTCTCCCCATCCACCGCACCACCCCTCCCCCTCCCCTGGGCGGCAAGGGTTACAGCCCCAATCACAACCTATCATGCAGGGTTTTTCCCTATTAGTCCCCATGCAAGTCTGCCCCCAACGGCTGTCATTTTCGCTACTGTGGGCTGGACGGCAACACTAGCCGCCCAGCCCGCGTTTTGCAGACATTTGCCCCTTGCAGGGCTTGGTTAGGTCTGTGCTTGCCTTCCCCCCCCCCCTTTTCATAATTTAATCACACTTGAAACTTCATTCATTGGTGATTCAGTGTCCCAGGCCCAGCCCCCCGCCTCCCTCTCCCTCCCCCGACGCCGACAAATCCACTCTGAATATTGAGAGATCAATGCCAGCTTTGGCAGATCTTGTTCCAGCTGGGTATGCTGTGCAGCATCAGCCCCGCATGGGCGGCCGGGGAGGTGGTGTAGCTATTGTTTTCAGGGAAGACTGGCCTGTTAGGAGGTATCCAGTGCGGGAGATTATGGGTGTAGAGGCTCTGCACGTGGTGTTCGATTTGGCTGGGGGCAAGCTAGGGGTGCTGCTGGTGTACCGGGCCCCTTCCTGCCCGGCGGCATCCCTTGCCGCTCTAGCGGAGCTGGCCTCGGAGGTGGTGTTGGGCTCCCCCAGGACTTTGGTTCTGGGGGACTTCAACGTCCACGCCGATGCCGGCCTTGTTGGGGCGGAGCGGGAGTTCATGGCCGCCATGGCAACTATGAACTTGTCCCAGGAGGTGATCTGCCCGACCCACGTGGGGGGACATACCCTCGACCTGATCTTCGGCTCTGGCCTTGAGGCGGGGGGTCCGGTTGTGGGGGAGGTGACAGCGGTGCCCTTGTCGTGGACGGACCATTATCTCCTTCAGGCCGGTCTTTTAGCGCGCCCCCTCCAGAAGGGGAAGGGACCAGTTAGGATGGTCCGCCCTCGGAGGCTGATGGAACCCCAGCGGTTCCAGGAGGTCCTGAGGGAGCTTACCCTGGACGTGGACGGCCACTCTGTGGATGAGCTGGTCCGGCATTGGAACAGCTTGCTGGAGGAGGCCATTGACAGGGTGGCTCCGAGACGCCTTCTGCCTTGGTCTCGTCACCGCAGGACCCCTTGGTTTACTGAGGGGCTGCGGTGTATGAAGCGTGTAGGCAGGAGGCTAGAGCGACGCTGGCGTCGGACTCGATCTGACTCCGATCGTCTTCTCCATAGGGCCCATTTGCGGTCCTATGTTGAGGCTGTGAGGACGGCGAGGAAGGAGTTCCTTGCGGTCCTCATAGCGTCTGCGAAGTCGCGTCCGGCGGAGCTGTTTCGGGTGGTGCGGGGGCTGGTTAGTCCGGCCTCCCTCCGCCTGGATGGGGACTTGTCCCGGGCCCGCTGTGAGGAGTTTGTCACCTACTTCGCAGACAAGATTGCTCGGATTCAGACCGACTTTGACGCTGGGTTGATGGCAGTAGGGGAAGAGCGCGGGGGGGCGGAGGGCCCGTCTGGTCCATCTTTGTGGGGAGAGTTTCGGGAAGTGACGCCGGCCGATGTGGTGGATGTCCTGGGGTCTGTGAGGGCCACGTGTTGTCAACTGGATCCGTGCCCGTCCTGGTTAATAAAAGCTTCCGGGGAGACGTTGGGGACGGTGCTGGCGAGGGTAGTGAATGCGTCCTTTCGGCAGGGGAGGTTGCCGCCTTGCCTTAAAGAGGCTGTGGTGCGCCCCCTGCTGAAGAAACCATCGTTGGACGTAGACGCGCTCGCCAGCTACCGACCTGTCTCTAACCTTCCCTTTTTAGGGAAGGTTATTGAGCGGGCAGTGGCGCTCCAGCTCCAGGTTCATCTGGATAACATCGGGCTCCTTGACCCTTTTCAATCTGGGTTCCGCCCCGGCTATGGCACCGAGACGGCGTTGGTGGCCTTGGTAGACGACCTCCGCCGGGAGATGGATGCAGGATGTTCGACATTTCTCATCCTGCTAGATCTCTCGGCCGCTTTTGACACCGTGGACCATGGGCTGCTGCTGAGACGGCTGCGTGACCTGGGGGGTCTGGGCGGGACCGTTCTTGAATGGTTCCGCTCATTCCTCTCGGGGAGGAGCCAACGGGTGGTGCTGGGGGAGGAAACATCGTGCCCCCGCGCTTTACCGTGTGGCGTTCCGCAGGGATCGATCTTGTCTCCGCTGTTGTTTAATATCTATATGCAGCCCTTGGGGGAGGTCGTGAGAGGGTTCGGGGTGCGTTGTCACCAGTATGCTGATGATACTCAGCTGTACCTCTCCTTTTCTACTGACCCAGACCCTGCTATCTCGTTGCTATCCCAATGTTTGGAGGCCGTGGCGGATTGGATGCGGCTGAGCAGACTGAAGCTCAACCCAGATAAGACGGAGGTGATGGTGGTGGGGAGGGCGAAGGGGGTGGTGGCCCCCCTAGTTGGGGGGGTTTGCCCTCCTGTAGCTCAGCAGGTTCGGAGTCTGGGGGTAGTATTGGACGCAGACCTGCGTCTGGAGCGGCAGGTGGAGGCAGTCGCTAAGGCTGCCTTCCGCCAGCTTTATCTTGTGCGTAGGCTGCGTCCGTATGTCTCTGGCCCGGACCTGGCCTCCCTCATCCATGCCTTTGTCACCTCGAGGCTCGACTACTGCAACGCGCTCTACGTGGGGCTTCCCTTGTTCTTGGCTCGGAGGCTGCAGCTGGTGCAGAATGCGGCGGCTCGTCTTCTTACGGGGACGGGTCGCCGGGAGCACATTACACCGGTGCTCCGAGCTCTGCACTGGCTGCCGATAGTGTGCCGGGCCAAGTTCAAGGTCCTAGTGATGATCTATAAAGCCCTATACGGTCTTGGCCCCTCATACCTTAGGGACCGCCTCGCCCTTCGCGCCCCAGAGCGGCTCCTGCGGTCTGCCGGGGGTGCCCTCCTGGAGGTCCCCCGTGTTAAGCGGGGGGCCACGATGGAGAGGGCATTCTCGGTGGTGGGACCGCGGCTGTGGAACTCCCTTCCGGAGGAAGCTCGCCTGGCCCCAAGCCTTTTAACATTTCGGCGGAACTGTAAGACCTGGCTGTTTGCCCAGGCCTTTGGGAGGGAGGGTGGGGAGGGAGGATTTTAGTCCCCCACCCATTTATTTATTTTACATGTCTAGCCCTGTTTTATATTTTATATTTAATATTTGATTGTTTTTAAAATGAATTTTAGTGTATTCGATTGTTTTTATTGTTGGAAGCCGCCCCGAGCTGCGTTGCAGGAGGGGCGGGGTACAAATCTGAAAAATAAATAAATAAATAAATGCGCATGAACAATCACGTCACGCATGCACATTGACTAAACCAGGAAGTTCGGGGTCCTGGCATGGCTGAGACAGCCCCGCCGGGGCTCTGAAGTCTTTAAACGATACCGGCAGTCTGGGGAAGGGGGATTCCCCTAGTAACGCCACAGTGGGACCTGGAGCAAGTCGGGAGGGCGGTGCCCTGGCTACCTTGATGGTAGAACCGCCCCTGGTACCTCCCCCAAATCCTCTGCGGTGAAAACAGATGTAAAGAACTCATTCAGCTTCTCTGCAATGTCCTTATCTTCGGTGAGCGCCCCTTTTACTCCCTTGTCATCTAATGGCCCAATCCATTCCCTGTTGTTCCAGCCCTGAACAGTAAGAGGTTATATCCCCAAAACCTACTTGAATTAATTTTATTTACAGTCATAGGCCAAATAATAATAATAAAAAAACCTACTTGGCCAATAGCCATTAATGGACCTATCCTCCAAGAACATATACAATCCCTTTTTAAAACTTGTTACACTACCAGCCTTGACCACTGCCTATGGCAGTAAATTCCACAAGTTAATTGTGCTCTGAGTGAAAAAAATACACGCTCATTTGTTTTAAATCTACTGCCTGTTAATTTCATGGCATGTCCCCTTAGTCTAGTACTGTTAGAGAGGGTAATTAACTGCTCCCTATTTACGTGTTCCACCCCCCTCATGATATTATAAATTTCTATCATATCTCCTCTCAGTCATGTTTTCTCCAGGCTGAAGAGCCCCAACCTATCAAGCGTCTCCTCATATGGGAGTTGTTATATATCTTTGATCATTTTTGTTGCCCTTCTCTGTTTCTTGTTCTACTATATCTTTTTTGAGATGGGGCAGCCAGAACTGCACGCAGTGTTCCAGGTGTGGTCACACCAGTGATTTTTATAGTGGTATTATGATATTTTCAATTTTATTATCTATCCCTTTCCAAATGATTTCTAACATTTTGTTTGCTTTTTGACCACCTGCGGCACCACACACTGGGATGAGGATTTCAACGTATTGTCCACAATTACTCTAAGATCTTTTTTCTAGGTGGTAACTCCTAATTTAGAACCCAGCATTGTATACATATAGTTTGGGTTATTTTCCCTATGTTCATTACTTTGCACTTGCCAACATTAAATTTCATCTGCAATTTAGATGCCTAGTCTCTCAAGATCGTCAAACAATTCTTAACAGTCTGCTTGGGTTTTTAACCACCTTGAATAACTTTGTGTCGTCTGCAAATTTGATCATCTCACTGTTTACTGCCTTCTCCAGATCATTAATTCATATATTAAAAACAATGGTCTCAGAACAGATCCCTGGGGCTCTCCAGTAGTTACTTCTCTCCACTGTGAAAACTGACAATTTAGTCCTACTCTTTGCTTCCTATCTTTTAACCAGTTGCCGATCCACAATAGGACACTGCCTTTTATGGCATGACTCTTTCATTTCCTCAACAGTCTTTCATGGGGGATCTTATCAAATGCCTTCTGAAAGTCCAGGTACACTATATTGACCAGCTCACCCTTACCTGCATGCTTATTTATACCCTCAAAAAATTACAATAGATTAGTGACGCATGACTTTCCTTGCCTAAATCCATGTTGACTCTTCCCCATTATGCCATGTTTATCAACATGCTCAGTAATGCTGTTCTTAACAATAGTTTCCACCAATTTGGCTGACACCGATGTCAAGCAAACCGGTCTGTCGTTTCCAGGATCACCTCTGACTGAAGCCCATTTTAAAAAATGGCATTATAGATGCTAGCCTCCAATCTTCTGATATAGTGGCAGATTTTAATGATAGGTTACTAATTACCAATAGTAGGTCCATAAGTTCATATCTGAGTTCCTTCAGAACTCTTGGATGAATATACCATCTGGTCCTGGTGATTTGTTACCATTTAGTTTGTCAATCTGCACTAGGACCTCCTCCACAGTCACATTTATTTGTGACAGTTCTTCCGATTCTTCATCTACAAAGACACACTCCAAAGACTTCTTGGTACAAAGATTGCTGAAGAATTCTGTCTCATTGTTTTCTTGTCTTTCCAATTCTGTTAGTCTTATCCATATGTGTCGAATCTTGTACTTCAACCTTTTCAGGGCAAGGTTCTTGTATTATTAAATATCTAGTAGTATTTCCCACCAGGGGCTCTTGTCCTGTTGATGTTTCTTCAGAACAAATAATAATACAATAGGGAGTAATATATTTTCACATGTGTGATATAGTTATGAGGTGAATAATATTGTATCATGACACAAATATGAAAAATTTCTGTTCATTGACCAATCCAGGCATCCTCAGGGGTTCCCATATGTATATATTTAGTGCCATCCCTTCTCCTTTGGAGAGAAATATGTTCTTTGAAATTAAGATTTCTTTGAAAAAAGATTTCTGTTTGCTTCTTCAGGTCTTAGAGAAGCAGAAACACAATGATCATGTGTTTTCATTCCTTTCTTTCTGTGCCTGATTAAAATTGATATAACAGTAACTACCATTAAATACATGCTCAGTACACTGCACTTCATCTTTAGCATAGAAAATACCACAGCAAATGACACAGTGCAGTAACCATGGAGTATTTAAAGTTAATATAATTTTCGGTACAGTATTTGTAGGTAGCTGTCATCATGGCATCTAAGTGATGATTAGTAAAAGTCCAAAGAGACTTAACCAGGTATATATTAAGATGCAAGGGCATCGACAGAATTGCATTCAGAGAATGGTGAGGGCAGGAAAGCAAGAGAGACTCTCCACACTACCCCGTCTGATGTGACCCCACCCCTTTCTGAGCATCATGACATCACAACTCTTAGAATGGGTGCGGTGCGGCAAGGCAGGAACAGGGGGTGGGAGTGCAATCACACCCTCTTGCACCCCCTTCCTGGGGTGCAATTAAATTCATAATTTAAGCTCTGTAAACTCAAGGTCCTCTGCAAAGGTGTCATTTAATGATAACTTGTTAAAAATAAATAATATAATAGAGGGAGAGACGGCTAGGGTCCAGATGCTGTAGATATCAGATATTTGCTGGTCTGGAACCCAATAGTCCATTTGAACTGAGCTCTGGCAGTTCTTGCTACCTATCCCATTTAAAACAATGGGGTGGCAAAGGGAGAGAGACACAGAGAACAAGGGAGAGAGGAAGGGGAAGCAATAACCACTTCAAGCTAATTTATTAGGAGGGAGTGGGATATAAATAAAAAGTCAAATCAAATCAAATAGGAGTATGGACACTGGCAAGGGGGCGAGGGAGAGAGGCAGCATGTATTTATATTTTTCACCCCGCCCTTCTCCATAGACTCAGGACAGCTCACAGCATTAAAAATATAAAATAAAATAAAACAAATTAAAACCTCTTAGGACCCCAACATCAACCCGACCACCCAGTCACCCCATCCTTTAACCACACCTACTGCCCATCAACCCTCCCCTCCACCCCCCAGTCCTATTCCTGCCTGACAACTGCTGACCAAAGAGAAAGGCCTTACCTCTCCTCCGGAAGACAAGCAGATTCTGGCTTCGGCAGATCTCTAAGGGGAGGGAGTTCCATAATTGTGGGGCAGCAACTGCAAATGACCCCGCGTTCCCTTGCTGTAACAACTTCGTGTGAAGTTGGGCTCTTGCAAGGGGGTGCCTTCGGCAGACATCAGAGGCCATGACAGGACATAGGGGAAGAGGAGGTCTTTTAGATACCTGAAGCCCAAGCCATTTAGGGCTTTATAGGTTAAAACCAGCACATTGAATTCTGCCCAGAAAACTATTGGCACCCAATGCAGACTCTCGAGCACTGGTGTAATCTGGTGACCCATTTCTGACAGAAGGTGGGCCTCTGCATTCTGCACGAACTACAGCTTCCGAACAGGCTTCAAGGGTAGCCGCCCCACATAGAGCACAGTGCAGTATAGAGTGCATGGTGTAGGTATGTGTGTATGGTGAGGAGATGTTCTTTAACTTCCCCAGACAAACATACAGGGGGTGCAGTTCAAAAGATTTTTGAGAACCAGTGTTGTACTGTCGTGTTGCATTCTCTTTTTAACAAAAGGAAAGAAGGCTAAGTTTTCCAGCTGAACTAGTCATACTGAATTGGGCCTTTTTCTCCTAATTGTAAAAAATGAGTTTACACTTTACTTTGAGACCAGGCTAGCAAAGCAAGTATTGTAAAATGACAATATATTTATAAATAAATGGAACATGAGACTTTTGAATATAAAAATATATGCATTGTTTACTTAAATTTAAATAAAAATTATAAGTAGCTTACATAGAATGGTATTGACAGCCAATCAAAGTTACATGACCTTAAAACATTTCTATTTTAAGAAAAAGCTTCTAAAGGCTTAACATATGCACAATTCATTGGCTCAAATATATCAAGAATCATACGTTACATTCTTCCCAGTTCTTCCCTTTGTCTGCCAAGATGTCGGTGAGAAAGAAATCCCATGGTGTGTGGAATTTCAGTCTGAAAAAAGCCAGGCTGTGTCTCTCTTCTTAAGCTTGCCTGCATGGGAGGCTCACATTCCTGAGGACTGACATTGCTGACGTTGCTGACATCAGTTAGCAAGGAAATACACTGGATTCTAATTGGCTCTCTTAATTCTGAGCAAGTAAAGAAAGTTTAAATTTCCTTCAGGGTTTGAACAAACCTCTTATTTCCATCAAATTAATTGTCAAATTACAGAGACACTCAATCATAGCATCAAGGTTGTTTTAACTATTAGTTAAATAGATATGTTAGCTAGAAAAAACTAACTTAAATCTTCCTTCTCAGTTTGGAGATGTTTATGGCTGGATCATTCGTCATTTAGACAAATAAACTGATAAGGTTCCAGACACCTCGACTGGCAAGAGGCCCTTTGAGCTGACCTCTAACTCCTAGCCATTTGACTCTGTTTCCTTGGATACGGTGAAAGTTCATTTGGGAAGTTTAGAAAAAAGCTCATTGGAATGTAGCTGAAGAAGCTTCAGCCTGAACCAAGCTAATCACAGAAGATGATTTTAGAAATCAATACTGCAAAACACAAATCCAATAAATTGAAATAGAAAGTTAACATATAGAAACTCAAAATCAATACATTGGGAACACAGATGGCCAAAAAATATATCTTATAATAGGAAATACATGACAGTACTTCAGTGATCTCAACCATCAGTAATAGATGATGATCCTCCTAAATCTGACTCTTCCAAGCATCAGAAGAGAGAAGAAGCAGCTTAAAGACCTGAAAACAGAAGCATCGAAAACATCCTAGCAGGTAAGTTGGAGAGGATCTCCACTGGTATCAGGAAATCCTAAAGGATGGTCTCCAGTTTCAGTCTGGCCAGCTCAACATCTGTGTTTGAGCCATGCCCCTGTTTGGCTCCAGGTCCTCCATCCCTTGGTTGCTGGTCAAGTGGAGGGTTTTTTTTGAGGAGGGTTTGGCAAACCAGCTCCATTCTCAGCTTCCTCCATCCCCTCAAGTTCAAGTATAAGCTGCTTAAGTTGCTGTTTAGTTTTTCCCTGTGTTTGGAGTTGTCTGTCTTGTGCCTCCTTTATCAATTCTGCCTTCAGGAGTGTGGAGAAACCCTTTGGCAGCCCTATTTTGATAACTGGCCCTGACACCCGAAAAGAAAAAGAAAACAACAAACACAGCACTCTGGTATAGTCTCTTGCCTGCTTCTCTTGCTTCAAATCTAAAAGCTGAGTTCCAGAAACAGCTGGCAACTCCCTCTTCAGTTCCTACATTGGTACACAGTTCTGGGATTTATTCCCTTTGGTTGGATGCCACTGTCATAGGATTGGGGGCTCACTACCCCACTCTAGGCTGTCATGACTTAGTTTCCCTGGCTTGCAGCTCTCACTTGATCAGCTCTCTCTCTCTCTCTAGAACTGATTGAACCTGCAACGGGGGAACCTTCTTCTCATCTTTTCAGTCACAGAGTTTCCCAGCACAGACTTTCTCTCTAGGTTCGTCTGTTTTTGTAAACACAGAATCAACCCCAAACTGTGTCCTGCCAATGTTAGGATTAACAATTCCACTGGACCATACAAAGTTCAGTAAAAAGAAATTTAATGAATAAATAATGAATAAGCGTGCAGTACAAGATGATACCCGAGAGTACAGAAATGAAAACAACATAACCAATAATGCATTCCTATCTGTACTTGGATTCTCCTGATTTAGGCTTACCCTAATCCAGGTCCAAGGGTATTCCAGTTCATGTCACAGCCAGTGATGGAAAGCTTGGCTGGGTAGCAGTCTTTAGAGTTACCAATAGGTCCTTTGGTGCAGCCCTTCTCTGGCTGGTAAGATATGATGGTTCAGATGAAACTCAACAAGCTGATCTCCACCAACTGAGAGAGATAGCAAGATAGATCCTTTCTTTGTCTTGTCACCCCCCCTTAAGTACCTTTCCAAGGTCCTTTGTTTGATTTTCCCACCAGGTGACTTTGGGTGTTTTCAGATGTTACGAGATCACAGTCAAACACAGTGAACCACACATAATCCCGTGACGGGGCCAAAGGGCCCCGAACATCTGTTCAGTGTCACCAGATGATCACCACAGACAATCACCAGCAGGGGACAAAATTAACCACCCTTCGAGAGGTCCGGCCAGGACCATCTCCGGAAGGGTGGTCAATGCAATTCCCAGCAGGAAACAGCAAAATGTAATGACTGAAGAGCAACCATCATCCAGAAGCAATCAAAATGATTCCCAGCCAGGGACAAAGCACACAGCTTCACTGCCAGGCAACGAGCAGCAACACAGGCCAGGAAGGGAGATTTAAAGGGCACCCGGCAGCAGGGGGATGTGGCAGGATGGAGCAAGGTGGAAAGGAGAGAAGAGTGGAGGGCGAACGAGCAAGGGAGGAGGAGGTGCAGGCGGAGGAGGTGCAGGTGGAGGAGGTGGTCGTGCTACACATGGAGGCGGTGGAGGGAGAGCATCAGCAGCAGCCATGTCAGGCTGCCCCAGAGCTGACAACGGGCCCGGGAGACAAGGCACCCTGGAAATGGGAAAGGGGAGCGAGGGGGGCAGCAGCAAAGGTCCACCTAGGGGGGCGGATGGGCGGGAAGGAGGCCATAAAGGGGGAGGGACGCAGGGCAGAGGCAACCCAGCAACCAACCACCACCCCTTATGACCCACAGACATGGAAACAGGATGGGGAGCCTGAGCCCCCAGAGGAGAAGGAGGAGGTGGCAGCGGAGGAGGAGGAGGAGGAGGAGGAGGAGGAGGATCAGGAGGGCCCACGCTGGGGATGACCGTACCACCGAGGGGGGCAAAGGAGGCACAGGGAAACCCAGGACTTCATTAGAATCTTGGAGACCCTGGAGCACCACCTGGAGCGAGCAGTGAACCAGAGGAATGAGCACATGTACCAGGAGATCATCCGGGACATGGAGGCGGCCGGGCACCACAGGACAGTGGCCCAGTGCCACTCGAAGGTGAAGGAGCTCAAGAGGAGGTACAAGTCCATTAAGGACAACAACCGGAGGTCCGGCCACAGAGCCCGGACCGCCCCCTACTATGATGTCCTGGATCGCATTCTCCACATGAAGGGTTTTTTAGTTTCCCCGAGCCTCGTGGGGAGCACCGTGGTCCAGGGCAAGGAACGGGCCAATGTACCCCTTCCCCTTGCCACCTGGCTAGAAGGCACTGATTCCAGGGGCCCCGCCCCACAAGATGAGTGCCCCGGGACCTCGGCGAGCAGCTGGCCACCCTTGCACACCAGCCCTGAGAGCCCCCAGCTGATGTTCGAACTGGGAGGATCCAAGGCCGACACACTGTTCGCCCCCAGCCAGGGGACGCAGGGGGAACCCAGTAACAATGAGGGGCCAGCCTTGGAGGGATCCGAGACCAACATCATGGGTAAGCAAGCCGGTGGGAGGGGAAGACGGACCATAGGGGATGAACCAAGGGGGACACACTGGCCATGGGGCTGCCCCCAGAAACCCCTGACACCCCAGACCACATAAAGGGGGCCAGGGGGCCACCAGGGGACACATTCCACCTACCCCCACTCACCCCGTCCCATATCTGCACAGGTCACAGCACGCCTCAGCACCCGGGACAGGCAGGCGAGGGGGATGGGGGTGAGCAGATCCAAGAGCAGCCAGAGGTCCCAGGTGAGGCAACCCAACATGTGGGGAGAGAGGGGCCGGGGGAGACTGGGCAGGGGACCCAAGCCAGACAGTGTGAGAGAGGGGGGCCTGGGCACAGGGGACCACCAGGGGAGGATGCCGATCAGCCACCTGAGGGGGGCCACACATCTCCCCAGCTGCGGCACGGGATGGGGTGAGGGTGTCTGGGGTGCCTAACCAACCCCTAGTGTGCTCCCCAATAGGGCGACCCACGGGGAGCCAGTAAGCTGGCCCCATGCCCCCAGTGCAGCAGATGAGGGAGCACCATGCATGGGTACGGTGCCAGAGGGAGGAGCAGGCAGAGTACATAGTTCACAACACCACCGAGCAGGGTGAGCGGATGATAGCAGCAATCGACTGCATGGAGGTGGCCACCAAAAGGGCCGTGCAGAAAGCAGAGTCCAGGGACCGGAGGCTGCATCCAGCAGTGCACTTCGAATGGAGGCAGGAGTTCTGGGAGCACAGCAGGCAGATGGAGGCATTCGGGCAGCTGGAACAGGTTATCAACTAGATGGTGAGGGAGCACTCTGCCAAGATGCACTGGTCCCATGACATAGGCAGCTCGCTGTTGCTACACACAGGGACCATAAGTAACTACATGATGGCCACCACCCCATCGGGCAACCTGCCTGCTCTGGCCCCGATGCCAGGCGCCTCAGCACACCCACTGCCTCCGCCACCACCCCAGCTGCCGGCATGCCCGCAGGGCCCATGCATCTGCCTACTGGTCCCTGTAGGCCTGCGGAGGGAGCAGCCACCCGGGGGGGCCCTACGGCCTTGGGACTGCCCTCCCTCCCAATAACGCCTGCCCGCCAGGACACAGAGGCCTCCCAGGACACTGTCAGGGACATGGACAGCAGGGGGGGGAGCTCCACAGGGTGGCCACGAGGAAGACCCCAGAGATGGGCAGGTTGTGGGGAAGGGGGGGAAGGGGGGAGCAGTCTGGGGGGGGGGTTGGACATGGCACCGGGAGGTGGGTGGTGGTGGTGGTGGTGTAACTGTAGGATGTATGCACAAAAAATGCACGGGCACCACAGTCGCAACCGTTATTTCGTGACACAGGCCTGGGGATGGGGAAGGGTGGGTATCTAGGGGCATGGGCTGGGTGGCCGTTGGGGCCCCAGGGGGGTGGTGACAGTGGTGTGCAGTCTCACGCCTCGGCATCTCAGCTGATCCGCCTAGCCAGGGCAGCATGGATGTGCTGGGTGTATGGGTACTACTGCAGGTTCTCAGCATTCACATAGAGAGGCATGGGGCCAGGAGGGTGCTGGGGCACGGGTAGTCGAGGGCAGCCCCATCGGTCTTGCACATTGTGCAGCACACAGCAGGCCCCGATTACCAGGGCCAAGGTCTCCACCGTTTAGTCCAGTCGACCCGCGGTCACGGTCCAGCAGGCACACAGGTGGGTATTGTACAGCACCTCCAAAGGGTTCCAGGCAACTGGGAATGCCTTCATCAGCCAACAGGTGAGTGGATATGCCGGGTCCCCCAGGATGCAGGGGGTATGATCACCCCCTTGATCTGAGTCATTCCCATGTCCGGGAAGCCCCCACGGTGCATCCGGGCATAGAAGGGAGAGATGGTCATGATCCAGGCATTGTGGCTGTGCCCAGAGTGGCGGGTGTAAATGTCTATGAACTGCCCACGGTGGTCCACAACAGCCTGCAGCTTCAGGGAGTGGTACCGTGGTGTTTGACATATTCCACGGCTTCCCCATTGAAGGGGTGGAGGATCTCGATGTGGGTTCCCCATCCATGGCGCCCATGCAGTTGGGGAATCCTCCAGTCTCGAAGCTGGCCATAACAGCCTCCTGGTCCACCAGCTGAATTGCTCGGTCAAGTAGCATGCCCTCCACCACCCGCAGACGTCCCGCAGGAACCCGGCGACGGTGCTGACCCCAATGCCAAAATGCTGCGAGACGGACCGGTAGGAGTCGGGTGTTGCAAGGGCCCAGACACCGATGGCCACCCACTGGACCATGGAAATGGGGGCCCACATGGGGGGGTGCATCCAACCATCCCAGCTCCATGGTGAATGCTGCCCTGGGTGGGGTGCAGCTGCAACCGTTATAGGCCGGTGCATGTGTAGTCCCTCCCCCAGGTCACAACTTGACAACCAGGCAGGGGGCCCTGTGTCGCCTCTGGCCACCCCCTCATTCGGCAGGCCCAGCTCCTGTTAGGTACCTGGGTCGGGGAGGGAGGAGGCGCCCCATTGAGCATACCTGCGGTCCCTGCACAGGACTTGTGGCATGGACTCGCATGCACCCAGGCATGCAGGCAGCATTCTGGCTGACATTACCTCCCACCTATCTGTGTTTGCTGCCTGTTGTCCTTGCCGCCCTGATCTGTGTGTAGGATTTCCTGTATGTGTGCTTGGTTCCAGCAGCTGGGCTAGGTCTGCACCCCATGCCTCGCTCGCTTGCCATGCCATGTTGCAGCCTGTGGCCTTATCACTTGGCCTTGGAACTCACCTGCCTCCCCTCCCGTCCCTCTAGGGATTGTGTGGCCCTTTTTCCTTGCAGTTATTATCTGCCGCTTGCTGGACCATGGCTGGCAGTGCGTCCCCAGGGATTGCGGGTCCCACCACCCCCGGCACCCCCCATAGCTGGACCTTCTGCGAGACCATGGCGCTGTGTGACCTGTGGCATTCCCCAGCCGTGCAATTGCTCCTGAGCTGCCCGGACAGCCTCACAGGTGCCTATGTAAGTTTGAGCTCCGGCCTGCTCTACTTTGGCTATGAGGCGAGCGTCCGTGATTGTTGGCTGCATGCGGACACACTGGGCCTGCATCCCTTTCCTGATGGGCGTATCCCAGAGATGAGGTGCTCACATGTGGGGTGGTCTGTGGCGGAGACTGTGTCTGCTCTCTCTGTGTGCAGCCTGGCCGCTTACACGGCCTGTCTGGTGGAGGGGGCCCCTGCCCTGGCTGTGTCCTCCTTTGGCTGCGTTCACAGGGCCCATGGATACCAGCAGTCATGTGGGGTGGTCTATCACCACCTTTTGGAGCTTGGTCACCTTCCGTGGCCCCCAGCTGCTGACTATGGCTTGTTGGAACCCACCGGAGTGGAGCTGGCAGTGCTGGCTGGTGTGGTGTCCCGATCCAATGTCCAGGTGAGGCTCACCATGTAGGATCCCTTCGAGGCATACTACCTCGTTACCCACCACATGTCTGCACTGGGATACCATCGGGGCATGCTCCAGTGGCCCCACTACGTGCACCTAGCAGGCCTGTTGGCCCCTGAAGCTCGCTGTGAGGCCCCCTGAGCCTTTCGTGCCCTGGATGCTGGTCCTGATCTGAGTTCCCGCCTCTGCCCCGCTGCTGTGGGTCACTGCCCACTCCCTCCATGATGTCCCGGATTCGCTGCTGTGCCAGCTGGTTCCTGGGGTTCCGCTGTGGATCCCTGTCCCCTCCACGCCCCCCTGTCCGCCTCTGCAACCGTTGTTCCCCTTGTGGTGACCTTCTCCTATGGCTGTGTCCTGCTCTCCAGGCCAGCTCCCAGTGGCCCGGGTGCTGCTGTCCATCATCCGGCCATACTCCCTCCTATGCCTTCCCCCCAGATTGACTCTGTGACTGTGGGACTCTGGGGCCCCCGGACTGTGNCGGGTGCTGCTGTCCATCATCCGGCCATACTCCCTCCTATGCCTTCCCCCCAGATTGACTCTGTGACTGTGGGACTCTGGGGCCCCCGGACTGTGCCTCCCAGTGTCCTACTCGGGGGGGGGGGACGGTTGGATTGCGTTATCAGCTCTTTGGCTCCGGCTTGCCTCCATCCCTTTCATTGCACCCTCACTGGTGCCTGGGCGCCCTGTCTGCCTCCTGGACTGTTCCTGTGCTGCTCCCTGTCTGCGTGGCCTCCCCTGTGCCTGTGCTCTGCCCCTGTGGGGTCACCCCATGCCAGGGCTGCCTGTGTAGCTGTGGGGTTGCCCGTGCTGCCTGTGCTGCTGTCAGGGTTCTGAATGCCTTTCCCCATGTCCTGCCCTGCTGCCGGTCCGGTCCCCCCACTTCCCTGGCCCCGGGTCCCCCCCTTTGCCCATTGTGCCGTGTGTGTTGACCATCCCGCTGTGTTATCCCTTCTCTTCCTTTACCGTGTGGGTGTGCAGGCGCCCGTGTGTGTATTTGTGCTGTGTTCTACTGTGACCTCGTTGTCTCTGTGCCTGTCTTGTGTACCGCCTCGGCGGCTCTTCTCCCTCCTCCCCCTCCCTTCCCAGTTTGCTTGTGTGGGCATTTCCTTTTGACCCTTCTGGCTTCATTTGCCCTCAGTCAGCCATGTCTGCCTCCCGCCCCTCCTGGGTGTTTTGACCACAGCCCAGAATCGGCATCACATCCGTTGCACTGCCCCAGGCCATGGTCTGTTGGTCTGATTCCCTGCCGTGGTCCCACGCCTGTGACATCTATTTGGGGCCTTCCTGGACCACAGGGGGTGGTTGGTCGGCTCACCACCACTGGGAATCCACTCTGGTGATTTGGGGGCCCATAACGTCTGAAATCACTGTGCTTTCAGTCATGTTCACAGGAAGAAATCCATTTGCAACTCAATCGGGAAACCTGGAGGTTCCTCGGAAGGCCTGGTGAAGCGCTCAAGTCAGCCGGGGCCGCCGCCGCTGCCACCACCACCCAGAGGGAACACAACAGCACACAGGTAAAAAAGGTGATCAGGAGGGGGGGGGTTAGGTTACCTACTGGAGTGCCAGCAGCACCCAGCCAGCCTGGGCTCCCGGAGGAGAGCTCAGCTGCCTGCCTCCATAGCCCTGGCTGGCTGCCATCGGGCAGCCGTCGGCAGCCCGGAGCCGGTTGGTTTTTTTTTTTTAACATTATTTTTTTAAAAAAAAAAAAACAACCAGGCTGGGCAGTGTGGTAGGGGCGTGTCCCCCCTTCCACCCACACAGCCTGGGATGGGGAGGGGAGAGGTATTGGTTTTTTTTCTTAATTGATTTCAATGGGGACAGTTCCCCATTCAAATCAATGAAAAAAACACGGTACAGGTATACCACTTTAATCCGGTAAACCAATTTTTTGGAAACCGGTAACCGGCAAAACCGTAACCGTTTTTTTGCCCCAAGTCCCACCCCTAAAAATCAGTATCACAGTCTTAAATTCAATCCAGTGCTCTACAGGCAGCCAATGCAGAGGACACAGGACAGGTGTAATAGGATCACAGCTACCCAAACCAGTAAGCACAAGTAGTCATGCTGCAAGAGATGGAGAAACACTAGTGGATGCCCTGTGAGAGGGAATTGGAAAAATCAGGCCTGTGGTCACCAGGGCATGGGTCACTGTGGCAAGGTCAGTCTCTGATAAATACAGGCATAGATACTTTAGATAGCATAAAATGCACAGTTTTTAAAAAAAAGTATCTTTGAACCACATCTGATACCTGAGCTTTCATGGAAACAACGTTGTCCAAGATAATTTCCAAGTTCTTTACTTGGACCACTACCTCCAACTGACCCAATCAAAATGCAGGGGCCAGAAAGAGGAGAGGGTACCCTCATATTAGCCTCCCATTACTTCTACCATCACATCAGCCTTCTCCAAATTGAACATGAAGTAGTTCTGACGCATCCAGCTGAATATAGTGTTCATGCAGCTGGAGGCAGAAATGAATCCTCATGTTGAGTAAATAAATGTCACTACTAAAGGGAAACCTTCTGCCTGGTGCTCTGGAGCTTGCTGATACTAGGGTCTTCTTGTTTAAGGTAAAGTTACCAGCTGTGCATACCACACATATCTTTACACATACAGAAAGCTACATCCCCTTCTTGCTTGCTTCCCAACCCACTGTAGAAGCTGACGGATGTTGCCCCTTAAAAAAGGACCAAAAATTTTGAGATACCCACCCAAAAAAAATCCCAAAAAAATTCATACTGAAACCAAAATAGAAATCAGAAATACAAAAATTGTCCCCTCCCCTTCTACATCCTTAGTTTGAACCCAAATAATAGGGGTGTGCACCAGGGACCCATGCTGTTTTTTGTTTTCAATTTTGTTATTAAAAACTGTCTTTTTGTTTTTGTTATTAATGAAATTTTGTTTGTATTGGTGTCATTTTCAATTTCAATATCAACATTTTTGTTTTTCTTTTCATTTCCATCAGTGGAAACAGAACTTCAGTTGGCTGTGTGGTGTGTGCCTAACATATATATAATAAAACAGCCTAGTATCTAATCATATCTATATAATATCTTCTCTATATATATTTATACACACACACAACGAATATCTATATATAATATGGACAGGAAGACAGACAGGGGAAGGGAAAAGGAAAAAACTATGAGGCATATATCTCATCTATACCTATATCTCTCTATATATGTACAGGGGGAGACAAACAGGGGAAGGGAAAAGGGAAAATGTAAAGGGTATAAGGAAAGGTAAGGTATATGATATGTATAGGTGTGAACGTACACTGAGGGCTGGGGAAGATTTTTAGTGTAATTACCAGAGTTCTACAAATGCAACCTGACACAGCAGAAGCTAACACAGAAAAAGAGACAAACAGCCTAGCCCTGACAATATAAAGGGTTGCAGTGCCTTCCCACGAGCCCCCTGATTGGTTCTGGGAGGCAGGAGGCATTGAGCAATCAGAGGGTGCCATGCAACTGCCTGGGACCTGCTTGTGCTGCTCATTGGCCAGCGATTATATCCATCAGATCCTTGCTGTCTGTGTGCTCACCCTCCCATCCCAGGCCCAGCTCAAAAGTTCAACACTGTTTCCCTCCCAAATGGCTCTGAGATATCTGCTCCCTTCTGCCCTCTCCACATTTTCCCTCCAAAAATAACCGCCAGGCAATAACAAAATGAATAACAAAAATGAAATTCGTTATTGATTTTGTTATTATTGCTTTCATTTTTGTTATTGTAATAACAAAAAAGAAAAAAATCATTTTCGGTATGATAATAACAAAAACAAAGTGAACACCCCTACCAATTGGTCATCCCTCCCCACCCCCCAAAAAAAATTCCTGTCGGAAACATTTTCAATTGGAATGCTAGCAAAAATAAATAAATAAATAAAAATACACAATTGGTGGTTTGCACCTGCACAAAATGGCACTACGCATACCCAAAATGATGATGCCAACACCACTGCCATTTTGCGTATGGACAATGCCATCTTTGTACATCAATCGATCATCCGAACTGGGCAAAAAGTTCACATTTGGTCCTTAATGCAAGCTCTGCATTTAGCACAACTCGTTTTTCTTCTTATAACCCTTATCTTTCTTTTCTTCCCATGTCTTCTATCCTTCTGATTGTTCTGTCTTGCTTTGCTATGTCTGATTCAAGCTGGAATCCTGCCATGAGCTCCAAGCCAACTTCTTCACTTTTCTACAAAACACTTTGTGCACTGCTGGCAAAACTCCCCCAGTGCTATTAACAACAGTAATAAAAGATAGCAGTCCCACTAAATACCATGAACCCGATGGGATACCTTGGTATAAGGCTTGGTTCGAAGACTTTGCCATGCATAAAATAAATGGATTTACTTCCGCTAAATGAAGTATTTGTATTGGTTGCACAGCTCCGGCTCTTGTGCAGGTAGAGATTTGCAGGACAGTTAATCAAATGAACCTGATGCATTCTTTCATGCTTTGCATTTTGATCTGCAAACACAATGTTGCTCATGATTTTATTCTGTCATTTCAGTAGCTGGATCAGATTTATCAAAATAATAACTTGTAGGTGTTTGGTTGTTCAATATTTTTTCCCTCCCAAATTATAAATCTCTTTTGTGACTGATATAGGACTTTGCACTGAAAAGCATCTATTAATATAGCAACTCCAGATACAAGAGTGTTGTTTACTAGAGTTGATTAAAAAAGACTAGCACAAATAGTCTTTTAGTCATATGGTGCAAGGGTGAAAATATACATTGCCCAGCATTTATTTTATACTCTTTCCTGTAGGCTAAACCAGAAGTGCTCATAAACACCATTTTAGGCAATATGGGTTTAGTGCCAGGGCCCTCATCTTTCCCTACATACACACATGATTTAAACTTCATTTTTATTGAGTTTTAGAATATGAAAACATAAAAAAATATGGTGGTAAAAGTTTCATCAGGGAAGGAGTTATGGATGCAACTCAGAGAAGTGATTGCTAAATTATGCAATTATTATGCAGGCTCCCTTTATACTCTTTCGTGTCTTTTGAAGGAATAAGAAAAAGCAGCAAAATTAAAGGTGACAAATGTAACGTTATTGCTCAGATGACATGTGGTCTAGACCTGGCTATTGTATCTTTTAACATCTTCTGGTCTTTTTTTCTCCTCGCTCATGCATTTTACCAATTCTTCCCTTTGAGAAAGATTCTAGTTTCAATGACACCAGTGTAAACAAAGAGTAAACCGGATCCCTTCAAGTTACACCGGTTTGCCTGGGATGAGAATCTAACTGTGCAACTTTATTTCTAGAAAATCTGTTGGTATTTTTGCTCCCCAAAATTTAATACGCATGTCCTGCTGTGAACTACATATACATTTACTAGAATGTCCAGTTAGAATTTGTGATAATTAATAAGAGTCTCATTCTGTTCTTCTGTTATTTTTCAGGCAGCGGCAGCTGTCTGAATACTTAAACGTACAGCCACCTTTCATTATAAACAGGGAACTGCTGAAGCCCCGATTGTGCACATTTTACAATTATGAAAATAATTTATTATCATAATTTGACAAGGAACAATTGTGTCAGAGTAATTTAAGTCTGTTTTTACATAACTTCATTGTGTACAATGAATTGTATAATGTCTACACTCACATTCTTTACTTCATTGTATAAACTGTACACAATTTGTATACATGTAAAAAACAGACTTAAATTACTCTGACACAATTGTTCCTTGAAAAATTATGATAATAAATTATTTTCATAATTGTAAAATGTGCACGTTTAGTTATTGATAAAAACGAAGTATGTATGGTAAGGAATTTAGGACATATATTAAATGTATGTTGATAAAATATTAAATATTGCTCTAATTGTGAATTAATTTCTGTTTTTTGGCGTTTATGTTTTGTTGCAATGTACAGAGTGGAAGGCGTTTTGAATTGTAATTGTACTGAATTTTTGTGTGTGTGTATTTTAAGAAAACTCTTGTACATTTAAGTTTATTTTTAATCGGTTAAGTTTTTTGCTTTGGTTAATTTATTATAGTATTAGTATTAGAAGTATAGCATCAGCATTGTACCGGTGCTGAAGAGTCGTGATTAGAGACAGGCCCCTGACCCTAGAGGAATACAATCAAGAATAGAAAAAGAGAGGGGTGATGAGGGGAAGGGGTACATCAGGAGGGACAGGTATACAGTTGTGAAGCTGAGAAGTTGCCGGTGGACATACTTACCTTAGGTACTAAGGAGGAATCCTAGTACTAGAGCTGAAAGGAGTACACTGAAAGCAGAAAAATCTGTCAGATTTTAATACTTTGAAATGAAATGAACAAAGTATCGGACAGTCTCGGCCCTCTGTTCATTCAAATGCCTGAATTACCTTCTATGCCATCTCATCTGTTTTGTTTTTTCGTTCTGGTTACTTTGTTCTGTTTATTTGTTTCAGTTGCAAGGTAATGACTGAATTCATCACATAGTGACTCATGCCCATTTTCTGATTGTTTGCCCTGACTCCAGGAAAAGAAAGGGAAGGCACAGTAATGTTATTGGTGTGACAACGAAGTGAATATATCAGAAACAAATGAAAGGAGCATGAAAGAAATGAACAAAAGGTTGAAGAATTGGACGCTAAAACAAGATGAACAATGTCATTTGAGTTTAATATAGCCAGCTTTAAACTGTAACCCCCACAATTTTGGATGCCCAAGGGATGCTTGTATACATGCGTGAGCAGCCAACAGGTTGCCTGACATTGCAGGGATCTCCACAAGTAGAAACATCACACCACCCAAATTACCTGGAGGCTACAGGAGGACTTTGAGCAAATGAGCCTATGCAGTGGACTTTAGGGAAATGTAGTTTGTCAGAAGCTTCTTTTTGACTGAAAAGCCATCTTACAGACTACATATCCCAGAATGCTTTTCACCATGTTCCCCAAATGAAGGAAACATACCAGGGGTATCCAGAAGGCACCCCTACCCTTTTCATTTTCGTTTTCATTTTTGTTTACAAATCCCCCTTCATTTTGTTTTGTTTTTTGGTAAACCACCCTGCCAGTTTGGGGTTAATTAATAATGGGGGGGGATGCAAAATGGCTTCTGAGCCGCTCTACGCAAGTGCAGCCCGTTTTCCAAAATGGTGCCGGCAGCATCAGTGCCATTTTTCAAAAGGGCATGCATGCACAGAATGGTTCCAGTGTCCATTCTGCACATGCACAGTATTTTTTAATTTTTTTAATTGTATTTTTAAAATATTATTTTTTAAAAAATCACAGCACATGTGCAAAATGGTTTCCAAGGCCATTCTGCACATTTGCAAAGGCCAACGGGCTGTAGGGTGCCCTGCTACACTTTCTTTTCTTTATTTTAAAATCTGCTACCAATTAGTACTAGAACTAGGGGACACTCCATTAAACTATTTGAGAGGGCAAGTAACCACTTCCTAGTAACTCATTCCACATAACTCATTATTTTATAGACTTCTATCGTATCTACTCTCAGTCATCTCTTCTCCAGTCTGATGAACCTTAACCTATCAAGCCTCTCCTCATATAGAAGATGTTCCTCATCTCTTTTCATTTTATTGCCTTCTCTGTACCTTTTATAGTTCTAATATATCTTTTTTGAGCTGGGACAACAAGAACTGCACACAATACTGCAGGTGTGGTTGATAATTACCACATGACCATTTTTCTATGTATGAATGTATATATGATATATATTAACTCCCTCCCACCAGACCTAGTTCAGTTATGCAATACATGGTAATGTGGCCAATGGTAATTTGGAACATGGTAATATCTGCTATTCTGTGTTGCCCAGACTTTGAGTTGATAGGTTCAGGCTTGAGGCCTAGGTAGTTATTCACATAGTTACACATATATAACATATATTAACACTTATAGAGTGGAGTGATTGATTAAGGTCTATTTATACTGATGTCTTAATGTTAGTTGCTTGATAAGTGAGTAATTTGCTTTCAAGTAAAAGAGTTTAAATTTAGTTTAAGATTTTAGTTTGTTGAAGTATGTGGAAGTTACAGCATGTTGAAATGTAGAGAAATAGTAGAGAAATACGTTGCAGAGATTAAGGTTGCAATAGATTGAGAAATGGGATGAAGTTATAAGAAGTTGAGTAATAAAATTAGAGAACCTGGTACCATCTGGCATGATAAACAGGAGGAGTTAGGATAGGGTGACCTGGACCATCATCTTAAATGCAGGGCCGGCCCCAGGGTTTGTGAGGCCATGTGTGAAGTCTTGGTGTGGGGCCTAATTTGCATAATTAAGCACCACCTAATTATGCAAATGTACACTTTTACATAAAACTTACTCCCTCTGGACAGGAAGGATTCCCATTCTCCACCTCTCCGAGCAACCATGGAGAAGCATGGCCTTCCCGCCCCCCCCTCCCCAGCCGAGTGTCTACCACCACTCCCCAGGAGTGGTTCCACTGCAGGGGCAGCCAAGTGGGCAGTTACACAGGCACAGAGAGACTGACTGCGTCCACTGCCTTACTGGAGGAGGGGCCAGGGGGTGAGCTTAGCCAGTCTGGCCTCCAGGGCCTGTTGCTTCTTGCTGCCAGTGCTGCCTGTGCCTTGTGCACACATGTGGTGTGACCAGTCCAGAGGTGCTGCTATCACACACACAAGACACCCAAAATGCAGCTAACTTATTAAACACATTATGCCATAAAAAGAGACATATAACCAGTTCAGTTGTGCCCCCATAATCAGTTCATGCTGCCCCCACCCTATAACCAGTTCATTTCTGCCCCCGCCCCCATATAATCTATTCACGCTGCCCCCACCCATAACCATTTAATTTGTGCCCACGGGGCAGCGTGAATTGATTATATGGGGGTGCAAATGAACTGGTTATGGGGTGCGGGTTTAAAGACAGTATTCCTGTTAGCAATAACTTCATTAAGAAGAGTTAGTGAAATAGCAGCCATAATAATCTCAGAACCATATTTGCAGATTTATTTTCCAAGACAGAATAGATATTGCTTTACATCCTAAATTCCTACCTAAGATAGTATAAGTAAGACAGTTGTGAGAATG
Source organism: Sphenodon punctatus (assembly GCA_003113815.1). Classification (NCBI taxonomy): domain Eukaryota; kingdom Metazoa; phylum Chordata; class Lepidosauria; order Sphenodontia; family Sphenodontidae; genus Sphenodon; species Sphenodon punctatus. The sequence goes on from QEPC01009557.1 coordinate 757,353, forward strand.
TGGCCCTTTTTACACGGGTCTCTCCTCCCAGCCGTAAACACGCAGATTTCTGTGTGTTCATGGGTGGGGGAACCCCATGTGAATGACGTGGTGCACGCGCCCATGGTGAGTGGGGGTGCGTGCGCGCTCGCCTAACACGCATCCCCACTCACCCCCCCACTCATCCCCACGCACGGAGCAACCGGGGGAAATGGTGGTTACTATGTGGGTGTGGATGAGTGGTGGGTGAGTGGGGATGTGTGTGCAGCTGTGTGCATGCCCCATCCATGCACTGGCGCGCCCACGGACTCCCCACCCGGCGGAGCCATGTAAAAATATCATGTGAGGAGCCACTCGAAGAAGAACAGAAGGTTGCTACCTTGCAAACAAGGTTCTTTGAGATGGCTCCGAACATTCTCACAACACCCACCCTTCCAGCCCCGCATGGAATTCTTTTCTTATATTTCTAGAAAGGGTTGAAAGGAACTGTCATTCAGAGGGGGAGGGTTCTTTTTATACCAGAGGAGCTCAAGACCATCATGTGGTCTATTATTTGAACAGGGTGAGCGCGCACAACCCAGTTGTGAGAATGTTGGGAGCCATCTCGAAGAACCTTCTTTACAAGGTAGCAACCTTCTGATCAGCACGTGGGGAGGAGCTGTTTGTAAACAGCCTTATCTCCCAGCCCGATCCAGTGTCCCCGCTGCTGCTGCTGCTGCTGCTGCTGCAGCACTACTAGAAGGCAGAGGCAGGTGAGGGATGGGGTCTGGAGCCAGGGAGGGGAGGAAGAATCACTTTCTGGGGGAGAAGCTGGCTGCAGCCTGCTGCCCAGCCAGGCAAGTGCAGGGCCCCAACTGGTGGCAGGGCCATGTGCGACCGCACATGTGGCATATGCCTGGGGCCGGCCCTGCTTGAAATGTCTTGCTTGTAACAAGAATAACTGCAAAATTGTAGCAATGTTATTTCCATTGGCGTATGCATGTGCATCAATTGAATTTAGCCTTATTATTGGTTAGGATTGATTTGATTTTAATGGACAAGTAATTCTTTAAAAACCCAGGGTAAATAGGGGACAGTTGCTTTTCTATCTTTTTCTCTCTCCTTTCAATTTCTTGGTCCAGACATAATCAACTTCTATATTCATCAAGGAGCTGGTCTCACTGAACGGAGGGTAACTATAACTGAGTTCATTAAGAAATGAATAGAAGGCCAAGTGTAGTTTTTAGTCCAGAATCAGATAACATTTACAAATATTGGGGACAATTATACGAGAGGTCATTGCTTTTAAGAATATATGTTTTGATTGCTTGTATATCTATAACTGGAGTATTCATTTATGTAATTGTTGATTCCTCTTGGGGACTTTATTTGATAATCAGGCAAAATAAAACATCTGAATATTCCTCAATATTGTCCAATGTCTCTGTATTAAATTAGTTGTTGTGAGGTCCAAGCACGTGCATAGCAGTCATGGTAATGCGGAGCTCCCTCCCTAACCCCCGCAAAAATTGCATCAATATCACAATGCGCCCCCAAAATGGGCAAGGAAAAGACAAATCAAAGACGGGGGGCAACAAAAGGCTTTTAAAAAATGAAAAACAATCGCAACTGGAGAAGTTTTACCCCCGAAACGAGAAGGGAGGCCCACAAGCCCCTGCAGCTGAACCGGTAAGAAAGATGGCCAATGCAGTAATGCAGACAGACTGAGGGAAAATCTAGGAGACGCAGCGCAGGCCAGGGAGAAACTAGCTACTGAAGTACATAGGCTTCAAACAGCAAATGATCTGAACTTTAAGAAACTGGAGAGCCTCTCAAAACATATGGATATGGGTGAGACCAGGATCTCAAGTATAGAGGACCACTCGTTAGACAATGAGGATCAAATTAAGAAAATGAAGGACACGGTCGAACTACTCCTAGAAAAAACAGAGAACCTTGAAAACCGTTCCAGGCGCTCTAACCTGTGCTTCACATGGCTCCCAGAGGGATTGGAGAAGGGAGACCCCAGAAAATTAATAAAAGAACTAATCCAAACATTATTTCCAGAAGAAATAGATCTACATCAAACCAAAGTAAGAACAGTGCATAGAACAGCAAGACAGAAGCCACAAAACAATGAAAACCCCCGCACAATCATAGCAAAATTCCTGGATTTCCAGTACAAAGAGAAAATCCTAAGGCTGTCCAGGGCCCCAAAATCCCTGGAGTTTCAAGGAAAAGCAATAAAAAATTTCCCAGACTATTCAGCAGCAACAGTAGCTAAACGAAGGAGATGGGGAAAATATTTCAGCACTCTCCACAAAAGAAAACTGCAACCCCAGCTGCTGTTCCCTGCTTGCATGAGCATACCATGGAGAGGCAAGCACAGGCTCTTCCTAGATCCAGATGAGCTAGAAATCATCTTAAAGCAGAACCAGGAAACCTGAAAGTGAACAAAGGTGTTTGGGGAAAGGTATAAACTGTAAGAGAACACAATGTTCTCAGAGAAATTGTTATAGGGGATGAAAATAAGCTGGAAATCAGGAGATAGTTTATAAGAGAGTATAAAGTTTGTTGATGGGGAAGAAATGTTATGAAGGTAAAGAATGTTAATAGAAATGTAAAGAATGTTGTAAAGAGGGTAAAAAGACAGTTGAAAATATGATACTACAATTGAACATAAAGCCTTTTACTAAATAAGAAATGTTATACATGTAAAAGATGTCAGAAAGAGGATTAAAAGACATAAGAAAACATGTTACTTGGGGTGATTTCAGACATTATGCTTCCCGGAGTCACCACAGTGGATTCCCAGTGGTGGTGAACCGAACAACCACCCCCTGTGGACAATAAAGGCCCGAAACAGATGTGACAGGAGTGGGACCATGGCAGGGAATCGGTGACGCCAGATCATGGCCCGGGCAGCATAACAGACGTGACGCCGATCCCCGCCCGTGGTCAAAACACCCAGAAGGAACCAGGCAGGGGCCGGTCACAGACATGACCGCCTGAGGGCAAACAAAGCCAAAAGGGAACGCCCACACAAGGGAAATGGAAAGGGAGGGGGGAGAGGGAGAAGAGCTGCCCAGGTACCACACACAACAGGCACAAAAACAGAGAGGGCACAGTGGAACACACAACAGAAACACACACACCCGGTCAGGAAAGGGAGGGAGGGGGGGTAGACACAGCGGGACAGACAACACACAATGCACAATGGGCAAGGAGGAGGAGGGGGGCGAGGGACAGGGAAGAGGAGAGGAAACGGCACAGGGGCACAGCGGGACACAGACAACGGCAACTAGAACCCTCAATATAGAACAGCCTGCACAAGCACCCCCACAGCAACACAGACAGTCACGGAATGGGGATCCCCAGGCAGTCCAGGCACAGGCTCAGAGGGAGCACACATGGAACAGGGAGCGGGTGGGGAACAGTCCAGGAGGCACACTCGGAACCCAAGCGACAGTGAGGGGGCGATGGAGGGTAGACAGGAGGTCCAGGGCAGTGCAGCAGGTCCAGAGTCACACAACCACCCCCCCGGAGGAAGCCAGGGGGGCATTCTGGGGGTCCCAGAACCCCGAGATCACATGGGCACCCAGGAGGGGGGGCATCTGGGGCACAGAAGGGAGCACAGGTGAATGAGAATGGTCAGTAGCACCCCAGGGAGCCGGGGGGGGGGCGCTCAGGGGAAGCCGGAGACGGACAATGGAGGCGGCAGCCACGGAGGGGAACACAGGGGGCAGACAGGGGGCCCAAGAGGGGGTCCGGAGCTACTGCCAGGGGCAGCGACACCCCAGGAAGCAGGCAGCACAGCAGGACGGCCGAGACAGCATGGAGGGAGCAGGCAGGAGGCCACGGCAGCAGGCCAAAGCCGGGAGCCCGCACAGGGACCAGGAACTGGGGTCCAGGAGCACAGGGGGACTCACAGCCAGATTCTGGGGGCCACGAAGGGCCCAGGGGCCCCGCCTGGTGAACGAGGTGGGGCCTATGAAGCATGCCCCGGCGGTACCCCTGCACGGACATGTAGTGGGCAATCAGGTAGTAAACTTCGAAGGGATCCTGCATGGAGAGACCCAGCTGCACATCAGAATGGAACCACACACCCAACAGCACCACCGCAGTAGGCTCAGACACGCAGCAGTCAGCAGCAGGTCCACCAGCTGGTGATACACCATCCCACGGGAGCGCTGGTACCCACGGGTCCCGTGAACACAGGCAAAGTAGGACACGGCCAGGGCAGGGCCCCCCTCCACCATACAGACCATGTAGGCGGCCAGGCTGCACACAGACAGGGCATACATGGTCTCCACTGCAGACCAGGCCACATGCGAGCACCTCATCTCCGGGATGTGCGTATCAGGAAAGGGAACCAGCCCCAGCATCACAGCATGCAGCCGGCAGTCCCAGGTGCTGGCCTCAAAGCCGAAGTAATGAAGGCCAGAGCTCAGGCTCGCATAAGCACCCAACAGTGTGTCCGGGCAGCTCAGCAGGAACTGCACTGCTGGGGTATGCCACAGGTTTCACAGGGACATGGTCTCGCGGAAGGACCATGGATGGGGGGGGCCATGGGGGCTGGGAGCCGGAAGTCTGGTGGAAGCACAGCCAGCCATAGTCCAGCACGCCAGGGAGAATAACACCACAGACGGGGGGGGCACAAA
>QEPC01009557.1:770224-782664 GCA_003113815.1 Sphenodon punctatus
CTGTTCAGGAACAGTGACTAGCTCAGAAGGTGTTGGGAAGGGGGGAGGCAGATAATTAGTTTCGTTTCTTGCAAACCTCTCCACCCCTGGTGCCTGGAAGTCTGCTCCTCAGTGACTGACACCTCCCTGTCATGTTTGACCTTCCAGTGAACCTTTTTTTGCCACCCGAACTCATCTGAATGCGATCTGAACTGACCGAACTGTTCGGCCACTTCACCGTTCAGTGTTAGGTATGTTTGCGTTTGGGTTCAGGTTCGAGTTTGGTCATCCGAACAGGCCGAGTTTGGGCCGAACTCCAAACTGCCGAACCACGTTCGCCCACCCCTAGGATCTATACAAAGCAAATTTCCCATAGATAATATGGAAGGAAGCCAGGGACTGGACAGACCTGGTTTGTAGTTGGATGGGCAAGATGAACATGTTTAAAATGGTAATTCTACCAAAAATACTGTATCCCATGATGGCGTTGCCCATCAGACTACCTGAACCCTTCTTCAAAGAAATAGGCAAACTAGTGGCAGAAGTGATATGGTCCAAAGGGAGACCCAGAGTAAAAAGAGAAACCCTTTTTAGAACTAAAGAGGCGGGGGATCTAAACTTACCAGACTTCAGCCTATATCACAAGACCACAACACTCAGTGCCCTACAACCATGGTACCAAAAATAGGACCAACAGGAGTGGGTGCAAATCGAAATGCATGTATTAGGAATAGATAATTTTCAACATTACTTATTAGAAAAGGGACAGATAGAAGGGGTAAAATGGAAATGCCATCCCTTTGCGAGGAGCGCACGGGAAAGCTGGCTCCAAGTAATCCAAAAAAACAAAAGTAAACTAGGTAAATTCCCATACACCCCAATTAATCTATTAAGCCTTGAGACACACAGCACAGCAGAAGGGATCAGAAAACAATTAATCCAAAAACAATTTAAAAGAGTAGGTCAATTATTTGAAAACGGAGAGATAATGTCAAAAGAACAACTAGAGGCACTTTTGCAAGAAAAAGTAAATCCATTTCAATACATGCAATTAAAAAGTGCCCTCACCCAACAAGACTCGATAGACAAATACAGCAGAACACTGTATAAGATAGAGAGAATCTTATTTGAAAAAGACTGCACCAGGGGTAGACTGGGGAGGATATATAGATCCCTGAAAGAGATTTGGTATAAAAAAAGACCATAGCTACATTAAGGCCTGGAAACGAGAACTGGGAAAACAATTTACAGACCACCAAAAAAAGGAAATTATCATGCACTGCAATGGGTGTGCCACCTTGTTGGAAACAAAAGAAACACAAGTCAAATTGATCTTAAGATACTACCTAATACCCTCACAATTTAAACACCTCAATAAAGATAACACAGGAAGATGCTGGAGAGGGTGTGAAGGGGACGGGACCCCATTGCACTGTTGGTGGACATGCTCAAAAGTCCAAGGTTTATGGAGAACTGTTTGGGCATATATGGAGGCTCTGACTGTGGCTGGAGTCATAATCCCCTTTCGACCAGAAATTGCACTTCTGGGAGTGTGTCCTGAGCAAACTATTATGACAAAAGTAAGACCGCAGTGTGTAATATTTCGTTTAGCAGCATTAAATGTGATAGCCAGGAATTGGAAAATGGAGAAAAATATCATGGAAGGAGAATGGCTAAACAGACTCTGGTTCATGTTCTCGATGGAGAGATTATTGGCCATGATACATGGTAAAGTAGAAAGGTTATATGCTAGATGGTATAAATGTCTACAACAGATGGAAGATAAACCTCTGACAGAGGACGAACGCTCTTACATGTTTGATTTCTACATTTAAAGACAGCAAGTAAAGACAAAGAAAAAGACAACAGCAATATAAAGACCCAGAGATTAAAAATAGTACTCAGCTTGATTAGCAACTGAGTAGTTAGGAATCCAGCAGTTGGCTGGATTTAAAGAGTTATTTGTTAAAAACACGAACATGTAAATGAAAAACGGTAAAAGCGAATGTGTAACAACGCAGAGTGGTATATGTACCAAAAGAAAAACCAATAAAAATATCATTAAAAATAAATAAATTAGTAGTTGTCCAACAGGAGAATCCATTAAAAAGTAATTTATAATTTCCAAATATTCTAAATGTAAAATTGGCCTCCAAGAAAATGTTTGGTGGTTGGTTACCTATGCAGTAGCTGGATAGTTACACAAAACCCACCAAACTATATGGAATGCCAGAAATTAAGCTCAGACAAAAAACAAATAAATGCTATCAGTTTCAACTCTATCCAATTCCTCAGCCAGGCTAAAACAACAAAACTCCAAAGATTGCAACAGGACTATGCTGATTTACACCAGCTGGTTTCTGCCTATGTAACTGTTTATAGTACATTCTCTCTCTCTCTGTGACACACATGCACGTACAGACACACACAGGGAGCAACAGACCCTGAGTTTCTGTTTACTTGGAGTTCAGAATCTGGCATAGGATTTTAGGCTGAAAATATTTCACTGGTGCGTCGACACCAAGTACCAGCACGTATCTCAAAATCAGCTTTAGAAAAGAAGTGGAGGCAGGTCAAAAAGGAGCATGGCTCCCTGCGTTTCAGCCCCTAGCAAGTTAATATTGGGTTTCAAAGTGCCATTTAAGCTCTCGGGGGAAATAATTGAGTGGAGATCAGTTTTAAGTACTGCACTTTGATTTTATCTAAGAATACAGATAATCAATCTCTGGGTTAAGAGCTGTGGATTACATAATGTGCCAGTACAAATGGGAGTTTTATTGGCTCTGAAATAAACACTAAGAGTCAAATTAAAATGGCCTTCTATGGGTCTATTGTGGGGCGGGGGAGAGAGCAAAGTCAGTCTCTTGTCTCACGGCTGCAGGTGTCCAAGAGACAGCCATAACTTGAGAAATCTTTGGGTCATTGACACAACTTTTTGTGTCTCCCACCAAGCCAGATGGCTTGTGTCTTGAAGGGGTGAAAGACAAGGGTCCACCCTCCTCAAGAATGGGGGGTGCACTGGTATGTGTGACTGGAAATGAAATCAGATTGCATCTTTCCACTAGCGTTGTCACCTCCTTTCAAAAGGAAACCCAAAGGTCAGGACTAGGACTTAAAAGGGTACCCCCCAAAATGGGTACGCCCCTTGAATCTGTGGTGCCTAATTCAACCTGAAAATTTGGGGCACTTTTCTGTATCCAAAGCGGCATCCGATGAGGTACACAAAATACAAAAATACCAACATATAGAAATACCGTTTTCATCTTATTTTACACACTTCTGGCCTGGGAACTTGGAACATTTTGGGGTGTACTCGGGTGTGTGTGTAATTTATAGTACTCAAAAACAGGAAACCCAAAATTTCAGTTTTGGGGGGACGCATGGTATTTAGGTATTGATTCGGATACCTGAAACAGTACCCCAAAATGCAGGTATTACCCAGGAGGACCAAATAAGGTACCCATTTCAGCTCTAGTCAGGACTGCATTCGAGGGGGGCATAAAAGCCACCACACCCCTTTTTGACATAACCTGGCCCCTTATAGAGTGTCATGGCATCATGATGCTGCAGAAAGTTGGGCTACTCAGAAAAAGGGGCAGGATTTGCCGGAAAGTCCCTATGACCTGCCCCATTTCTGACCTGGCCACGCCCTGCCATCTCTGAAAATCCAAATTCTTTGGGATAGCTACATGTGCCTCTGGTTAACTCAGAGAATTTGGGACTTTCCTTCAAATCCTGGAGACTCTGGGTCAAAATCTGAAGTATCTGGGTGACACCCAATGGTGAGAACCTTACTTTCTACTACTGAAATGAGCACTGGCTTTATTATGCAGTTGCTCAACAGGACAGCAAGTGGTGTGTTTTTTGCAGACTGTGTGTGTGCGTGTGTGTGTGTGTGTGTGTGCGTGCGTGCGTGCGTGCGTGCGTGTGTGCGCTTTGAAAGCCCATAGATTCTGGCTCTCGAGACCCTCCCCCTGACTTCCAGTCTCTTTCCTAGGACTTTCAGAACACTTGAAAGCCTTACCAAACCAAATCAAAGGTTTTGAAGTCTGAGCTAACACTAATGATTAGATATTCTAATATTTAACACCTGTTTGTTCTCATCCTAAAAGAGGGATGAGTCACCCACTTATGTTAAATTGCATTCACATACCCTAGATGTGACCCACTCCGTGCAAAAGAGAGTCACTGAAAATTTATTTTCTCTTGTTTTTCAAAATAGCAAACAAAGCAAAACCAGATTTGCAGCGAATATTCCTAGCAGTTCATAATGATGTTCTTTAAGGACTGCTTGGTGCCATTTTACTCTTCATCAAGGCTGGACTACAGTAATGCACTCTAAATGGGGCTGCCCACGGTGACAGTCTGGAGGTTGCAGCTGGTGCAGTATGTGGCAGCCTGCCTGCTTACTGGGGCGGGTCGCCAGGAACAGATTACACCAGTGCTCCAAATACTGCACTAGCTGCCTACAATCTTCCAGGCCAGATTCAAGGTGCTGGTTTTGATCTTTAAAAGCCCTACACAGCTTGGGCTTCGCCTATCTGAGGGACTGCCACACTTCCTGACCCCCCGGGTGGCTTCTGAAGTCATCAGGGGGCGCCCTCCTGAAGGTCCCACTTTATCAGCGAGTTCAGACTGACGGGCAGACGTTCTTGGTGGCTGCTCTGTCACTGTGGAACTCACTCCCAGTGAAGATCTGCCTTAGCCTGCATATCCTTGCCTTTTGCCAGCAACGTAAAACATGAATTTTTCACCAGGCGTTGTGGGGAGGAAGGGAGAGGAGGGTAATGGGGGTTTTGAGTGGAGCTAGATTTTTGTTTTTTCCACAGTTCTGGATTTTATGGATATAGCTGTTTTTAAGTGTTTTGTAATTGTTTTAATTCTTGGTTCTATTGTTCATGTGGTTTTTATTGTCTGTTAGCTGCCCCAATTTGCCATTGGCAGGGTGGGTGGGATATGAGTGTATTTAATAAATAAATAAATATACTTTTGTCATTTTACTGTGCAGGTGACAGATTGAAAGTGACAAATCTTCAGCTGGTGTAAATCAACATATAACAGAGCAGTGTTCAGGTATCACAGCTGAAGATTTATAAAATCACAGAAAGGGAAGGAACCACAGGAAGAAAGGGGAACACAGGAGGGGAGCGGAAAACCCCTGGTCAGGGGAAAGCTTATCTAGTCCAGTTCTCTGCTATTAATCCGGTTCCACAATACCCACACTACCCCTGAGAGATGTTTGTCTAAGGCCACTTTTAAATGAAGTACTTAGAAGCACCTCTGGACTCCTGCATTCAAGAAGAAAGCCACACGGGGAGTGTTTGTTTACACACTCCCCGTGCTACCGGAAGTGACGTGGCACCTGTTCTCGGCAGCAGCAGTGGCTGGAGACATGAAGCTTTGAAGAGGCGAGTTATGAAAGCTTCATTTTGCAGGCTTTCAGAACTTGCCTCTTCAAATCCCCGCTTCTCCAGTCGCTCCGCTGCCAAGAACGGGCATCATGTCACTTCCAGTAGCAGGGGTAGCATGTAAATATTCCCCGTGCGGCTTTCTTCTTGAATGTGGGGTTCTGGAGACACTTTTAAGCGCCTCATATAAAAGTGACCTAACCTATTTATTAAAGGCTTCCATTGACGAAGCCTCCACAATCTCCCGTGGCAAATTGTACTGCCAAACTGTCCTTGTAATTGGAAAATTCTTCTAAAGTTTAGCATAAATGTTTCCTTCAATTAAAATCTGTCATCTCTATGGAAGAAGGTGGGAGAGTGTGCAGGTGTTGTAAGAAAGGGGGTCTGAGCTTGTGGCGTCTCGGTTCAATCCTCCGCTCACTACTCATTGCAATCAGGCACAACCCTCCAGCAGTAGAGAAAACGGCCACTTCGGGGCTCCACTCCGATTAGCACGGCTGCTTGATGGCAACCAGAGTACCCGCATTCTCCACCCAACTGTAACCGTGCACAGTTCCCAGGGTGTAAGTCCCTGCAGGATCAAGTCCTGGGAGGTCACTTATTTGGGGAATGAATCAGCATCTCACACATGCAGTTGGGGATTAACTCAGTGTCTCTTTCTTAGTCTTCACAGAGTTCCTTTGTCTCTGGGGCTCCAGCTCATTTGCCTTACATCCTGCAGATCCAACTTAGTTTCTCCACATACACATATAATTCATCATCATCATCACCACACAGTCTGTATCCAGAGTAGCATATACAGTCATAACCAACAGCATTCTACAATATAGCAGTATCCTACCTATTGCCAGGAATCAGCCCTCTGGTAATCCAGGTCCTCTCTAACCCCAGTTCCAGGCATCAGGCTCAGCCACAGCTCAACCAGACCTCTTCAGGCAATCCACTACACAGGCCCAGGCTTCTTCCACATCCCAGCCTTGCTACAGTACCTGGACAGCAGTTGTCTGTGACCCCAGAATTCCCAGGTCTCAGACAGCTTCCAGCAGCATTTCAGCACTGGCCAACTCCCCTGCTGAAGGTTCCTGGAGATGTTGCCCGTTCAGCTCCCAGGCAGACTCTGAAGCACTCTCTGGCTTGTAGCCTCTTATGCAGCAGGAGTGGGCGAGGCCATCTCTCCAGTCTTCCTTCCCTTAAAGGGCCAGTGTTCAGTCGCACTCTCCGTTACTCTTCTCAGTCTCTAACAGTCTCAGACTGGATCTTCAATGAAAGGGATGACGTTGCCATACCCCATGTCAGTATCACCTACCTAGCCCTTCAAAGGAAAGTAACCCAGCTAAGGTTGCACCATGCGACAGGTGCACTTTGGCCCAGTTATGCAGACCCTAGCCCAGGATGTTATTTTGGAGGTTTTCCAAGGTCACAGTCCAGGCTCACCACTGACACAGCCCAGGGCAATCCTGGGACCAAAAGTGTGGCCCTTAGTGGGACCATGGTGTGTGTGATGGTGGGATAGGTATTTATTTATTTTATTTATTTATTTTTAAAACTTATTACCCCACCCCTCCTGCCACAGACAGCTCAGGGCAGCTTACAACAGTAAAAAACAATTAAAATACATCATACGAGGAGGAAAACAGGGAAAACAACTGTCCCCTACCCCCCCCACCCACCCATCACCCCTCTCCCCTTCCAAATGGCTGGTGTAACAGCCAAGTCTTGCAAATTTTCCAAAAACAATGGAGGTCCAGGGCCAGCTGGGCCACCACCGGAAGGGAGTTCCATAGGTTCCGCGTGGTCACCGAGAACGCCCTCTCCTGTGTGGCCACTCAGGGGACCTCAAACAGGCCATTCCAGGATGACTGCAGGGGCCGATCCAGGACACAAGGAGTGAGGTGGTCTTGCATGGTCCAGACCGTTTAGGGTTTTATAGGTTAAAACCAACACCTTGAATCAGACCCAGAAAACCACTGGCAGCTAGTGCAGAGAGCAGAGCACTGGTGTAATATGCTCCCGGCGGCCCAGTCCCACTAGGAGATGGGCTGCCACAGTCTGCACCAGCTGCAGTTTCCGAGCCATCACCATGCGTAGCCCCATGTAGAGAAAGCTTGTGAGGGGAATTATGTGTTTTGGGTAGGGGATATTATGTTGTGCGAGGTTGGGGGTTTTCTCTGGCCTCTGTGTGAGGGGGGCTGGAGAGGAAGTGGCTTGGGGAGGGAGATCTTTTCCCCCAGTGAGAGGGGGGGAAGGGTCCTGAGTGGGTGGTGTGAGTTCCTGCCTGGTGTGAGCGGGTCGGATGGGGGAATTGGTGGGTAGGGGATCTCTCTCACCAAGTGGGTGGAGCAGCTGGGAGGAAGGATCCAGTTGTGGGGGGGCTGAGCCATTGGGGTTGTGATGGAACGGGGGAGATATGGTCCTTATGGGTGTGTGTGTTAAACCTGTGAGATGGGTTAGGCGTTTATTGCCTGTCCCTCTCACTTCCTCCAAGCAGGTGACGAAGTAGGTCATGATTGATCAGAGGACCACTGGCCTGAGTCTGATGCTGTTGAACGTGAGGTCAGTGGTTAATAAATCCATCACAGTCCAGGAGTTCATCCTGGACCATGACACCAACCTTGTGTGCATTACAGAGACTTGGCTGGATGATGAGTCGAGGACTCTTTTGGTTGTGCTAGCTGGGTACTCCATGCTGCATCAGCCTTGGTCAGAGGGATGGGGTGTTAGCCATTATTTTTAAGGATTTGTGGTCTATCCGGAGGTATCCGGTGTAGGTCATATAGGGGGTAGAAAGCCTCCATCTTGTGTTTGATTTGGTGGGGGAAAGCTTGGGAGTGCTGCTAGTATACTGTGCACCTACCTGTAGTGCAGCATCCCTACTCACCCTGATAGAGCTGATGTTGGATGTGACGTTGCACTCCCCGAAGACATTAGTCTTGGAGAACTTCAACATACATGATGACACCAGTCTCGGAGGTGTAGAGCATGGGTTTATGGCCTCCATGGCTACCATGGGCCTGTCCCAAATTGTCAATGACCCAATACATGATGGGGGGGCATACCCTGGACCTGATTTTCTGCACCGGTCTTGATGCGTGAGATTCTTTGATGTGGGAGGTGTCAGGAGAAACCTTGTTATGGATGGATCATTACCTCCTGTGAGCATGTCTCCTGGAACATGTCTGACCATGGGGGGGGGAGGGTACAACCGATTTTGATGATTCGCCTCTCGAGACTAATGGAACCCAAGTGGTTCCGGAAAGCTCTTTGGGACTTACCCTCTGATCTTGATGACCTCCCACTCGACGACCTCGTGGATTAATGGAATACCTGGCTGTTGGATGCCATCGACCGGACAGGTCCTCAGCATCCACTTCCTTGGCGATGGCTTCTCAGGCCTCCATGGTTTATGCAGAGCCTGGGGTTGCTGAAATAGGAAGGGCAGCGGTTGGAGCCATGGTGGCGCCATTTGCATGCTGAAGCTGAAATTTTGAAACATAGAGCTAGTTTACGTGCCTATGCTGTAGCTATAAAGGGCAGAAAAAAGGGAGTTTATTTGCTGCCTGTATACCCTGTGCAAAATCTTGTCCAGCAGAACTTTTCCGGATGGTGAGGAGGTTGGTTGGTTCTCTCTCCCTCCACCTGGAATTGGAGTTATCTAATGCCTGCTGTGACATGTTTGGTGATTATTTTGCAGAGAAAATTGCTCAGATTCATCACAGCTTCGATGCCACACTTATTGCAGTGGGTGAACCAGAGGATGTGGAAGCTCTGCCTTGTCTGGTTTCATGGGATCAATTTCAGTTGGTGTCATCCGCCATGGTGGGGGATGTTCTTGGGGCTGTTAGGGCCACCTTTTGTAAACTTGACCCATGCCCATCCTTGCTGGTAAAGGTCAGCCTGGAGTCTGTTGAGTCGTTGCTGGCAGGGGTGATCAATGCCTCCCATAGGGAGGGCAGAGTGCCGGGATGTCTCAAAGAGGCAGTGGTGCGGCCTCTGCTCAAAAAACCTTTGCTTAATGTTGATTCCCTCGCCAGCTATCCACCAATCTCTAACCTTCCTTATTTAGGGAAGGTTATTGAGCGGGTGGTAGCCCAGTAGCTGTAGGGGCATCGAGACCGCACTGGTTATATGGATCCCTTTCAATCTGGTTTTCATCTGGGCTATGAAAAGGAGACTGCTCTTGTACCCTTGGTCAACAACCTTTGCCATGAATTAGATCAGGGTTGTTCAACCCTGCCAGTTGTGTTAGATCTGTTGGCTACTTTTGATACCATTGACCATGAGACGTTGGTTACTCACTTGCGGGATCGAGCTGGAATGGTTGGGATCTTCCTTTACTGGTTCCGCTTCTTCCTGGCCGGGATAACTCATCATGTGGTGCTTTGTGTTTGTTCTTCATATCCACAGGACCTCACGTGTGATGTCCCACAATGTTCTATTCTGTCCCCACTCTTGTTCAACGTGTATATGCAGCCACTCGGAGAGGTCGTGAGATGGTATGGGATGCAGTGTCATCAATATGCTGATGACACCCAACTCTACCTCTCCTTTTCATCCAAACCAGACCCAGCTGTCTCGGTGCTTACCTGATGTCTGGCAGCTGTTAGGGATTGGACGAAGATGAGCCGACTGAAGTTGAATCCTGACAAGATGGAGGTGATGGTTGTGGGAAGGGCAGTGGATGTGGCAGTTCCCATCATTGATAGGGTCCGACCTCCACTGGTATTCCAGGTCTGTAGTCTGGATGTGCTCCTCAATCTGCAGTTCAGCCTGGATTTCCAGGTGGGGGCTGTGGTGAGGAGTACATTTTGTCAATTACATCCGGTGCGACACTTCGGCCATATGTTTCAGATAGTGAGTGACCTGGCCACCATTATTCATGCTTTTATTACCTCGAGATTGGACTATTGCAATGTACTCTATGTGAGGCTACCTATGGTGATAGTCTGGAGACCAGCTAGTGCAGAATGCTGCAGCCCGTCTTCTTACGGGGATAGGTCACCATGAGCACATTACACCGGTGCTCCAGGCTCTGCACTGGCTGCCTATAGTCTTCAGGACTCAAATAATGGTATTGGTTTTGACCTATAAAGCTCTATATGGCCTTGGCCTGACTTACCTGTGGGACAGCCTCACTCTCTGCGCTCTGGAGCAGCCTCTGAAGTTCACTGGGGGCACCCTTCTCAAGGTCCCCCTTGTGGCCCAGGGGTCTGCTATGGAGAGGGTGTTCTCGGTGACCACACCTAGGCTGTGGAACTCCCTCCTGGTGGAGGCCTGGGTGGCCTCGGATCTCCTCTCCTTCTGTCGTATGTGTAAAACCTGGCTGTTTCACCTGACCTTTGGTGAGGGAGATGGGGTGTCGGGTGGGATGGGAAGGGGAGGGGTTTTATGCCTCCTCATTTTATTGTATTTTTATTGTATTCTTTGGTTTTATTGATTTTATGTGTTTAACATTGTCAGCTGCTTAGAGCAGGAGGGGCAGGGTAGTAAATGATTTTATAAATAAATAAATAAATAAATAAATAAATATCTGATGTCACCTCACCAGATGTACCACTGGCCCATGGGCCACCATCACATCTGTTTTTACCTTCAGTGTTCAAAGATTAAACAGCTGACTTTAAAGCTGTTACCAAGACATGAGTTACAGGTAAGTCAACCAGGGTCATCAGTGGCTGATTCATAGCTCTCATCTGTTCAGAAGGGAACAGACTTGTTGCAAATATTTCCAGCTGGGTTTTTATTATTTATGTATTTATTATTTATTTATTACTGTCATTTGTACCCCACCCCTCTGTAAACAGCTCGGGGTGGCTTCCAACAATATAAATACATAAAAACAATATAAAACAATTTAAGATAATCAACAATAAAAATGTTTAAAACAGGGTCCTGGAAATTAAAACAGTAAAACAGGATGGGGGCGAAGAAATCATAACCCTAACCCACCCCCCACCCCCAAAGGCCTGGGTGAACTGCCAGGTTTTACAACACCGCCAGAATGACAATAGGCTTGGGGTCAGGCGATCTTCCTCCAGAAGGGAGTTCCAAATACGCGGCCCGGCCACCGAGAATACCCTCTCCACTGTGGCCCCCCGCTTTACGCGGGGAACCTCCAGGAAGGCACCCCCGGTTGACCGCAGGAGCCGCTCTGAGGCACGGAGGGCGAGGCGGTCCCTGAGGTATGAAGGGACCAGACTGTGAAGGGCCTTATAGATCAACACCAAAACCTTGAATCTGGCTCGGTACGCTATTGGCAGCCAGTGCAGGGTCTGGAGCACAGGTGTAATATGCTCCCAACGACCCATCCCCGTAAGGAGACGGGCCGCCGCATTCTGAAATAGCTGCAGCCTCTGAACCAGGAACAAAGGAAGCCCCACGTAGAGCGTGTTGCAGTAGTCCAGCCTTGAGGTGACGAAGGTTAAATCAAAACCTGCAAAACTATTGTGACAAATCACCCGATTGACCAAAAATTCACTTGGCCATTACTTGGACAATCCTTGAGTTCTGGGTTCCATTTTGTTTTCAACAACTTATGAATCACAGAGGATGCACCTTCTTTTCTCTTTTAGGCTTTTGTTACCCTCATTCACTACTATGAACATGGGAATGCAGGAAATGGTATATTAGAGCAGTTGGACACTGGAATAGCTTGCCTGAGGTTGTGGAATAGCTTGCCTGAGGTTGTGGAATCTTCTTCCTAGGATGTTTTCAAAAACCAGCCAGACAAGCATCGATTGTAATATGGTAAATCCAAGTATGGAACTTTCCCTTTCCCTGTTCCATCTCCTCGTCCACTTTGAAAAATACTACAAGCTCAGTGCACTGAATAGAAATTATGCAGGGGAATGTATTTATTTATTTATTTATTTATTTATTATTAAAATGTATATGCCATACTCTCCTGCCACAAGCATCTTGGAGTGACTGACAACATTTTAAAACACATAACTAAAATAAATTAAAACAACCTAAGATCTCCAGATTAAAATAACCCATACCCAAACCCTCCCTAACCCACCCCAACAACCTGTCCACTACCTGTCTCCCCCACCC
>QEPC01009557.1:789634-839363 GCA_003113815.1 Sphenodon punctatus
CCGCGGCTGTGGAACTCCCTTCCGGAGGAAGCTCGCCTGGCCCCAAGCCTTTTAACATTTCGGCGGAACTGTAAGACCTGGCTGTTTGCCCAGGCCTTTGGGAGGGAGGGTGGGGAGGGGGGTGTTTAGTACCCAACCCATTTGTGTTTGGTTTTTGGTCTAGCCCTGTTAAGTTATATTTATATTTAATATTTTAAGTATTTTTTGATTGTTTCATACTGATTTTATTGTTTTTTATGGTTTTAATGTTGGAAGCTGCCCCGAGCTGCATTGCAGGAGGGGCTGGGTAGAAATTTGTAAAATAAAATAAAATAAATAAAGTTTGCCAAGCACATATTAAAATATATAAAAATACATGCCAATACATGACAACGGTAGCCAAAAATGTGGATATCATTAGCCATGGGTACCTAATTAGGTGTCCACTTCAGTTCTACTTTCATTCAGTATATGTGACTAAGTGGCTGAGAAAAGAATGGGGGCCAATCCCATGCCCCAGAAATCCAAAGCGAATCCGCCCCCTCCCCAATGCAGGCATGCACACAGTTTCCACACAGCACAATGTGCCCACAATGGAGGTACACGCAGGTGCGTGTGGGATCCTCAGGGCATGCGATTGACCCCAAAGTCAATAAAGGAGCTCTATGGAAGGCCTATATTTCCAAAGATGGCTGACTAATTATTTAATGTGACCAACTTGGGGTTGTGCGCAGTTCCTGTGCAGGTACGCGCACACATGGCTGCACGTGGGATCTGTGGGGCATGGGATTAGCCCCAGTGCTTCTCCAGCCAGAAGCCAGAGCTTGGCACATTGGGAGAGACCTCCTCACTTCACACACCCTGCTCAAAAAAGCAGAGCAGGAAGAACATGGATCAGATGAATAGCAGCCGGGAAACAGCTGGCCAAGTGAGTTAGTCCGTTTTTACACAGATGGAAGGGGGGGGTGGTGTTTGGCTGTGGTGGGTCGAGGTGTGTGTGTTTAAACAGACACACACCAACCTCCCCTCATCTCCACCCACAGGGTCTCCTCCAGTTTTCCGGAGGGTCCTGTGGGTGGAGATGAGTGGGTAATGGGTGGAGGTGGGTGTGCGTTGGGAGCGTGCATACACAATCACTTACAGCCCGTGGTGTCTACATGGGCGCACACCTGGCGCACATCTATCCCCACCACCATCACCGGCCATTTACACGGATACCCCTCCCCAACACCGACCCGAACACTGAGGGGGTGGGGGCATGTAAAAATGGCCTTAGACGAGGGAACATGTAGGCATGGGCAAGAGCAGCCAGGATCAATGTCCCAAAAAATCTGGGAAAGTCTACTTCCAAAACAAACTTTCACCCCTTGGGCATCAGGGCACCCAATAGGCAACCTGAGTGGGCAGGTAACCCACTGGTTCAGAACATGGTGCCTGAAAAATGTAGGTATTACCCAGCGGTACTATTCAAAGTACTCGTGCACAATTAAATTGCAAAACCTATTGCCATGAGGTATTGTGAATGCCAATAGAATAACTGGGTTCAAAAAAGTATCAAATATGTTAATAGAAGTTATAATGACTATTCATATTACTGGAAGTGAATTACCAGAGGATGAATCACTCTTTAGTAGAGGTGTGCATAAGGGACCTCATTTCATTCCCTTTTAATTTTTCTTTCAAAAAGTTCATTTGTTTTCATTTCCCCTTTCATTTTCATTTTTAAAAGTTCATACATTTTTGTTAGCTTTGTTTTCATTTCCAAAAATTCATTCTTTTTTCTGTATAAAACCCATTTGTTTTTGTTTTACATTTGTTTACCATTGAAATCAATGGAAATCATTTAGCAGGGCTTCTGTGCCTTTTAATAATGGTTCACTGGTTTTACTCTCCTTGTATGACACTTTTCCTTCTCCCCAAACTTGCATAGATTGCCCCGGGGGCCAGAAATATCAGAGACAGACCAGCACACAGTAGACGGGCAGAGGACAGAGCATGCCACACACTGGTAGGCAAAAGGAGCCAGATACACAAGGCACTAGCATAGGAAGAAACGATGTTGTAAGTCTGACAAGGTTTTGAGTTGCACAGAATGCCCCCAGGAGGCAGAATATCAGAGACTGGCAGGCAGCAGGCGTGCATAGAAAAGCAGCAGGGACTGCCAAAGGAGACATGCTGTCCAAAATACATTGGACTTCAGCTTGCAAAGAAAGCCCTAGGGGGAGATGATATGAGAGAGAGAGACACAGACACAATCATCACACAGACTGGCAGCACTGGTCTGACCCAGTTTGGCAGCTCCTATGGTGTTAGGTCTTAGCTGAAGGTAAGTAGCCCTTAGCTGATAGCCACCATCTTTTCTTTCAGAGCATGCTTGGAAATGTAGTACAGCATGCTCCCAAAGAGCATTAGAACACTGACTCTCTAAGAGCACAGCTGGACTATATTTCACAGCATGCTCCCAGAAAAAATATAGTGGCCCCATCTCCCAACGTGCAACCAGAAGACATGCAGCACTTGGGGACCTCACCAGGATTGCAGCAGTAGGGGGACTTCATCGGCCATGGCAGCAGGCAGCAAGCCAGCTCCACTTCACAGGCCGTATCCTCTTGGTGAGTTTGCTTTGCTGCCCCTGCCCCCCACTTAGGGCATTTGTCAAAATACTCAGCAAAATACTTAATATTTCTACTGAGTATTTTACCGACTACCAAATGGCATACAGGATTCAACAGTATTACTGAGCAGCTTCGGAAAACTCAGGCCCAGTACTTCACTAATCGGAAATACTTGTGAATGCTTTCTCTTCTACTCAGTTCAGCCCTAATCTTAAGTGTTATAAAGCATAAATTACAGCTGAGTAAGAAGAGTATATGGTTCATATGCTATACAGATCCCCAAACTTCTGTACCGTATCATAAGGAAACACAGAGAAGAACTCTTAAAGTTGGACTGTGCCCAAGAGGTTCAACAGAGCACAGAAAAACACCAAATCATGGTGTTTTAGTGCTGTCAATCAGCTTAGATTCATAAGCTAATACAAAACTCTGATAATATTATCATGCCTGTTGCAATCTCCATTGATGCCAATGGAGTGATCTCCATTTACTTCATTAGGCGTTGGAGTAGGTCCAGAGTAGCTTTCCATTGAAGTGCCTCCAGAATGACATTCTTTCCTTTCTTCAGCTTTGGTCCTATTCCACCATAACTTTTAGCCTCTTTGACTGGAGATGTCTTAGGCTGCATTCCCATCTGCGGTGGTGGCAGAGGGAGGGGCGAGGGAAGACGCGAAAGCATGAAGGAGCCCTCTGGGTGCAAAATCTTGTCCTGATATGTGTGAGAGAAGCCGCGGCAGATCCCCATTCGCACTGGCTCTTTTCCTGTCGGCCGGCTCCTCCGCACTGCCATGTCTTCCCTCACCCCTCCCTCTGCTGCCACCGCTGCCGCAGATGGAAATGCAGCCATAGCCTCATCACCACAGGCAAAGTGCAATTGGTCAGCTTTTTCTCAATGCTCCTTCCTAGGACTGAGATGAATCAGCCATTTTGTTTTTACAGGTTTTGTCCAGAATTTCAGAACATTGCATGAAACTACATTGCAGATCCAGAACTTCATACAAAATTCTGAGTGCAGGATGTGACAATCTTGTGTCTCATTTTGTGCATAGGGATGGGCGAACGTGGTTCGGAAGTTTGGACCGAACTCAACCAGTTCGGTCGACTGAACCGAACCGAACCGAATTTCTGAACTGAACCGAACCGAATTTCCGAACTTAGTTCTGTTCGCCCATTCCTAAAAGATAATATTCTATTTAATTCAATGGGGTTTGAATTCTGAACTTTGTTTGGAAGTTCGGAGTTCGGACCAAACTCGAATAGTTCAGTCGGCCGAACCGAATTTCCGAACCGAATTTCCGAACTCGGTTCTGTTCGCCCATCCCATTTTGTGCATAATCGAGATAGGTGCTGACATTTTACATATGAATAGTAGGGATGCTCTCATCTTGCTCATGTTCAGTGTGGGCACTAAGGTGTTCATTCATAACATTTTCTATTAGTTATGAAACCAAATGGAGCCCCATTTGTGCTCAAAAATAATGTAATGAAAATGGATGAAGCAAATGATTATCGTTTGCTTTCTTTCGTATTTAAAATTTTTTAAAAATAAAAATAAAATAATTCTTAAGAACTGTATATGCACAAAATGGCCCCTAGGGCCATTCCACGCATGTGCACCCTTTTCCAAAATGGTACTGGCAGCCATTTTGGAAAAGGGCCACTGGTCTGCACCTGTGCCAGTACCATTTTGGAAAAGGGTGAGCATGCAGAGAAGAGTCCTGGTGGTCATGTGCATGTGCTGTGGGTTTTTTTTTTTTTTTTACAATTTTAAAATTAAAAAATAAAATTAACAAAATAAACTATCCATGTGCAAATTGGCCACCAGACCATTCTGCACGTGTGCCCTTTTCCAAAATAGTACCATCACCATTTTGGGAAAAGGTACACTTGTGCAGAATGGTCCAGTGGCCATTTGCACATGCACAGTGATTTTTGCACCATCTGAGAGTGCAAGATTTAATTTAATTTCAAAATGGGGTTTGACAGTCCAAAGGTTTCAGAACAATTGCTATACAGATTTAGGAATAAATTTTGCCACAAAGATCTTGCAATCTAAATATACAATACAAGGTACAGGGGAAGAAGAGACATCGGCAGATGAAATGAACATCCAAGGTCAAACTGGAGATTAGTGGAAAATCTGGGAATAGAATTCTGTTCTCTACCATGGGGGTGGAGGGTGTTCTTTTACTGTAAAAAAAATAAATTATATTTATGGTAAATTTGACCAGAAGAACAAGAAGCAAAATTAGAGACTCCTCTTGTAGCTATCCATACTTCATTTTCCTTGATCAGAGACACCAGCCTTTGTGAACTGGGGAAAATAAAATTACTCCGAAAACTGGCACCAAAATGGATTGTCCAGTTTCACTGAGCAGATGTCAAATAGCCATTAGCATCACAATGATTAGTAAACAGAAATTAAATGTTATGGGTTTAGTGCCTTAGATTAAGCGTTAACCTGTCTTAATTAAATTGTCTCTCCGTAATTGATTTCACAGCAACAAACTGTAAATAACAAATCACAGATGATCCGCTGTTTATTGAACAAGATAACACAACTGAAGGCCTTACATGACTTACATATTACATTGCGCTCGGGACTTTGTTTCTTCTGGGAGATAAGCTTGATTTTGATTGGCTTTGACTCTTGTTAATTAAATCCAAAATCTTTGCTTTCTTGCCTTGCATGTAACTTTAATCACTCTTGCTGCCTTTGGTTTTATGATTTATGGAAGCCTTTGAAATGGTGGGTTACTTGGAGAGAGTCTTAGGCTGTGTAGCTAATCTCTTTGAGCTGGTGCTTTGTTTTTGTTTTTTAATCAAAGGTTCTCCCCTATCACAAAGGTAACGTAAGCAAAGGAGCACAGATTAACTATTCATTTCCCACATAAAAAAATGGGCCTCCATCCTATGGAATGTTTTTCATACAAATAGCACTTATGTACGTCAGTCAATTCAAGAAGTGTGGTGTATGCATTAGGGATGGAAATTAGGGGTGTGCACCAGGGCCCCATATCATTTTTTGTTATCGTTTTTGTTATTAAAATGTGTCATTTTCATTATTGTTATTAATGAAATGTCATTTTTTGTTATCATTGTCATCGGTATCAGTACCGATATCAAATTAAGATTTTGTTTTGGTATTGTTATTGGTATCGATATTGATTTCATGCACCAAAGAAGATTTTATTTTTAGTATCGTGATTGCATGAGACTGGGAACGATACCAAAACCAGAAACGGTAGTTCAATCAGCTGTGCAGTGGTGTGGTGTGTGGATGCCTAATTGTGTGTGTCTGTTGTGCCTAGTTAGCTGTGTGTGTGAGAGGGAGAATGTGTGTCTGTGTGAGGATGGAAGGAAGCAGGAAGAAGAACCAAAAGAGGAAGGTCAAGGTGGAGGAACAAATCATGGAGGCCCAGGCTGGACCATTTCATGAGGTGAGATCCTCACCAGAGGAGGAGGAGGGCAGAGGAGGTGACACTGCCAGGCTTGTAAAATTTGTTTGTATTTATTTAGTGTTCCATAGAACCTTGATAAAGGAGGGACAAGAAGAATATTATCGTTTAGAGGGAGTTTGCAGGCATATGTGCTAGTGGGTGGGTGGGCAGTCAGGCATGAGAAGCAGCAGCAGCAGCAGGAGCAGCAGGAGCAGGACCACCACCCCTAAGACAGACATGCCAGGGTCTCAACTTGCAGACAGAACCCCAGGTGGTGGTATAACTGGGAGAAAGGGAAGGAGGCAGGA
Organism: Sphenodon punctatus; assembly: GCA_003113815.1. Lineage (NCBI taxonomy): Eukaryota > Metazoa > Chordata > Lepidosauria > Sphenodontia > Sphenodontidae > Sphenodon > Sphenodon punctatus. Next base: position 795,977 of record QEPC01009557.1, read on the forward strand.
ACACCATTCATTCACTTGTTGTGGGAGAATGGGTATTGGGCTGGGAAGGACTGGAGGCATCACCATGGTTCCATATTATATAGCTTTGTTTTCTTGTTTCAGAGAGGGTGATATGATGATGCTGGTGGCAAAAGCCCCAAATCAAGGCTGACGTCCAAGAACCAAAGCAGGCCAACAGGGTCTGCGGTATGGAAACATTACCTTACCCCAAAAAGTTGTTTTGCACAATGTAAGGTAAGGCAGGGAGATGGAACAACAGGGAATGGATTGCCCTATGACCTGTTAGGAAGTCCCCTGCAGAGACAGAGATTGGCCACCACTTGTGGAGACAGACTGCAGGCAGGGCTTGATAGACCATTGGTATTATCCAGTATGGTGCTTCTTATGTTCCTATCTTTTTATGTTCTTTAGATCTGTGACAAAAACATAAAGGGGGACCGCAGGGGACCACATCTGGGATCATTTCCCACATCGAGACTGTCCACCTCATCAAGGTAAAGAGGAGTGCATCTGGTGGCACCGGTGACACTGGCAACACTCGGAGGGAGGAACAATATGAAGTGGAGGGGAGAAGGAAATTGCACCAGAAGAGGTGCTGTCCCCATCCTTCTGCCTCCAGCACCTGCAATGATTCCACTGCCCCACGTGATGAGAACACCCCCGAAGTGAGGGCATTTCGTGAGGAAAATGACGACCAAGTACCTCAAGAGTTTCCAGGCCACCACGAGGGATGTGGAAGAAAGTCTGGTGGAGCGGCTCCAGATAAGGGAGCGGTAGGCACAGGCTTAGGTGGACAGGGAGGGAACTCCCTCCCTGTCCACATCCGCCTTGCCCCCTCCCTTCATACCTTCAAATCTCTCCTTAAAACTCACCTCTTTCGCTCTGCTCTGTCTGACTCTTTATCCTGCTGAGCCACTATTCCTATACCTACGATCGGTTTACCCTTATCCTTGCAACATGGACCTGCCTGCTGTCATTCTCATCGTAACCAAGCCAAGTACGTGCACTTGAGACCTCGCATCTTCATGAATGTTAGACCCCTTGTCTCTCCCTCTGTTCCCCTTCCTATGTCTCTCCCCCAGCTCCTGTCGCTCAGATTGTAAGCCCTAGGGGCAGGGACCGTGTCTATTTTATTACTTTGTAAAGTGCCATGTACACTGCTGGCGCTATATAAATGTTTGTTAATAATAATAATAATAATAATAGGTGGATTACATCAGCACCAAAAAGGATGCTGTTGAGGCATTCTGCCAGTCCCTGATGCACTGGAAGAAAACAATGTTGGGGGCCCATGATGTTGCGAGGCGACATGGGGCAAAGGTTGCCGAGGCCCATACATCTCTGTCCCATGGACTGTTGTTCTCTTTTCCCCATGTTCCAGTGGACATGGCATAAGAATCCTACATTTTTTTCTTTCCCTTTTTGCACATAATTCAAATGATTATTTTCCACATAGCTTACATGTGTTTTGATATATTTTTTTGAAAAGTTATATTTGTTTCCAACTGATTTTGACCTGTCCAATCTGTTATCCCTCTGTGGTTCTTCTGGCAGGCGACATAATCTCATTATATATACAGCTTGTCAGATCCCTACCTCACAGCAGAAGCACTGGCAGTGTACTAGCCTCATGATGTGCTTGGGTCTCAACTTGCAGACAGAACCCCAGGAGGGGCAGGTGGCAGCAGCAGAGCAGGCGGGTGGCAGTGTAGGAGCAGGTCAGGCAGGTGTTGGGCGAGCAGGCATGAGTAGCAGCAGAACTGGTAGAGTATTAGCCCCAAGATGTACCGGTGTCTCAACTTGCAGACAGGACCCCAGGATGGGCAGGTGGCAGCAGCAGAGCAGGCAGGTGGCAGTGGAGGAGCAGGGCAGGTGAGCAACTGGCAGGCAGGCACAAGCATCAGAAGCACAGGTAGCATATTAGTCCCAAGGTGTTCTGGTGTCTCAGCATGCAGACAGCACCCTAGGAGGGGCAGGGCTTGTGTCTGTGTGGGTGTTAAAGAGAAATAGAGAGAGAGACTCTGGCAGAGGCATCAGCAGGCATTTGCAGGTCCACTGCCCGCTCTTGCAGAGAGATCGCCCCACAGGAGCAGCCTTGGGAAGCCCCCAAGTGGTGTGGCATCTTCAGCTCACAGAAAGATCACCCCATGGGGGGGTAGCCTTGGAAAGCTGAGGTGTGATATATAATACTTCGTTACATTTCTTGGTTGGTCATTTTGAAGCCCTTGAGTGGCGAGGTGTTTTCAGCTCTCAGAGAGATCACCCCATGGGGGGCAGCTTTAGGAAATCCAAAAATGATTGCCCCCCAGGGAGCAGGACATAGAGAAAAGAAAGAGAGAGAGTTAGTGAGTGATTGGTCTCACTTCATTCAATCACTGAGACAGGTGGTAGCAGGTGCAGGCACACAGACACATACGTTGTGCATTTGTGTCTTGTTCTGGTGGGTTTGCTGCTGGATGTGGGCATTGAGCATGAGCACATGTCACAGATGAGCTCTCTCTGGTTCTGGCGGGTGGCAGTTTGAGCAGGATGCACCTCTCTCTCTCACTCCCCACCCTCTCTCATTCTAGCAGCAAGGAGTCCCTCTCTCTATCTCTGGTTGTTTATGGCAGGTGGTGGCATGGCCAGCAGCATGTCCCCCCCCCCCCAGTTCTGTATAGCAGGTAGCATTGGCCAGCGCAGTCAAGCAACTGACTGTGTGTGTAAATCTCAGCTGTCAGATCCCTACCTGACACAAAGCCAAGGCTTCAACTTGCAGTGTGCGCCCAAGAGTGGCCTAATGGCACCATGCGAGGTAGATGGAATGGCAGGTGGGCACTGGCTTTTGGCACTACTCTATGTTACAGGGTGTCAACTTGCAGAGATTGCCCTGGGGGTGTGTGGAATAGTAAAGAGAGAGGGAGAGATTGCCACAGGGGGGAAGAAGAACAGAGAGAGAGAGATTGCCCTGTGGGGGGAAGAAGAAGAGAGAGAGAGAGAGAGATTGCCCCAGGGGGCGGGAATGAGAGAGAGAGAGAGATTGCCCTGGGGGACAAATAATAAAGAGATGGGCACAGCAGCCACATCCAGCATTTGGACAAGAGGGATGGGAGCAGGAGGCATCAAGAGAGAGACCTGGGGGAAGTCTCAAGTGTTCCACTGCCATCTCACTCCAAGTCTACCGCCAGCTGAGGGAAACCCAGCAGCGGCAGGTTGACCTTCAGGAACAGCAACTACTCCACCAACCCAGATCCCAGCTTCGTATGGTGGGGACTCACAATGTCCCCCGCCTAAGAGAAGACCCATTCACTGGGCACACTAGTTGGTGGGCGGGGCACCCGTTCCTGTGCCACCCTGGTCAGGGCCTGCTGTACAGAAAAGCTGAGATGTAGGTTTGAACATGAAGAATGATGGAATAAGGGGCCCCAGAGTGGTATTTTGTCCCATGTCTTCAAGAACCTCTGAGCAGCCCTGATTAGGGCTAAAGCGGCAACTCTTTTTCTGCTTCACTATTTTGAAATTGCCCTCGACTTTCTGCAGTTTTTCCGCCAGCATTCTGCAATTCCACAGGCATTCCGCTAATTCAGAAACTGTTGGAACAATCTCTGAAACTGTCAGAACAAACATTGTTCTATTTTCACAGCCTGTGGAAGTAGCAGAATGGAAGTAGAAGAACGGCAGAAGTAGAGGAAAGAAAGTAGCGGAATGAAAGTCTCTATCGCACCATGCCGCACACTGCGGAAGAGCTTTTTCCGTCTGAAAAAACTACCGCTGCGGCTTGTCATTTCATCTCTAGCCCTGATAGAGCCAGGGTTCTACAGTTGTACACCTGGATAACATAGATAGTTAAAGATGAGTACTCATATTTATCCACTACCTTCCTTGCCATCTCTCAGGGGACCTGCCCAACAGTTTTAGAACCACTGGATTTAGAGTTGAAACAGGTAGAAGATTTAGTATCCATGCATATTTTCCACATTTTTGGGTAGCTCTTTAGGTACACGAACACAGTGATGAAAAATTGGAGTTTTTGTAGTTTTCACATGCGCACACCCTCCCAATATTTTAGTTGCACCATTTTTAGCAGTTGTGTTTGGGCAGTAATGCAAATATTGCCCAAATGACCTAACAAAAATAACAAAATTCTGAAATAAAAAATAATAATACCCCAAATGGGTACCAATTATTACCCAAATTGCCATTATTTGTTTGAGTGGTGAATATTGGTTGGGTTTACCTGTTTCCTTGGGTACCCATACCCATTTCAGCTTTAATTGAATTAGGGTTTACAGTCCTTGTTAGAAATGCTGAATGTAGGCTATAATTCGGAAAATAAACCCTAGCAAGATTGTCTTTCATTTGACACTGCTACTTAGAGGAACTTAAAAGCAAGGAATGGATTTTGGAACACGGACACCGTGTTCCAGAGGGAAGTGAGAGAAAAGAATGCCTTAGTGCTAGCAAAACACTGGGCAATCTCTTAACATTGATTGCTAAGCAGCAGTCTCCATGGACTTCTATGAAGTATTCTTCTTCTTAAAATTAACAGCATGGCATAGTCCTGTAAGAGCTTGTGGATATCGCTGTAGGATTCTCAAGTGTTTAGTTATAGAACTGCAATCACTTCAAAATGTGAACCAAGTGGAGATGAGAGCTTGAACTTCTGTCTGCAATTTTAAAATGATAAAGGGCATAACGAGACTAGAGCTGAAACGAGATTTTCCCACAATGAGAAATATCATCAAAATCCCAATTCCCTATAACATCTTGGTTGAATTGAGAACCTCCCAGTGCTCTGTAATGTCTTGACCAACATCTTGTTTTGCAATTTACCAATTTCCTACTTACCAGGACCCCATTTATGATTTTGCTGTTTACTGCTTTGCTGTCCATTTAAAATCCTGAAAGGTAATACTGATGCAATACCACATTTCTTGCACCCCATTATCTCTTGTACTTCCATGTCACTAATTTCCTGGTCCACAAAAAAACTTTACTAACCTGCAATCCAGTTGCAGATTGGTCAAAGCAAAGGGAACAAATCAGAATAACAATTTTGATTGGTGGCACTGGGGGTAGGTTATTTGCACAGTGATTGGCTCAGAAATGCGCAAACAACAAACCTGGAGGTAAAACTATACCCACCAAAACAATTTGGTAAGTGGTAAATAAATGATATGCAGTAAACAGTAGGGGTGGGCATTATGGATTCGGATTAATCTGTAACTGTTTATAACAGGCAGTTATTGATACATTCATAATGAACCACAACAGTGTCAACACAACCACCCATTGTGAATTCATACTAAAATCCATAAAAAATAACAATAAAAATATCATTGCGCATGTGCAAATCACCATCAGATCATTATGCGCATGTGCCCCCTTTCTCAAAATGACGGTGACAGCTTCACTGCTATTTGGAAAAGAGCAGCCAGTCTGCAAATGCTGTAACTAAGGGTGATTTCAGACGTTACTCAGCTCCGATTCACCACAGTGGATTCCCAGCGGCGGTGAACCGATCAACCACCCCCCGTGGTCAATAAAAGCCCTGAACAGACGTGACGGGAGCGGGACCATGGCAGGGAATTGGGCCGCCAGACCACGGTCCAGGACAACACAACAGACGTGACGCCGATTCCCAGCTGTGGTCAAAACACCCAGAAGGCATCGGGGAGGGGTGGGACACAGACATGGCCGGCTGAGGGCAAACGAAGCCAGAAGGGACAAAAGGGAACACCCACAAAAGGGAAATGGGAAGGGAGGGGGAAGAGGGAGAAGAGCCTCCAAGGTACCGCAATACAACAGGCACAGAGACAACGATGGCACAGGAGAACACACAGCACAAACACATGTCCGGGTGCACACACCCCAGCATGGGAAAGGAAGGGAAGGGGGGGGACACAGCGGGACAGACAACACACAGCACAACAGACACCAGGGGGGGAGCGGGCACTGGACGGGGAAGAGGGGGGGAAACGGTCCAGGGGCAGGGCAGGACACAAGCAACGGCAGGCAGAACCCCAACAACAGCACAGTCCCCTTCCATCCCTCCTCCCACCGCCGGCTGGCTGCAGCTGTGCTCTCTGCACTTCCGCCTACATGGACCCCCCCNGTCCACACGGGCAACTCCCCAGTCCCAGAATGGGGGCAGCCAGAAGGTTGGGGCACAGGCACTGCGTGAGGCCACATGGAACAGGCAGTGGTCTGGGAATGGTTCAGGAGGCACACACGCACCCCAAGCGCCAGCAAGGGTGCCATGGAGCGCAGGTAGGAGAGATGGAGCCGGGGAGCCGGTCCAATAACACAACACACACCCCCACTCCTCGGAGGAAGCCAGGAGGTGCAGTCCAGGGACCCCAGAACCCCAAGGTCACGCAGGCACCCACGGGGGGAGGCAGGGGTGCAGGCATCCGAGGATGGTCAGCAGCACTCAGGGGAGCAGGAGGGCCGATCGGAGAGCCAGACACGGACACCAGAGATGGCAGTCACAGAGGGGAACACCGGTTGTAGGGGCAGGCAGGGGTGGGCCCAGAGGGGGCCCGGTGCCACAGGCAGGGGCAGCAGTACCCTGGGAAGCAGGAAGCACAGCAGCATGGCTGGGACATCAAGGACGGAACAGACAGTGGACCAAGGCACCAGGGTGGAGGCAGGAGCTCACAGCGGGGCCGGTAACTGGGTCCCAGAAGGCACAGAGGGACTCACAGCCAGATGGAGGGGGCCACCGAGGGGCCAGGGTCTGGGTCGCCCACCACGTGAATGAGGTGCAGCCAATGGAGCATGCCCCAGAGGTACCCCAGCACGGACATGCGGGAGGCACAGGCACTGATCTGGGAATGGTCCAGGAGGCACACACGCACCCCGAGTGCCAGCAAGGGTGCCATGGAGCGCAGGCAGGAGAGATGGGGCCGGGCAGCCGGTCCAATAACACAACACCCCCCCAGCACGGACATGTGGTGTGCAACAAGGTAGTAAGACTCGAACGGATACTGCATGGAGAGCCCCAAATGCACATCAGAATGGGACCACACACCCAACAGCGCCAACAGCTCTGTAGTGGAGGGCTCAGATAAGCAGTAGTAAGCAGCGGGGGGCCATGGAAAGTGACCTATCTCCAACAGCTGGTGATACACTGCCCCACGAGAGCGCTGGTACCCACGAGCCCCGTGAACGCAGCCGAAGTAGGACACAGCCAGGGCAGGACCCCCCTCCACAAGACAGACCGTGTAGGTGGCCAGGATGCTCACAGACAGAGCAGACACAGTTTCCGCCACAGACCAAGCCACATGTGAGCACCTCATCTCCAGAACGCACCCATCGTGAAAGGGAAGCAGCCCCAGCATCTCAGCATGCAGCCGGCTCACCTCATAGCCAACGTAATGACAGCCAGAGCTCAGGCTCGCATAGGCACATGACAGGCTGTCCGGGCAGCACAGGCACAATTGCACGGCCAGGGTATGCCACAGGTCGCACAGGACCATGGTCTCGTGGAAGGACCACGCATGGGGGACCCCTTGGGGGCCAGGAGCCGGAAGCACAGCCAGCCATAGTCCAACGAGCCAGGAGAACTGACACCATGGAGAGGGGGCCCCCACAATCCCCGTAGGGGTGGCAGGAGAACCGGGGGAGCCCCAAGACCAAGCAATAAAGCCACTGGCCGCAACAAGGCATGGAAAAAGAGCGAGATGTGGGGTGCGGACCCAGCACAGCTGCAGGAACCGAGAACGCAGACAGAACAGCCAACACACTAATCAGGCCAGCAAGGACACAATGTTGCCAACACAGAGAGGAGGGAGGTTGATGACAGCAGGAATGCAGCTGCAGGCAGCATGCCCTGACGCACGCTGGGCCGTGTGCAAGGCCCCAGGCAGGGACATCAAGTGCACTCAAGGGACTGCCTCCTCTGCCCCAGCCCACCCGCCATGCAGGGGGAGGCCGGACCAGCCAGGAGGGGGACACCCCGGGCCGACACAGGTGCCCCTGCCTGGTCGCCGGGTCGCAACCCAGGGGCAGGGAACCACGTGCCCTGGCCTATAACAGTGACAGATGCACCCCAACTGGGACATGTGGCACCATGGAGTGGGACAGGTTGGGTGCCTGCGGGATGCACCTAGCGCTCTGTGCCAAGTGGTACCACTCGCACACCAATCAGCTGCGCATCCTGACCGCAGCGATGCACCAGGGCGTCCACCTGCGAGTGTGTGTGGCCTGGTGTGCTGCACAGGCCTGGAGAGCCCACCACTGCTGGAAGCGCTCCCTGGCCCAGCTCAGGTCACAGCGGGTGACTGAGGCAGACAGGCGGGCCCTGATCCACGGCCGGAGCAAGGCTGCTGTGCTCCGCGATGCGGCCGGGTGCCTCCAATGGCGGAGGGAGACCATGTGCGCGCCATTCTGATCACAATGCCCATTACCCAGCAGGTATGGGTCTCAGAGCGGGTGCGGGGGTGGTGGTCCCGGGAAGTGACTCAGTGGAATGAGGCTGCCTGAAGGGAGCACTTTCGGATAGACAAGCTCACCCTACTGTGCCTTGCAGAGCTGCTGAAGCCCTGACTGGAACGGCAGCACACACCCATGAGGACCCCCATCCCCATGGTTCAGTTGGTGGCCATCGGGGTCTGGACCCTCACAATGCTCAACTCCTGCCGGTCTGTCTCCCAGCACTTCAGTGTCAGGGTGAGCACCCTGACCTGTATCTTCCGGGATGTCTGTGAGGCTGCGGAGGGCATCCTCCTGGAACGAGTGATCCAGCTGGTGGACCAGGAGGCTGTGATGGCCAGCTTCGCTACTGCAGGGTTCCCCTACTGCATGGGCGTTGTGGATGGCACACGCATAGACATCCTCCACACCTCAACTGGGGAGGGCGCAGAGTATGTTAACAAGCATGGGTACCACTCCCTGCAACTGAAGGCTGTCATGGACCACTGGGGGCGGTTCATTGACATCTTCACGGGCAACTCTGGGCACATGCACGATGCCCAGATCATGACCATCTCCCCCTTCTATGCCCGGATGTACCGTGGGGACTTTGCGGACATGGGGATGACCCGGATCGAGGGGTTGCTCATGCCCTCCTGTATCCTGGGTGACCCAGCCTATCCCCTCACCTGGTGGCTGATGAAGGTGTTCCCGGTCACCAGGACCCCAGTGCAGGCACTGTACAACCTTCACGTGGTGTTTGATTTGGCTGGGGGCAAGCTAGTGGTCCTGCTGGTATACCGGGCCCCTTCCTGTCCAGCGGCATCCCTTACCACTCTAGCAGAGCTGGCCTCGGAGATGGTGCCTGGCTCCTCTAGGACCTTGGTTCTGGGGGACTTCAACATTCATGCCTACGCCGGCCTTGTGGGAGCGGAGCGAGAATTCATGGCCGCCATGTCAACCATGGATTTGTCCCAGGAGGTTATCTGCCCAACCCACGTGGGGGGGGGGCACACCCCCGACCTGATCTACGGTTCTGGCCTTGAGGCAGGCGGACCAGTTGTGGGGGAAGTTAGGGCGGTTCCCTTGTCATGGATAGACCATTATCTTCTTCAGGCCAGTCTCTCAGAGCACCCCCTCCAGAAAGGGGAAGGGCCAGTTAGGATGGTCCACCCTCGGAGGCTGATGGAACCCCAGTGGTTCCAAGAGGTCCTGAGGGAATTAACCTTGGACCTGGTAGATCACTCTGTTGATGAGCTGGTCCAGCGTTGGAACAGCTTGCTGGAGGAGGCCATTGACAGGATGGTTCTGAGATGCCCTCTGCCTCAGTCTCATCACCGCAGGGCCCCTTGGTTTACCGAGGGGCTGCGGTGTATGAAATGAGTTTGCAGGAGGCTGGAGCGATGCTGGCGTCGGACTCGATCTGATTCCGACCGACTTCTACATAGGGCACATTTGTGGTCCTATGTTGAGGCTGTGAGGACAGCAAGGAAGGAGTTCCTTGTTGTCCTCATAGTGTCTGCAAAGTCATGCATGGCAGAACTGTTTTGGGTGGTGTGGGGGCTGGTCACTCTGGCCTCCCTCCGCCTGGACGGAGACTTCTCCCAGGTCCGCTGTGAGGAGTTTGTCAGCTACTTCACAGACAAGATCGCTTGGATTCAGAGCGACTTTGATGCTGGATTTGGGGGCAGTAGGGAGAGGGTGTGAGGTGAATGAAGCCCCGTCTGGTCCAGCTTTGTGGGGGGAGTTTCAGGAAGTGACGCCAGCCGATGCAGAGAATGTATTGGGGTCTATGAGAGCCACCTGTTGCGAACTGATCCATGCGCGTCCTGGTTGGTCAAAGCCTCCAGGGAGACGCTGGGGACAGTGATGGCGAGGGTAGTGAATGCGTCCTTGCAGCAGGGGAGGTTGTCGCCCATCCTCAAGGAGGCTGTGGTGCACCCCCTGCTGAAGAATCCATCTTTGGACGTGGACGCGCTTGCCAGTTACCAACCCGTCTCTAACCTTCCCTTTTTAGGGAAGGTTATTGAACGGGCTGTGGCGATCCAGCTCCAGGCACATCTAGATAGCATCGGTTTCCTGGACCCTTTTCAATCTGGGTTCCGCCCCGTCTATGGTATTGAGATGGCATTGGTGGCCTTGGTTGACGATCTCTACTGGGAGATGGATGCAGGATGTTCAACATTTCTCATTCTGCTAGATCTCTCGGCTGCTTTTCACACTGTGGACCATGGGCTGCTGTTGAGAGAGTTGTGTGACCTGGGGGATCTGGATGGGACAGATCTTGAATGGTTCTGTTCATTCCTCTCGGGGAGAAGCCAGCAGGTGGTGTTGGGGGATGAGATATCTTGCCCGTGCGCTTTATCATGCGGCATTCCATCCTGTCTCCATTATTATTTAATGCCTATATGCAGCCCATGTCTGCAAAGTCCCCTTACCCTTATTTGTTGTTCTATTGTGATGCCCGGTCCTGTTTTAAGGATAGTATTTTTAAATGTTTTAATTGTTTTTAGATGTATTTTATATTTGTCTTTTTTATTTGGTTTTGTAAGCCGCCCTGAGCTGTTTTAGGAGGGGCGGGGTAGACATTTGATAAAATAAATAAAATAAAATAAATGCATTCCTGCACCCAAATACATGTGCCCCCACCCCACCCCCACCATGCTGGTGTGGTCCCCCACCTCAGACCGCCCTCCCCTGTCCCCCCCCATCCTCCCTGCATCTCCGGGGCTGCCCCCTCGGGTGGCCTGAGGGTGCCGTGGAGCTCTAGGAGCTCCCCTCACCACCACCCCACTGTCTGTGTCCCCAACGGTATCCTGGGAGGCCTCTGTGTCCTGAGGGGCCAGCAGTGGTGGGAGGGAGGGAGTAACCGGGACTGGTGGAGCCACCCCATGACGGCTGCTCCCTCCGGAGGCCTCTAGGGACTGGGAGGCAGATGCGTGGCCCCTGCTGGTGTGGGGGTGGCAGGGGTGTCTGGGGAGGCGGTGGGGGTGCCGAGGGGCCCGGCATGGGGGCCTGGGCAGGCATGGTGCCTGGCTTGGTGGCTGCCATCATGTATGCACTCATGGTGTTGGCGTGCAGGAGCAGGGAGGTCCCGATATCATGGGATCTATCCATCTTTGCAGAATGCTTCCACACCATCCCCTCGATGACCTGTTCCAGACACCCCATCCCCTCAACCTGCCTGCTGTGGTCCCAGCGCTCCCACCTCCATTCCATCCGCCCGTCCGCCTGGAGCCTTCGGTCCCTTGCCTCCGCCTGTTGCAGGGAGTGCTCTATGGCTGCCTCCATGCGGTCCACAGCCGCTATCATCCACTCCCCCTGTTCAGTAGCGGTCCGGACTATGTCCTCCACCTGGCCCTACCTCTGGCACCGTACCCATGCCCGGTGCTCCCTCATCCGTTGTTCTGGGGGCATGGGTTGCATCAGTCTCTCTGGCTGCCCTGTTTGGGATTAGGTGCCCATCCCAGATGCCCCCTCACTGGGGGCACGCCTGGGAGTTCGCTCCCCCCATGGTCGCCAGCCAGCCCCACCTCCTGGGTGCACTGGGTCCCCCTCCAGGTCTCCCCGGAGGCCCCCCTCCTCACCAGTGTGCGTCACCTGGGCCCTCCGGTGGCTGCCAGGGATGTTCTCTGCTGTCCTCCTCACCCACTCATCTCTGCTGCTGGGGCGTGCTGTGTCGTGCCCTGTGGGTGTATCGGGGGTTGGCAAAGGGCCGTTGGTTTGTCTGCCCGACCCCCCTGTCCCCCGTTCCGAGGTCCGTGGTGTCGGAACCTGGGGGGCCTGTTCCCTGGCCGGGACCCCCCCCTTCACCCCTGCCTGCTTACCCTCGATGTCTGTCTCCAATCCCTCCGAGGCCAGCCCATCCATGTTGCTGGGGTCCCCCTGCGACCACTGGCTGAGGGTGACCAGTGTGCCAGCCTCGGAGTCTGGGGACTCTCTGGGCTTCTTTCGGGGGGGGGGGGCTGCCAGTCTCTGATGTCCCTGGGCATTCCTCCTGGGGGTCTGGGGCCCTGGAGCTGGTGACTTCTTGGGGGTGGCAAGGGGAGGGGGTACCTCAGCCCATTCCCTGCCCTGGACCACAGCGGTCCCCATGAGGCATGGGGCAACAATGAAGCCCTTCATGTGGAGTATGTGGTCCAGGGCATCATAGTAGGGGGTGGTCCAGGCTCCATGCCTCGACCGCTGGTTGTTGTCCCGTATGGCCTTGTATCCCCTCTTTAGCTCTTTGGCCTTCAAGTGGCACTGTGCCATGGTCCTGTGATGGCCTGCCGTCTCCATTTCCCACACCATCTCCTGGAACACATGCTCGTTGTGCTGATTGAGCGCTAGCTCCAGTTGATGCTCCAGGGTCCCCTAATGCGGATGATGTCCTGGGTCTCCTGGTGCCCCTATTGCCCCCCTCTGTGATAGGGCCTTCTCCCCCATGGACCCTCCAATTCCTCTTCCTCCTCCGCCTGCTCCCCCTCCTCCATCTGGTCAGCGCCCATCTCCTCTGGGCGTTGGGGCTCCCAGGCCCATTTCTGTGTCTGCGGGACAGAGGAGGAGGGGTTGGTTGGTTGCTATTATGGCCCTGTCCCACGGCCTGCTCCTTTCCCCCCCTCCTGCCACCCAGCTGGCCGGCCGCCCCCCATGGTGCACCTATGCCGCCAGGTCTGCTTCCCTTCGGTCCCCTTACCCATTTCTGGGGTGCCTCCTCCCCTGACCCGGTCACCCCGGAGTGGCCTGGCCTGGCTGCTGGTGCTGGTGCTGTCCCTCCACCTCCTCCATGTGCAGCATGACCACCTCCTCCACCGTCTGCGCCTCCTCCTCCTCCTCTCGCCTTGCTCTGTCTCCCACCGCTCTCCTCTCCCTTTCTCCTCGCTCCATCACACCACGTTTCCATGCCTCTGTGTCTCCCTCTGTGGCCTGTGTTGTTGCTGGTTGCCTGTCAGTGACTTTGCGTGCTTTGTCCCTGGCTGGGAATTATTTTAATTGATTCTGGCCAGTGGTTGCCATTCAGATGTTACTTTTTTTTGTTTCCCATCGGGAATCTCTTTGACCACGTGTCACGGAGAGCTTTCAGCGATGGTCTGGGCCAGAGGTCTGGAAGCATGGTTAATATTGACCCCAGGTGGGTATTGACTGTGGTGAACATCTGGCGCCCGCATAACAGACATTGGGTACTTTCAGACATTACGGGGCCCTTTGGCCCCGTACCGTAACGAACGTCTTCGTTCCCCGCCGGGGTCACCCCAGCACGGCCCAACAGACGTGCCGGGGGGATCCCGGCGGGGAAAGTGGGAGGGGCCGGGGCCGCGCGGCGCAACGTGCGGCCGCACGGCCCCGCCCCCTCCACGCACCCCGCCGCCCGCCCTCCGAGGAGACGGGCGGGCGGCGGGGCCAATGCGGCCGCCGCGTCTGGCCGATCGTGCCACGGCCCGGGATCCCGCCGGGGATCCCGGCCCGTGGCACGCGACCAGACGTTACTTTTTGTTCGCCACGGCCCGCGGTCCATTTGACCACGCTTCCCGGGACCTTCCCCCGGCTAGCCCGGGAAGCGTGGTTCAAATTGACCCCGTCTGCAGATTCAGCGTGGCCAACATCTGGCGCACGCTGTGCAGATGTGCAGGGGCCTTTCGCCCCGCTGCGGGGTTCACAGTGGTTCAGTGTGGTTCAGCGTGATCTCGTCACGTCTGAAATCACCCATTCAGGGTGCTTTGACCCCGCCGCGGGATTGACCATGGTTCACCGTGATCTTGTAACATCTGAAAATACCCTATTTTGCACATGCAAGTACCAGTGACATTGCTTCTGCCATTTTGAAAAAGAGTGCAAATGTGCATAATGGTCCAGTGGCAATTTTCCACATGCACAATTATTTGGTTGGTTTTTTTTCTCCCAATGAAATAAAGATCCGTAATCCAAATACATAATAAAATCTGGAAATTACAGATCTGGATCGGCAACAGATCCCAATCCATAATTTCTTCTGATACCCACTCCTTGTAAACAGTAAGTGGAAAGTTGATAAATTGGGACAGTGGCCCATTTCAAATGGGTGCGTGGGAGGGATGGGTGTGCAGCCATGGTGGGTGGGTGTGCGCCAGTTTCCACGGCTGCACACCCATCTCCACCCATGGAGCAACTGGCATTGGAGTCCATTGCTCCGGGCGTGGGTGATGGGTTTAGCACGGAAGCACACACGTACCCCACACATTCCTCGTGGCATTCCCATGGGTGTCTCCACTCATCTCCATGCAGTGAAACTGCGTGGAGATGGCTGGGAGTGTGTCATATGAAAGGGGCCAGTATCTTGCAATATTGCAAGAACTGAGAGATTGCGTCTGTTTCGGGAAATGGTTTGCCGGCCCCCGCCCAGCCCACTCGAATTCTCACCAGTTCCCAATGAAAAGGGTGTTTTTTTCCTTGTCTTTCCTTGTCTCAAGGCAATATGAGAAAACTACCCTTCTCATCGGGAACCAACAAGAATTGTGAGGTGACTTCCAGCTCTAGTTTTTTTTATTTGTATTTTTAGAACAAAAACAGTCATATTACTAAAACTAATGGGATTTTATTCATTTTAGTAATTTTTTTAAAATGAATTGCACACCCCTATTCAATAACCTTCCATAAAAAGGGAAGATTAGGGATGGGATGGTAACTGGCAGTGGATTCAACATCAAGAGATGGTTTCTTGAGCACAGGTCAGGCAACCACAGTTTTAAGGCCATCAGGCATCATGCCTTCCTGGGAGCAATGTGGAAAGGTATATTTCATAATACCGCAGCATATAGCATAAACCTTTGAAATCAGCCTCTCCCAGGTAATTCCCTCTAACATTTTATCACACTGAACTACAACAAAGGGGGGCAGGGGGGGAGAAAAGATGAAAATCCGTTAGTTTTTTTTGTTAGGCTCTTTGCATTCCTTCACTGGTATTCCCCTGTCTTTATAATGACATATGCTCATATGGGGTATTTTCAGACATTACGAGATCACACACAACCACAGTCAATACCCTGTGGTGGGGAACGGTCCCGTAATGTCTGTTTGATGCCCTCCAGAAGTTCACCACTGTGAACCTCCGGCGGGAATCAAAATAACCACGCTTTCGAGGATGGTCCGGGGACCATCTCTGAAAGCTTGGTTAGCTGAACCACGGCCCGGAATTGGCGGCCAGTAACATCTGTTACCAGCACCAATTCCGGGCCATGGCCCAGACCACGAGTGGGAATCGGACGCAGCGGCCAGATTGGCTGCTGTGCCCGCCCATCTCCAGGAGGGCGGGTGGCCTGGGGAGCATGGGGGGGCGGGGCGGGGCTGTGCGACCACATGTTCCGCTGCACAGCCTCCCCCCCCCCAGATTCCCTGCCGGGATTGGCCAGCACATCTACTGGCCATGATGGGCTGATTCCGGCGGGGACTCAAAAGGGTGAATCCATGCCGGGGCGAACGCCACCCAGTCACGTCTGAAATCACCTATAGTGAGACATTGTGTTTTCAATTTTTAATAATTTTTTTCCATCACGGATATTACAGCACCAACTAAAATCTGAGAACATAAATAATCTACATCCTTAATTGCCAAGTGTGTTTCATCTGGAGATTCATCTGGAGAACACAAGGTCCGCAAAGTAGCAGCCTATAAAATTATACAGCAGGCAGTGAAACCTGTTTCTTATTCAACTTCCTACAATATAGCCATTCATTATTTTCCAAAGTTTCTTACCATGAACTGCACTGGTCTTTTCTTTCCTTAATGTCAGTTATATACTTGTGGTATGTACATATACTAGGTATGGGTGAACAGAACACTGTTCGGATGTTCGGACGTTCAGTTGTTCAGTTCGAAACCTGAGTTTGGGTTCGGCTGTGCAGTTCGGCGGAGTTCAGTTCGGCAGAACTCGGCAGAACATTCAAAAAAAGTACTATCGGTACCGAAACCGATACCGAAATTTATTCAGTATCAGTATTTTTGGCCCTGAAACTACCCCTGGTGCCAGTAAGTCTGATCCTCAGTTGCCTCCAGTCACATTTTCCCTGCCCAAAGTCATGTTTTTCCCGCCCCCGAACTCATCCGAACTCATCCAAACTTTTCTGAACTGTTTGGAAGTTCGAGCATTCGGTTTGGAGGTTCGGTCATCCGAATAGGCTGAGTTCGGGCCAAATCCATACTTCTGAACCGCGTTCACACATCCCTAACATATACAAGGATATTTTCAGACATGACAGCATCACCCGTGGCCATGCTTACCCCAGCATGACCACGGGGGGTGGTGTCACATCTGCTTTCACTCAACAGATGTTCACCATGGACGGGAGCAGAGCTAACTCCGGACTGTGTACGGGCTAACCTGGGATGTGCGCTGGGCTTCCTGCCACAGTCTGTGGAAGCCTACCTCAGACCGTGGTAGAGCAGACCATCACATCTGATGACCCACTCACCTAACCCTGGCTGGTGGCTGGAGCAGTTCTGGGAGGGCATGGCAGCCTCATAGGCCACCACACCCACCCATCAGGGAGAAGGCAGAGTTGTGCTGAGGAGCATGGGGGGTGAGGCCACGTAGAACCACATCATCATATCCCCCTACTTCTCCCCACCCCTTCCCCAGCCCTGGCTGCCAGAACATTTGTTCAGTGGGCTCTCACCCTGGCACATGGCGGCTGAAAAGTTGTCATGTGCAAACATAACCATTATATTAACATTTGTCTAATCAAATGCAGCCTGTATGGAAGCCCCCGGCATTGTAACCTTGTAACCTGTCTCTTTGCAGCAACGGCAGGTTTTCT
This sequence comes from Sphenodon punctatus, assembly GCA_003113815.1. NCBI lineage: Eukaryota > Metazoa > Chordata > Lepidosauria > Sphenodontia > Sphenodontidae > Sphenodon > Sphenodon punctatus. The sequence goes on from QEPC01009557.1 coordinate 813,143, forward strand.
GCTTTTATACCACCAGATTAAACATTTATATCAGAAGACATAGAACTATCAATGACCAAATACATATGTTTATTTTATGAAGTGATGCAATAGCTATTTGAATCCTTCTTGAGGCTAGAATTATGCTGAAAACTTTGCACGTATCGTAAATTTTCTCAGCCTTTTCTCCCTGACTATCTTAGAAATGAGAGAGCCGGTTACTTTCAAATGCAGGCAGCTCTGAGCCATAATATATTTTATCTGAAATAGTGGCTTGTTTTGTTTTTCTCCCCTAAAGCAGCAAATAAAACATGTTGCATTCACCTTGGGCTACATCAAAAGATGCTTATGTTGATTGTTTTTTACCACACAAAAGCAAACCTGTTTATACAGAGGCACGTGTCTCCATAAAGCATCATTATGGGTCCCAAACATTTTATGAGAAGTGGTATGATGGTTTGCTTTAGGAGGACATATTTCATGTTTCTTCACAGGCTCTTTGAAAAGTGTGGCATTGATTGTAGGTATCTCTATCATCTGGGTGCTCGCACCCACCTGTTCAATTATCTCATAAATTTCAGAAACTCTAAAGTCAGAAAGGACCAACAGATCACCTAATTTAACATCCTGAACATTCCTGGTCATCACAACTTTCACCCCTGCAGAAAACTATAAGCTTGACACTAGATAAAAATAACAGAGCCCTCATGAAACTACATTATAGTGTGCCACAGCGAGAGAACAAAAGAGGCTTATATATCTGAAATGAGTACCCAAAAAACAGGTATACCCAATGCATGTATAGTACCCACATTGACCCAACAACATCCTAACCCTAACAATGAGTACCCAATTTTGATGTCATTCAGGTACCGGATGTCCTGGAACGTTGACTTCCAGTACTGATATATTGACTTCTGACATCTATTCTTTGGTTTTCTGTCCCAGAAAGTCTATTTCTGGCCCCAATATTTTTGTTTTCTATCCCAATTCTTCAGTTTTGTGTTCTGACATGCCATTTGGTAATCAGAAAATTAAAAAATTGGTACCAGAAACTTCCAATTTTGGGGGTAACCAATCAGTAATATAGTACTGACATAGTACTAAAAAATGCAGATACTAGCCATGGGTAGCAAATTTCAGATCTAGGTCCAAGGTGTTCAAATGCCAGAAACTCTATATGACTCAAACAAATTAGTCACACCCCATCTTACAGTGGGGGAATGATTCCTGGGTCAACAGTCAAGTTATGATTGAGCTGTTCTTCTCACTCCTAATAGCTCTGCTATTTTTACCAGTTCTCCGCACAGACACCTGCATGGCAAAGAACAGAGATCAGTGAGTAGCTGGTGCCCACCCCTCCCCTCCCCTCCCACCTGGAAGCAGCCCAGCTGCTTGAAAAGGGATGCGCCGGCGGCTGTAGTAGAAAGCCCCTGCTTAGCATTCTCGGCGGTGGCAGCAGCTGCAATGTGGGCTCCACGCTCTTCTGTTTTTACCAGCTCTCCACACAGACACCTGCAGGGGAAAGAACAGAGATCAGTGAGTGGCTGGTGCCCGCCCCTCCCCTCCCACCTGGAAGCAGCCCAGCTGTTGAAAAGGACACGCCGGCGGCCACAGTGCCGGCGTCCGCAGTGCCGATGTCCATGAGCCGATGGGCAGCGGCCAAAGGGTGCAGCCCTTTGGGGCCTTTTGAGGATCGAAGGGGGGAGAGGGGGTAGCTCTCTAAGGCTGGAGTAATCCACTCTTCTGGTGTCCTGGTGCTGTGGTTGCCTTTTTTTGTGGGTGATATCTGTGGGGAATATAAGAGGACTTTTTGTGAGTGTGGGGGGGGTTGGGTGTGTGTGCGAGGGTTGGTTGTTCCCTGTCCCCTCCTCTATGGTGAGCAATAGGCTGTATCGTAGGGGGTGGGGGTGGGATATTCGGTTGGTTTTATTTGCACAGGGCTAAGGAGAAGGGGTGGGGGGTGTAGGAGGGGTGGTTAGAGGGGTGCCTTGTGCCCGTTCCCCTCTCAACCCCCCATTCAGGTCAGTTACAGCCAAGGCCCACTGGTGGGGGGTTGATGCTGATGAACGTGAGGTCCGTGGTCAACAAGGCCCTGATTGTCCAGGATATAATCCTGGACAGGGCCATGGTGGACCTCGCGTGTATCACAGAAACCTGGCTGGACGAGTTCATCGGTCCAACTTTGGCAGATCTCGTTCTGGCCGGGTATGCCGTGCAGCACCAGCCCCGCACAGGTGGCCAGGGAGGTGATGTAGCGATTATTTTTAGAGAAGACTGGCCTGTTAGGAGATATCCAGTTCAGGAGATTGTGGGTATTGAGGCCCTTCATGTGGTGTTCGATTTGGCTGGGGGCAAGTTAGGGGTGCTGCTGGCTCCTTCTTGTCCAGCGGCATCCCTTGCCGCTCTGGCAGAGCTGGCCTCGGAGGTGGTGTTGGGCTCCTCTAGGACTTTGGTCCTGGGAGACTTCCAACGTTCATGCCGATGCCAGCCTTGTCGGGGTGGAGCGAGAATTCATGGCCGCCATGGCAACCATGGATTTGTCCCATGAGGTTATCTGCCTGACCCACGTGGGGGGGCATACCCTCGACCTGATCTTCAGTTCTGGCCTTGAGGTGGGGGGTCCGGTTGTGGGGGAGGTTACAGAAGTGCCCTTGTCATGGATGGACCATTATCCCCTCCAGGCCAGCCTTATCGTGCACCCCCTCCAGAAGGGGAAAGGACCAGTTAGGATGGTCAGCCCTCAGAGGCTGATGGAACCTCAGCAGTTCCAGGAAGCCCTGCGGGAATTAACCTTGGTCCTGGACGGTCACTCTGTCGATGAGCTGGTCCAGTCTTGGAACGTCTTGCTGGAGGAGGCCATCGACATGGTGGCTCCGAGACGTACTCTACATTGGTCTCATCACCACAGGGTCCCTCGGTTTACAGAGGGTCTGTGGTGTATGAAGCAAGTAGGCAGGAGGCTGGAGCGACGCTGGCGGCTTACTCGCTCTGACTCAGACCGACTTCTCCATAGGGCCCATTTGCGATCCGATGTGGAGGCTGTGAGGGCAGCAAGGAAGGAGTTCCTTGCTGTCCTCATAGCATCTGAAAAGTCACATCTGGCTGAGCTGTTTCGGGTGGTGCGGGGGTTGGTTAGTCCGGCCTCGCTCCACCTGGACGGGGACGTGTCCCAGGCCCGCTGTGAGGAGTTTGCCATCTACTTTGCAGACAAGATCGCTCGGATTCAGAGCTACTTTGCCGCTGGATGGGGGACAGTAGGTAGAGAGTGTGAGGTGATGGAGGTCCCATCTGGTCCATCTTTATGGGGGGAGTTTCAGGAAGTGACGCCGGCCGATTCGGTAGATGTCTTGGGGTCTGTGAGGGCCACTTGTTGTGAACTCGATCCATGTCCGTCCTGGTTGGTGAAAGCCTCCAGGGAGACATTGGGGACGGTGCTGGCGAGGGTAGTGAACGCGTCCTTACAGCAGGGGAGGTTGTCGCCCAGTCTCAAGGAGGCTGTAGTGCGCCCCCTGCTGAAGAAACCATCATTGGACATGGACACTCTCGCCAATTACCACCCTGTCTCTAACCTTCCCTTTTTAGGGAAGGTTATTGGGCGGGCGGTGGCACTCCAGCTCCAGGTGCATCTAGATAGCATCAGTTTCCTGGACCCGTTTCAATCTGGGTTCCGCCCCGGCTATGGCACCGAGACGGCGTTGGTGTCCTTGGTCGACGACCTCCGCCGGGAGATGGATGCAGGATGTTCAACATTTCTCATCCTGCTAGATCTCTCGGCTGCTTTTGATACCGTGGACCATGGGCTGCTGTTGAGATGGCTGCATGACCTGGGGTGTGTGGATGGGACTGTTCTTGAATGGTTCCATTCATTCCTCTTGGGGAGAAGTCAGCGGGTGGTGCTGGGGGAGGAGACATCTTGCCCCCGCGCCTTATCATGTGCCTTTCCACAGGGTCCCATTCTGTCTCCATTATTATTTAATGTTTATATACAGCCCCTGGGGGAGGTCGTGAGAGCGTACGGGGTGCGTTGTCACCAATATGCTGATGATACTCAGCTGTACCTCTCTTTTTCAACAGACCCAGACCCTGCTGTCTCGTTGCTATCCCAGTGTTTGGAGGCCGTGGCGGAATGGATGTGGCAGAGCAGACTGAACCCTAACCCTGATAAGATGGAGGTGATGGTGGTGGGGAGAGCGAGGGAGGTGTTGTCCCCCCTTATTGGGAGGATTCGCCCTCCCGTAGCTCAACAGGTCCAGAGTCTGGGGGTGGTTCTGGACGCAGAGCTCCACCTCGAGCATCAGGTGGAGGCATTCACAAAGGCTGCCTTTCACCAGTTGTGTCTGGTGCGGAGGCTGCGTCCGTTCATCTCCAGACTGAACCTGGCCTCCCTCATCCATGCCTTCGTCACCTCAAGGCTGGACTACTGCAACGCACTCTATGTGGGGCTTCCCTTGTGCCTGGTTCGGAGGCTGCAGCTAGTGCAGAATGCGGCGGCCCGCCTCCTTTCTGGGTCGGGTCGTCGGGAGCACATAACACCTGTGCTCCGGGCTCTGCACTGGTTGCCGATAGGGTGCCGAGCCAGGTTCAAGGTGTTGGTATTGATTTACAAAGCCTTGCACGGTCTCAGTCCCTCATACCTCAGGGACCACCTCACCCTCCGTGCACCGGAGTGGCTCCTTCGGTTTGCTAGGGGTGCCTTCTTGGAGGTCCCCGGTGTCAAGCGGGGAGCCACAATGGAGAGGGCATTCTCGGTGGCTGGGCCGCGCCTTTGGAACGCCCTGATGGAGGAAGCTTGTCTGGCCCCAAGTCTCTTGATATTTCGGAAAAGGTGCAAGACCTGGTTGTTTGCCCAGGCCTTTGGGGAGGGGGGAGGGTGTACTGGGTCTTTTTATCTCCTCTATCCTAGTATTATTTTATGTATCCTGGGCCCTGTTTTAATGTAATATTTGATAGTGTATTTTTTATCTGTTTAAAAATGTTTATATTATTGTTTTATATTGTTGGAAGCTGCCCCGAGCTGTGTTCAGGAGGGGCAGGGTATAAATGCAATAAATGCAATAAATAAGATATATATAATATGATGATAAGTTAGATCCTAAGTACTTGATCTAACTTATCATCATCAGTTAAGTTAGATATATCTAACTAACTATGGAACTGGAATGGGTAGTTCATTTGCTACCTGAAGGTAATACCTGCAATTTCGGGTTCCATATTGAGTGCTGCCCAAGTTCCAATTTAGTACTCAATTATTTGAAAATACCAAGTATTACGATTACCAAGTTACAAAAATACTGATCAATACCTTGGTAAATCAGTAAAGTAAGTTTAAAATGGAAAGTTTAAAATGGTATTGGGAGTAGGGCTGAAACTTGTCTCATAATTTTCGCCACTTCCCAACAAGAAGGGGCGGGCGGGGGCAGAGGGGCTTCTCATCTTGGCTCAAGATGAGAAACACACACATCCTTCTCGTCAGGAACCAGCTAGCATTCGAGGGGGCTGGGCAGGAGTTAGGGTTGCAGGCAGGAAGGCCAAAGGCAAGCAGTGGACAAAGACAAGACCCCTGGGTACCTCTGGCGCCTGCTCAGTCTCCCCCACACACACACCTGGAGGCAAGAGAAAGTTTGGGCAGGGTGGGTGGGGCCAGGGACATTGGTTTGGAGGTCTAGTAGGTAGTCAGGCAGGGATTTAATCATTGCCCGACACCCCCCTGTGCTCCATGCAATGCCGGGCCCCTTCCCGGTTTTGCAGATTGAAAAGTGGGGGGAGGGGGGGACTTGAACAGGCACAGAGCTGCTCAACCCTGGCTGCCCTTCCCAAAGATGGTGCCTGCAGGGCCGAGCATGCGTAGAATGCCCTGTCCAATCTTTCTCTTCACTCAGGCGGGAAGAACGGTCAGGGGCCGGAGGTGCCCAGAGGGCTTGACTTTGCACCCTGGTCACCTCTGGTTCTAGTCCACCCCCCGCCTTCAACCATGACCCCCTCAAGTTCTCCCAGGCCTTCAGAGGGGGGAGGGGGTGGAATAAAAGCTTGGGGGGGTTAGCGTTTTTTTTAGATGTTTTAATCTTTTGTTCTATGGTCATTTTAACTTACTGTTATTTTTGTGTGTTGTAAGCCGCCCTGAGATGCCATGGACATGAGGGGGTGGCTAATAAATGTAAATAAATAAATAAATAAATTATGAGAACTCTATTGGGGGAATGAGAGCAGCTGAGTTCTTGGGGGGGTGGTCTCTCGATTCTCATGAATTACTTGCAGGATTATTTTTTTTCTCATTTCAGATTCAATTGGGAATCAAGCAATTGGTACCAGAAATAGAAAAATCAGTATGAAAAATGGTATTTCAGATTGAAATGTGCTATCTCAGTGAATGCTGTTTCCAATGGAAACAGATTATTTGCCTCCATTCACTCGATGAGGTAACTTACTGACTCTTTCACCAATTTCCACTATTTTCTGGCATTTTTCAGTATTTCATTAGTTTGGTAAATTGCAATTGTCCAGTAAATTGTACACCCCAGCAAAAGGGGACTTTCATCCCTAATGCAAACTGAATGGAGGGCAGCTAACACTAGTTTATATAGTACTGATGAAGTGGTGTAAAATTGATGGAAAGTAGTGTAAAGTGATGGAGTGATTAAAATTTTAAAAAATACCCAGAAATTGAGAAAACTATTGGAAACTGATGAAAAATGACAAAGTTTCAGTCACTGATCTCAGAATGGTGGAAGCATAGAATCACTCACTGGTGCGGAAATATCGACAATTGCAAGTGCTCCTGAAGTCAGTATTTTCCAATGGGATGGGGAACATTTGCTCTCACCTCTAGGGCTGAAATGACAAGCCACCGTGGTGGCGGATTCCAATGGAAAGAACTCTTCTGCAATGAGTGGTGCGGTGTGATAGAGACATTAATTCTGCTACTTTTGGATGCGCTCTTCTGCAATTTCCATCGGCACTTTCTAACATGCAGTCACGGTGTGAGAGTAGCAGAACAATGTTTTTTCCAACATTTTCTGAGATTATTCAAACACTTTCTGACACTTCCAATAAGTCTAATAATTCTGATGTCGCAAAGGAAAGAGCGCAGAATTAACTAAATACTGGTGAAAAAGCTGCTGAAAGTCATGGGCAATTCCAAAATGGTGGAATGACGTATCGGCGCAGAAAAAAGAATTGCCACTTTAGCCCTACTCACCTCAGCTCTTATTTCGGTACTTTGGGTAGCCCATCAGGCACTAATTGGGCACCACTTAGAACCCAGTGTTATCAGCTTGAGTCAAGTAGCACAATTTTGATGGGTTTACCTGGGGGATTTTAGGTACTCATTTCAGCTATAAGTGAGACCAACCAGCCAAGCATAGATAAAGTTCTTCCTATTCTCATTTATTGATCATGTTGTAACAAAAAACAAGAAGACTACAGCGCATCATGTAAGGTCTATTCTATTTCTGAATCAAATACCAGGTTTTGCATTCATGGATATTATTCACATATTCAGATAACCCTCTGCATATTTGCAATCAAGATGGATATCGGATATTCGTTTCTTTCAGTATTCAGGTGTTTGGTTATTCAGTGTTTCATTTGATTATATGGATATTCCGTTATTAATACTTAAAGACCACTAAAAGGACAGATTGAACATGAAACCACTGAACTAGAATTCATTACCAAATTTGACTCCATTTCTTTCGGTTTGAATTGAGATCTGGGTTTCCTGTCACATTACATAAAATAATTGTACCTTTATACAGCTGTTTTACCCTTTGTAACTTTTTGTATTTTCCAGCCTATGTTTTCTATCCAGTTCTCCTAATGTATGGGACATCCCCCCACATATGGGTTGGGAGGTGATTGGATCTGAACAGTTTTCTTTCAGTGTAAACTATTTCCTCTCTGTAAATAATCTCATCATAACCATATATATAGTAAGACCAACTGCCTATTCATTGCACACAATCAAGAGTCAATGCCATAAAAAGTTTATATTCTACATGCAATACATCGCTTGGTTGAGTAAATGATGAATTAGCATAAATTTGCATAAAATTAAATGTGCATATTTGTGCATGTTGGGAAGGAGCAGATAAGGGGCTGGGCAGGAATCCTGCAAGAGCAGGCTGAACAAACTGCCTGGATCCCTTGCAGCTGTGTCATTCTCATCCCCTTCCCCAGGTAATTCCATTAAGGGGGACTGCCCTGAGGGACTGTTGGAGGGGGCTAGGTAGGGATCCTGCAAGAGCTGGCTGCATGAACTGTCTGGATCCCTTGCAGCTGTGTCATTCTCCTCTCCTCCCCCAAGTAATGCCATAAAGGGGACTGCCCTGAGGGCAGCAGCTGAAGGGCACTGCCAAAGGGCGAAGAACCGTTGGCATGGCGTTAGTGGGTGGAGGCAGTGGAGGTAGACACCCTAAACAGTGGGATTACCATCACGCTGCTGCTGCTGTCCTGCCACTGCTGGAACCCCAGACCAGCATGAGAGCTGGGTGCCAGGGACACCAGCTGGGCTGTCAGCCCCACTGCCGCCATTGCTGCCGGGAGATGGGACCAAGGAGGGTGTTGGGAGTAGGGATTGAGTTGTGTGTGTGTGGGGGGGGTCCCGACATATGCGCCCAGGTGTGAGGTGGGGGCATATGGAGGGAGGGGTGTCGCCCGGTGTGAGGGGGCGATGGGTGGATAGGGGGAGTATTGGGGGGGAGGGATGAAGGGACTGGGTTAGGGGGGAGGGGTAGCTTCCTTTGGTGAATTAATGAATGAATTGTTTATTTCAGCACTGGCTTCTGCCATGGCCAGACAGACAAGCATACAAGCAATTAAACAAGCAGATAACCTAATAAAGAATGATTATCCAACAAATACATCAATCCCCATTCCCATGGTTCCAATATATACATCACAACATAAAATTAAAAAAGGAAAAGGACAATTTATATATGTATACATACCTTATACTCACTCCACCACTACTATCCAGATCCTTTCCATTCCATAATCTGTAATTCATGCATTTATCTAAAATCTTATAGCTACTACATAGCTGTATTAAGCCGTCCATATTTAAAACAGAAAGAAAAAAGACCACTAGTCCACTATTCCCTCCCGAATTTTAAGCGCTAGATGGATAAAGGTTGCTACCAACCTCAACTCCTCCTCAGCATCTGGCATTAATAGACTTATAATTTTCTGACCGGTTGTGAAATATTTTTCTTTATCCACAATGATCCCAACTACACCTCCCTTATTGCCTCGTATAATGTACACTGAAGTAATATATGAGGTAGATCTTCTATAGCCTTATTATTACAGGGGCAAACATTGCCCCAGGGTAACCACTGATCTAAGTATTTGAAAGCGCAGTAAAGTATAGGTTCTCCATAAGGAGGGTTCTCTAAGTTTGTCTAAGTAACTCTCAAACTTACGCGCTATTTTGGAACATGCATACCATGGTAACACCTTCCACTCAGATATTGTCGCTTTTTATTTACCTGCCATCTTTATGATGCTCCCTGGTCACAATTTTTGGCCCCTTATATTGATTCCTTCCCAGGTAGGACACAGTTTGGACTACTTTGTATTTTTCTTTCCGACACTGATATAAATCGCCTGATGGACGTCTCGGCTTTCCTAGGTCAGACGTTTGCCTGTAGGAAATGTTTTTTTAATGTCTTTACCTCCAGCTTTGGTCATTGGCTCCATTCCTGAGGATGATGGGGTTTTGGATCTGTTTCCTGGTTTACTGTTTAGATCCAACCTATCAGGGGACCATCGGGTGACGCCAAATAAACTTATTAATAATAATTGTTGCCAGATCCTCTTGGCGAGCTATATCCATAACTCTATCTTGGATCATCCTTTTCTGCTGATTCAGATCTTTCCCCCAGAAAGAAGAAAAGGAAAACCCCATACTCTTAAGATATACAGATACACCCATTATCCATGGGTACCGTCGGGCCCCATCATCATAATTTAATTCCTCCATCATACATTGGTGTGCCAAGGTCTGTTCTTCTTGGTTACGTAACTTACACCAAAATTGGAGATAATACTGTTTACCTGTACAAGCAATGGGCATGGTACCTGTTTCAGCTCTTAGCACCACACCCGGGATGCATTGAGGCACCCTTAGCAAGTTCCTTAGCAACTTATTCTGAGCCACCTCCAAATCAGTAGATTTATCCACGGGGATTATTGTTGTTCCATAGGCCAACATAGATTTCCCCTTACCCTTATACACATTTAAAATAGTAGAGGTTTTAACTTGCGTAGACCTGGCTGCTAATCTTACAAACCCCTTTGCCTCCACAGATGCTTTTAGCACAATTTGTTTCTTATGTCTTGCCCATAGCCCATTCTTGTTAAATGTAACCCCGAAATAGACATATGAATCTGTTTGCATGAATTCATTGGCCTTTATTTTCCATGAATATTTACAGGGTTTGTCCCATAACCATTATTTGAGACTTCATCGAGTTAATGGCTAAGACATTTCTTTCACAGTATGATATCAAATTCCGGAGTTGATTTTGCATACCACCCTTAGGGCGCTTTTAGACATGCACGGGGGTCTGACGCGATCGCTGCTTCTGCCGCATGTCTCCTCCTAATTAACCCGCTACTCTCTACGCCGTGTCTGATATTCTAAAGAGCATCAGACGCGTCGTACAGAGTCTCTCTGCCCCGCCTCTTCTTGCGTGCCTCTCCGCACCTGCACAAAAACCCGGCAGCAGCATTTACATGGGGGAAGCCCCAGTGAATGACGGCACATCACAGATGCGGAAGTGAGGAGGTAGGAATTCACGGTCGGTTTGATATGGGAGAGAAGTGGCTTCAAACTACGTCAAACATTTAGACGAGAACAAAGTAAGGTGGCTGATTAAAGGATCAGCTGCATTTTTTGTCTTGTCTAAAATCTCCCGTAGTCTGGGAAAATAACACTATATCATCCACATACATGAGTGCTGCAATCGGCCGTTCCCCAATTTTTGGCAAATGGCTATCCATATGTATGAGAGAAGAAATGAGATCACTTATACAAATATTAAAAAGCAGTGGTGCAAGAACGCAGTCTTGCCCAACCCCCTACTGCACTGGTATGGGCCTTGACAATCTTCCCTGCATGTCCAACCTGACTCTAGCCGACTTCCCTGTATGAACTTGGATTAACAATGCCAACAGCTCTCTGTCAATACCTAATCAGAACAATTTTTCCCACAATTTCTCCCTCAAAACTGAATCGAAAACTTTCTTCAAATCAATAAAGGCCAGGAAGAGTTTTCCCGCCCTTATCTTAGTATATTTTGCTATAAGGTGCGATAGGATGAAACAATTATTCATTGTAGACCTATTCTTGTGAAATCCTCCCTGCTCTTACAGGATTAAGCTGTGTTCATATACCTATCTCTCCAGATGGCCCAACAGCAGCTTAACAAAAACCTTTCCCAGTATAGGCAACAGGCTTATAGGCTTATAGCAGGCAGCGTCCAGGATGCTCATACCCCATGTTGTAGGAACCTTCTTAGTCTTATTAATCATAGTAAAAAAGTTTGCTAGTATTGGAGGCCACCAATTTTTACTCGCCTGCAGGGCCTCTGCTATTAGGTAATCATGACCTGAGGCCTTGTTAAATCTTAAAGCTCTAATGGCCATAACTACTTGTTCCTCACTAACCTTAGGGTCAAAGGCAAATTTAACCTCCAACTGCTAGGGATGTGTGAACAGGTTGCGGTTTGGGTTCGGCCATTCGGTTCGGTTCGTGCATTCGGTTCGTGTGTTCAATTCGGTCGTCAGGTTCGGGTTCGGCCGTTCAGTTTGGTCATAATCGGTTTGGCGATCGGAAAAGTATCGCAAGAGCATGATAGCGCCGTAAACAGGAAATTTGAGTGCATGCAGAGCTGTGTGGCGAGTGAGTGTGTGTTTGGCTGGGTGGCTGTTCTGTTTGTGTGTTCTGTCTGTGTTTGGGTGTGCTGCTGTTGTTGTTGTGGTTGGTGAGTGTTGGTGTGTGTCTGATTGTGTGCTTTGGGTGTGTATGCTTAAAAAAAAAAATGAAGAAAGCTTCTTCAAAGGTGCTTCTTCCCTGGCTGAATGCCAACTTCCCGCTTGAGGAGGAGGAGGAGTTCGCTGCCATTGCCCCTACTACATCTCCGGTGGTGGTGCCTGGCTCCTCGGAGGAGGACCAAGCGGAGGCCTCAGGAGGTGCTGGCAGGTTTGTAAACTTTTTTTTTTACTTCCCTATGCACGCTCAAAAAAGGGCATGATTTGAATATGCCAGCCAGGGGCTTTCTAGTTGCAATCCATAGCATCCTATAGAACCCCAGGGAGGGCTAGCATCCTCTAGCACTCTCTGTATGCCACAGAGAGAGAGGGAGGGTTCTGTAGTGTGGGGAGCTCTGGCACGAGGAGCACCCCCACCCAAACATGTGCAAAGCTAGCAAGGGTCTCCACTCTTCAGTTGCCATCTCATGTCCTACGCACCCCCAAATAAGGGCAGGATTTGAACATGCCAGCCAGGGGCTTTCTAGAGGCATCATCTTAAATCCATGACACTTAGATGTTGTTTATGTGTTCCTGCTTCAGAGAGGATTCGGATGCCGGCCCAAGCACTGGTGCCAGGCCATGGATGACACACAGGTGGAGGTCGGCAGTGCCAAACCCAGACATTGGACAGAATAGGTCCAATGTCTGGAATTTTTATGATAAGGAGGATGGGTTCGTCGTCTGAAAGGTAAGGCGTGGGGGCTGGAACAGGGTATGCATGCATGCATTGCCCTCTATGACCTGTTATGAATGAAACTCCCCTGCAGAGAGAGATTGGTGCCCACCCACTTGTGGAGACAGAATTCAGGCAGGACTTGACACAGACCATTGGTCTGACACAGTATGGCACTTCTTGTGTTCCTATCTTTGTTTTTATTCTTGTTAGATCTGCAAGAAAAGAATCCAGAGGCAGAGAGAGGACACCACATCTGGGCTAATCACCCATCTAGAGAAGATCCACAAGCAGAAGGTGTCTTGGGCCCAGTAGTCTTGCATGGCTGTGGAGCAGCAGAAGAAGGGGGGGAAGGCAAGACAGAAGTGGCACCACGTGCGAAGTCCTCCCCCCATCCAGATCAGATGTGGAGCCCCCCCAGAAGCAGGAGTCTGCAGCAGCAAGGGCCTTTCGTGGCAAGGTGCAGGGGACCAGCCGGGATTTTGTGGACCGCCTCCAGGTAATGGAAGACCGACTGGTGGAACAATTCCAGGTGGTCAAGTTGAGGGAGAAAAAGGTGGAGGCATACTCGGAGTACGTCTCCAAGTATGTCTCCACTGAGAGGGCTGACCTGGAGCTCTTCCACCAGTCGGTCTGCAACTGGCAGGTGGCCGTGGCAGGGGCCGTTGAATATGCTGTCCAACACGGCTATGAAATGCCGGCAGGTGTGGCCCCTGCCCCTAGGTCCCTTGCCCCACTTATGCCTTTCCCCCAAGTTCTGGGGGGCAGGCCAAAAGACTAATTAGTTTGTTAGTGCATAAGTTTCCTTTCTATTTAAAAATGTTTGGTTTATTTTTTATAATATTGTTCTTCTTGTTGTTGTTGTTTTGTTAATAAAAGTTATATTTGTTGTTGTTGTTATGACCTGAACTGTCCAATCTTTTATCCCTCTGTGCTTAAGTTCTGGCTGGCAGGTAGAAGAATCGCATACAGCTTGTAGATCCCTACCAGCAGCACCTGCCACCCCATGTAGCATAGTTATTAACCCAAAGATGTGGTCAGAGGGGCTTTTATATCCAGCAGCTTCAGCAGGCATCCACAGGTGGGTGTGGAGGAGTAGGATGTTGGGGTGGGGGCGGGCTGGCATGCGGGCACCGGGCTTCTGGATGCATGGAATGGAATGACAGCCCCCATTGACTGGAATGATGGTCCCAGAATCTCGTTGATGGTTCCTGGGATGGGCGAGCATGACTGATTCAGGTACAATGGAATGACAGACTATTGGAGTTGAATGATGTACCTAGAATTAGTGCTTGGTTGGGTACAGTTCATTTAATCATTGATCAATCATGCAATAGGTGGTAGCAGCAGGTACAGGGAGGCACACAGGCAGGCACATATAATATGTTGTGTGTTATCACCATCTCATTCTGGTATGTTTACTGCTGGATGGGAGCATTGATCATGAGCACAGATGAGATCTCTTGCTGTTTCTCCAGCTTGATCTAGTTGCACCTCTCCCCCTCCACCCACATCTCCCTCATTCCAGCAGGGAGCCTCTCTCTCTCTCTCCCTCTCTCTCTCTGGCCATATAGTGCAGGTGACAGCAGCCTGAGTGTGATCGTGTCTGTCTCTCCTTCAAACAGCGGGTGAACTTTCTCTCTCTCTTATTTCTCTTTCTCTCACTCTCTCTCTTGGCAGCAACCTGGGTGGGCAGACAGGCACCTTGGCATGAGAGGCAGGAAGGCAGACTGAGGCAGGCTTTGAGCTTGGCGGCAACCTGGGGTACAGAACCCTTGGCACAGACAGCATATAGGCCTGGCAGCAGCAGCAGTTTCTTGATGCCATGGCATCATGGCACAGACAGCATATAGGCCTGGCCTGGAGGCCATTGGCACTGGAAGAAGCAGACATTGGTGGCCATGGTACAGAATTTTTGGCACAGATAGCATATAGGCCAAGGTCTGGGGGCCATCTCCATGAGCGGAATGATGACAAATGGGAGGAGGTCTAGAGACTGAGGTGAAACAGGAAAGCAAGTAAAACTCCCCACCCACACCTAGTCACCTACCTAAATACCCACATACTAAATAAATTTGACAGAGACACAAACATTTGGGTATAATCCCCCCTCACCCCCAATTGTCACCCATTGGCACAACTTTGCTAATCTGCATGCCTTGCGTGACATACTTTATTGATGGCCCCATGCACAGGAGCCATCAGCACCTTAACGTCCAAGAGCATTGAGGTCCAGGCTAAGAATGATGTAAGGAATTAATAAAGGAAAGTAGAAATTTCCCCTAGGTGCCGGGCGGGGGGGGAGGAATTCCCCTCCCTGTTTACCCCCCTCTGGAGAGGGGTAGGGAGGACTTCCCAGGTGTCCCCTTCCCCACTTGGCACGGAGGACCCCAAAGAGCGGGCCAGTAGCCCCGAGCTCACTATAGGTCTCCTCAGATCTCTAATCCCTGCTCACCCCCCTCTGGAGAGGGGGTGGGAAGGACTTCCCAGGGATCCCCTTCCCCATCTGGCGAGGGGACACCACGGAGCGGGTCTAGCAACCTCCTGAGGGGAGCTGGCTATAGGTCTCCATAGACCCTAAACCCTGAAGAGGTGATGTCGAACCAATCCTCTGAAGAGGAGCGAAGCCAGAGGCCTGCAGAAAAGGTGAACAAGGCATCTTGAACTTCCAAGTGGACACCAACGAGGCAAGGGGGCTGGGCAGGGGCAGGGGCCTACTGGCTGGAGAGGGTGGAAGTATCCTGGCACCTTTTTGGTAACTATGGAAAAGCCACAGAAAAAGGATCCTGGACTGCAGGAGAAATTTAAGATTATTTTAGGATTGAGGTAATCTCAGGCGAGCTCCAAATCATCAGAAGGCAAGCAAACTGAGTACATCATCACTGCGGAAATCCTCAAGGAACTCAGCATGGAATGCAGGTTTCACAACTGGATATGCACCATCGGTCAAATCTGCGAAGTGGAGAGGATTCGGAATGTCATCTGTAGGAATGTGCAAACATGAACAGTCGATCCTAAGAGATAGGCAAGCGTTGTTGTGAAGGGATGGGCCCATAACCTCTGTTTCTCGCAGCCGATCGAAAGGTAGTCAGGTACAGGATCATCCTGGCCCAGCTCCAAGTCGTCCGAAGGTAAGCTTCTAGATACAGTGGATAGAAAGATGGNTCTATCTTGGATCATCCTTTTCTGCTGATTCAGATCTTTCCCCCAGAAAGAAGAAAAGGAAAACCCCATACTCTTAAGATATACAGATACACCCATTATCCATGGGTACCGTCGGGCCCCATCATCATAATTTAATTCCTCCATCATACATTGGTGTGCCAAGGTCTGTTCTTCTTGGTTACATAACTTACACCAAAATTGGAGATAATACTGTTTACCTGTACAAGCAATGGGCATGGTACCTGTTTCAGCTCTTAGCACCACACCCGGGATGCATTGAGGCACCCTTAGCAAGTTCCTTAGCAACTTATTCTGAGCCACCTCCAAATCAGTAGATTTATCCACGGGGATTATTGTTGTTCCATAGGCCAACATAGATTTCCCCTTACTCTTATACACATTTAAAATAGTAGAGGTTTTAACTTGCGTAGACCTGGCTGCGAATCTTACAAACCCCTTTGCCTCCACAGATGCTTTTAGCACAATTTGTTTCTTATGTCTTGCCCATAGCCCATTCTTGTTAAATATAACCCCGAAATAGACATATGAATCTGTTTGCATGAATTCATTGGCCTTTATTTTCCATGAATATTTACAGGGTTTGTCCCATAACCATTATTTGAGACTTCATCGAGTTAATGGCTAAGACATTTCTTTCACAGTATGATATCAAATTCCGGAGTTGATTTTGCATACCACCCTTAGGGCGCTTTTAGACATGCACGGGGGTCTGACGCGATCGCTGCTTCTGCCGCATGTCTCCTCCTAATTAACCCGCTACTCTCTACGCCGTGTCTGATATTCTAAAGAGCATCAGACGCGTCGTACAGAGTCTCTCTGCCCCGCCTCTTCTTGCATGCCTCTCCGCACCTGCACAAAAACCCGGCAGCAGCATTTACATGGGGGAAGCCCCAGTGAATGACGGCACATCACAGATGCGGAAGTGAGGAGGTAGGAATTCACGGCCGGTTTGATATGGGAGAGAAGTGGCTTCAAACTACGTCAAACATTTAGACGAGAACAAAGTAAGGTGGCTGATTAAAGGATCAGCTGCATTTTTTGTCTTGTCTAAAATCTCCCGTAGTCTGGGAAAATAACACTATATCATCCACATACATGAGTGCTGCAATCGGCCGTTCCCCAATTTTTGGCAAATGGCTATCCATATGTATGAGAGAAGAAATGAGATCACTTATACAAATATTAAAAAGCAGTGGTGCAAGAACGCAGTCTTGCCCAACCCCCTACTGCACTGGAATGGGCCTTGACAATCTTCCCTGCATGTCCAACCTGACTCTAGCCGACTTCCCTGTATGAACTTGGATTAACAATGCCAACAGCTCTCTGTCAATACCTAATCAGAACAATTTTTCCCACAATTTCTCCCTCAAAACTGAATCGAAAACTTTCTTCAAATCAATAAAGGCCAGGAAGAGTTTTCCCGCCCTTATCTTAGTATATTTTGCTATAAGGTGCGATAGGATGAAACAATTATTAATTGTAGACCTATTCTTGTGAAATCCTCCCTGCTCTTACAGGATTAAGCTGTGTTCATATACCTATCTCTCCAGATGGCCCAACAGCAGCTTAACAAAAACCTTTCCCAGTATAGGCAACAGGCTTATAGGCTTATAGCAGGCAGCGTCCAGGATGCTCATACCCCATGTTGTAGGAACCTTCTTAGTCTTATTAATCATAGTAAAAAAGTTTGCTAGTATTGGAGGCCACCAATTTTTACTCGCCTGCAGGGCCTCTGCTATTAGGTAATCATGACCTGAGGCCTTGTTAAAGCTTAAAGCTCTAATGGCCATAACTACTTGTTCCTCACTAACCTTAGGGTCAAAGGCAAATTTAACCTCCAACTGCTAGGGATGTGTGAACAGGTTGCGGTTTGGGTTCGGCCATTCGGTTCGGTTCGTGCATTCGGTTCGTGTGTTCAATTCGGTCGTCAGGTTCGGGTTCGGCCGTTCAGTTTGGTCATAATCGGTTTGGCGATCGGAAAAGTATCGCAAGAGCATGATAGCGCCGTAAACAGGAAATTTGAGTGCATGCAGAGCTGTGTGGCGAGTGAGTGTGTGTTTGGCTGGGTGGCTGTTCTGTTTGTGTGTTCTGGCTGTGTTTGGGTGTGCTGCTGTTGTTGTTGTGGTTGGTGAGTGTTGGTGTGTGTCTGATTGTGTGCTTTGGGTGTGTATGCTTAAAAAAAATAAATGAAGAAAGCTTCTTCAAAGGTGCTTCTTCCCCGGCTGAATGCCAACTTCCCGCTTGAGGAGGAGGAGGAGGAGTTCGCTGCCATTGCCCCTACTACATCTCTGGTGGTGGTGCCTGGCTCCTCGGAGGAGGACAAAGCGGAGGACTCAGGAGGTGCTGGCAGGTTTGTAAACTTTTTTTTTTACTTCCCTATGCACGCTCAAAAAAGGGCATGATTTGAATATGCCAGCCAGGGGCTTTCTAGTTGCAATCCGTAGCATCCTATAGCACCCCAGGGAGGGCTAGCATCCTCTAGCACTCTCTGTATGCCACAGAGAGAGAGGGAGGGTTCTGTAGTGTGGGGAGCTCTGGCACGAGGAGCACACCCACCCAAACATGTGCAAAGCTAGCAAGGGTCTCCACTCTTCAGTTGCCATCTCATGTCCTACGCACCCCCAAATAAGGGCAGGATTTGAACATGCCAGCCAGGGGCTTTCTAGAGGCATCATCTTAAATCCATGACACTTAGATGTTGTTTATGTGTTCCTGCTTCAGAGAGGATTCGGATGCCGGCCCAAGCACTGGTGCCAGGCCATGGATGACACACAGGTGGTGGTCGGCAGTGCCAAACCCAGACATTGGACAGAATAGGTCCAATGTCTGGAATTCTTATGATAAGGAGGATGGGTTCGTCGTCTGAAAGGTAAGGCGTGGGGGCTGAAACAGGGTATGCATGCATGCATTGCCCTCTATGACCTGTTATGAACGAAACTCCCCTGCAGAGAGAGATTGGTGCCCACCCACTTGTGGAGACAGAATTCAGGCAGGACTTGACACAGACCATTGGTCTGACACAGTATGGCACTTCTTGTGTTCCTATCTTTGTTTTTATTCTTTTTAGATCTGCAAGAAAAGAATCCAGAGGCAGAGAGAGGACACCACATCTGGGCTAATCACCCATCTAGAGAAGATCAACAAGCAGAAGGTGTCTTGGGCCCAGTAGTCTTGCATGGCTGTGGAGCAGCAGAAGAAGGGGGGGAAGGCAAGACAGAAGTGGCACCACGTGCGA
Organism: Sphenodon punctatus; assembly: GCA_003113815.1. Lineage (NCBI taxonomy): Eukaryota > Metazoa > Chordata > Lepidosauria > Sphenodontia > Sphenodontidae > Sphenodon > Sphenodon punctatus. Next base: position 832,252 of record QEPC01009557.1, read on the forward strand.
AGTCCTCCCCCCCTCCAGATCAGATGTGGAGCCCCCCCAGAAGCAGGAGTCTGCAGCAGCAAGGGCCTTTCATGGCGAGGTGCAGGGGACCAGCCGGGATTTTGTGGACCGCCTCCAGGTAATGGAAGACCGACTGGTGGAACAATTCCTGGTGGTCAAGTTGAGGGAGAAAAAGGTGGAGGCATACTCAGAGTACGTCTCCAAGTATGTCTCCACTGAGAGGGCTGACCTGGAGCTCTTCCACCAGTCGGTCTGCAACTGGCAGGTGGCCGTGGCAGGGGCCGTTGAATATGCTGTCCAACATGGCTATGAAATGCCGGCAGGTGTGGCCCCTGCCCCTAGGTCCCTTGCACCACTCATGCCTTTCCCCCAAGTTCTGGGGGGCAGGCCAAAAGACTAATTAGTTTGTTAGTGCATAAGTTTCCTTTCTATTTAAAAATGTTTGGTTTATTTTTTATAATATTGTTCTTCTTGTTGTTGTTGTTTTGTTAATAAAAGTTATATTTGTTGTTGTTGTTATGACCTGAACTGTCCAATCTTTTATCCCTCTGTGCTTAAGTTCTGGCTGGCAGGTAGAAGAATCGCATACAGCTTGTAGATCCCTACCAGCAGCACCTGCCACCCCATGTAGCATAGTTATTAACCCAAAGATGTGGTCAGAGGGGCTTTTATATCCAGCAGCTTCAGCAGGCATCCACAGGTGGGTGCGGAGGAGTAGGATGTTGGGGTGGGGGCGGGCTGGCATGCGGGCACCGGGCTTCTGGATGCATGGAATGGAATGACAGCCCCCAGTGACTGGAATGATGGTCCCAGAATCTCGTTGATGGTTCCTGGGATGGGCGAGCATGACTGATTCAGGTACAATGGAATGACAGACTATTGGAGTTGAATGATGTACCTAGAATTAGTGCTTGGTTGGGTACAGTTCATTTAATCATTGATCAATCATGCAATAGGTGGTAGCAGCAGGTACAGGGAGGCACACAGGCAGGCACATATAATATGTTGTGTGTTATCACCATCTCATTCTGGTATGTTTACTGCTGGATGGGAGCATTGATCATGAGCACAGATGAGATCTCTTGCTGTTTCTCCAGCTTGATCTAGTTGCACCTCTCCCCCTCCACCCACATCTCCCTCATTCCAGCAGGGAGCCTCTCTCTCTCTCTCCCTCTCTCTCTCTGGCCATATAGTGCAGGTGACAGCAGCCTGAGTGTGATCGTGTCTGTCTCTCCTTCAAACAGCGGGTGAACTTTCTCTCTCTCTTATTTCTCTTTCTCTCACTCTCTCTCTTGGCAGCAACCTGGGTGGGCAGACAGGCACCTTGGCATGAGAGGCAGGAAGGCAGACTGAGGCAGGCTTTGAGCTTGGCGGCAACCTGGGGTACAGAACCCTTGGCACAGACAGCATATAGGCCTGGCAGCAGCAGCAGTTTCTTGATGCCATGGCATCATGGCACAGACAGCATATAGGCCTGGCCTGGAGGCCATTGGCACTGGAAGAAGCAGACATTGGTGGCCATGGTACAGAATTTTTGGCACAGATAGCATATAGGCCAAGGTCTGGGGGCCATCTCCATGAGCGGAATGATGACAAATGGGAGGAGGTCTAGAGACTGAGGTGAAACAGGAAAGCAAGTAAAACTCCCCACCCACACCTAGTCACCTACCTAAATACCCACATACTAAATAAATTTGACAGAGACACAAACATTTGGGTATAATGTCACGTGACCAATCCCCCCTCACCCCCAATTGTCACCCATTGGCACAACTTTGCTAATCTGCATGCCTTGCGTGACATACTTTATTGATGGCCCCATGCACAGGAGCCATCAGCACCTTAACGTCCAAGAGCATTGAGGTCCAGGCTAAGAATGATGTAAGGAATTAATAAAGGAAAGTAGAAATTTCCCCTAGGTGCCGGGCGGGGGGGGAGGAATTCCCCTCCCTGTTTACCCCCCTCTGGAGAGGGGTAGGGAGGACTTCCCAGGTGTCCCCTTCCCCACTTGGCACGGAGGACCCCAAAGAGCGGGCCAGTAGCCCCGAGCTCACTATAGGTCTCCTCAGATCTCTAATCCCTGCTCACCCCCCTCTGGAGAGGGGGTGGGAAGGACTTCCCAGGGATCCCCTTCCCCATCTGGCGAGGGGACACCACGGAGCGGGTCTAGCAACCTCCTGAGGGGAGCTGGCTATAGGTCTCCATAGACCCTAAACCCTGAAGAGGTGATGTCGAACCAATCCTCTGAAGAGGAGCGAAGCCAGAGGCCTGGAGAAAAGGTGAACAAGGCATCTTGAACTTCCAAGTGGACACCAACGAGGCAAGGGGGCTGGGCAGGGGCAGGGGCCTACTGGCTGGAGAGGGTGGAAGTATCCTGGCACCTTTTTGGTAACTATGGAAATGCTACAGAAAAAGGATCCTGGACTGCTGGAGAAATTTAAGATTATTTTAGGATTGAGGTAATCTCAGGCGAGCTCCAAATCATCAGAAGGCAAGCAAATTGAGTACATCATCACTGCGGAAATCCTCAAGGAACTCAGCATGGAATGCAGGTTTCACAACTGGATATGCACCATCGGTCAAATCTGCGAAGTGGAGAGGATTCGGAATGTCATCTGTAGGAATGTGCAAACATGAACAGTCGATCCTAAGAGATAGGCAAGCGTTGTTGTGAAGGGATGGGCCCATAACCTCTGTTTCTCGCAGCCGATCGAAAGGTAGTCAGGTACAGGATCATCCTGGCCCAGCTCCAAGTCGTCCGAAGGTAAGCTTCTAGATACAGTGGATAGAAAGATGGATAGACAGTGGATAGAAAGATCCAATCCAATGTCTGGTGCTGCTACTGCCAATGCTGCCTCTGCTGTCTCTGCCATGGGTTCTGTGCCCCGGCAATCCAATGTCTACTGCTGCTTCCAACGCTGCCTCTGCTCTCTGTGCCCGAGCAATCCAATGTCTGCTGCTGCTTCCAACATGATGCCATTATCAGATGAGTTTGTGCAGGATCAGGTCTGTGAAGAACTGAAAGAGGGTACCTGCCAAATGGAAGGGGGCTTTTAGAGGCCATTGATGGCTTTTAGAGGTGATGGTTTTTAGAGGTGAATTATTTCATTTTGTAAAATTCTTCATATACATTCTTAGCTGTAACTTCTTTGCCTCACCTCTAATGTCAGTGAAACTTGCCAGGTTTACACCTCTTCCAATATTTACTATCTTTGCCAACTTTTAGAAGGATTGGATAAAGGGTCCTGGTGGTATAAGCAATTAACATGTAAATGTATGTCTGACTGTAACATCTTTGTAGTCCAGCCAGTGTACATGACGTTTGGCATGGCTGTATATCACACTTTCATGATCATCTCAGCCAAATATCAGAAAGATGTTATAAAGGGTCCCAATTTTAAATGCCTGCACAGCATATGCAGAGAAGGAGCCTATGCCAGGGACTCCCTTACGTGTCACTGTGGTATAAAGCTGGTTTGTGATGCTAATTGGCCAGAAGAAATGTAAAAAAAAATCCTCATTCTGTGCTGTGACCATCCCAACATCTCTACCCCACTTGTTACTGAGAAGTCAGAAGCATCTCTTTAGGAAAGAATCAACAGAGATTCTCTCATGCCCTCTGTCCCAGTGCTGCAGCCTGGATGTGTAAATTATGTCTCCTGATTGCTGGGATGTTATCCCCAAAGTCCCAGTTATGTTCCTTATGCCCGCCTCAGGGCTGCCCCCTATGCTCGCCTCGAAGCCACTACCGATTGGTCCTGTAACGCTAGAAGCATGCAGTAATGTGTTTGGCCAGTGAATGTGTTTGTCAGTCTTTTGGATTGCTCCACATCCTCCCTCCTACAGTCTCTCTCCCCCTGTCATGCAGGGTGCCTGTCTCTGACTGGCACTGCATGTGCTGCTATTTATCTGAATAATTGTCTTCACAGAGACAACATCAATTGCTTATAAAATTGGGTCCCTTTATCAAATTGTCCTGTAGTTTGGTAGAAATGACAGGGAAGGTATGCCAATTAGCTTCTAAACAGAATGGAATATACAAATGTTACAGCTGGGAATGCATTTTCAAATTAATGCCTTATACCATCAGGACTCTTTATCCAATCTTTCTAAGAATTGGCAGGAATGTTAAGCTTGTAAAGGGACATAACATTTACAGGTTCCATGAAATTTAATGGAAAATAAAGATTTTGTAGCCATGAATGTGTATGGAGCTTTTCTTAAAATCACAACATTCAATTACTTTTACAATCGGTTTTGGTTATCGAATTGTTTCACAATTTGGTACACATCATGCCTTCCATTGGGGGTACAGTCCCCCAAAGTGTCAGCAGAATTGAATAAGAAACAAAAAAGCTATAACCAGAAATATGTTTTTCAGTTTTTTCCCTTTATTTCAAAAACAAAATGTCATTTTTGTTTCTATTTTCCTTATTATTTGTCATTTTTGTTATTGCAATAATAATAATGAAAATGACAGTTTTCATTATTGTTACTGTAATAATGAAAATGACATGCACACCGCTAGATTAGTTCTTTTTGGTGTGGCTAGAGGTTTTAGTATCCTTTGTGGGGTACACAATATCCTTTAGTTATTTCATAAAAGTTCTTTAAAATTTGAAACCCCTATTCATTTTATTAACATTAAAATGTATTTTGTCTCTTATTGGTTAGTTATCTATCACTCTTCCCCAAAAGGGTTCCGACCAATTAACAATTAATTAGAAAATATCAAACTACAAAAAGACCTTTAAGTCTCCTATAGAAAAGCACACCTCAGAACCACACTTACAGCTATTCCACAATACAATAAAGTCTAACAATTAAAGCACAAATTTCAACAATTTTCCTCATTCCACTCAACCCCCACTCACTTATCTCTCACCCAAGCATGTCACATTCCCCCTCCTCAACATAACCACCATCATGCCTAGCTCCCTCTATGCTCATACCTCCCCTCTTACAGGAAGGTCTTGACATACCCAACTTCATCGCATCCTATTTCCGCTGCACACAAAATCTGCCCCACCGGCATAAAACATTAAGAACAGGATAGCAAAATAGTGAGATGCAAGGCATTCAACTGCCCTATACTTCATTCTAAACTACTTTGAAGGCCACTATCCACTAAAAGTTTAAACAAAATATTGACATTTTCCATACAGTGGCACTAAAAAGGAAAACTGGGTGTACTTCTACTTACCCGTGCATTTTTCTTCTGAGGTTCTGGTCACACAGTAGTCTCTTAGTATGAGTTCTCTGACACTTGCTGGATGGAATTAGGAATGACCCATCAGTTCCTTAAGACAGCTGTACACCCAGAAACTTGGAGAAGTTCCATTGTTGTAAAGCACTTATAATTCACTGCTCAGTTTTAGCTTTTGGTTAGAATGTGGGATACTTTGGATTAAGCCACATGAGACAAAGTGAAGAGGCTACCATGCTTTGGGTAGCCTTACCTCACTCTGAGCAGTGAGGCCACACAATGCAGTTCATTGTGTGGCAGGTGCCAGCCAGATGTCGCTCACCCCTACCCCATGTCAGGGGGAGCACTTGGCTGAAAAATTCCAAAGATATGTCATAGAGCAGTCTTACCGCAACTAGGATCAGGCTGCCCAAGGTGGGACAACTTGTGTGAGCAGGCTACGCTTGCCCTGCCACAGGGGGAGCACGGCTGTGGAGCCTTGAGCAGACAGCACTGTTGCCCGTCACACATGGCCACTTCATGGCTGGGGGTTGAATCACAGTTAGGCTGGAGGAGGGAAGCAGGGCAAGGTCAGGCACCTGCTCATGTGTTAATTTGTTTTTATTTATGGCCTAAGCCAAAAACAGTTTACACTTCATTAGCAAGAAATTTGCATTACACATAAAGGAACAAAGAGATAAAGGTCTGTACCTAATTCGATGTTTCAGCTATCAACATAACTCTTAACATAAAAATCTCATGGATTGAGACCTGATTCCTAATCTTCTCCATACATAAAATTGCCCAAGGCAGATAAAACTGTTACTGTTTCCTGCTGTAAAATCCAAATGGTCTTCCATCGAGCTGCCCATGACATACGGATTGTCAGGGGCCTCCTCATAAAATGGCCAATACCATGAAATATTATCAATATTTGTAATGCATCCTGTTCAACATGAACATAACCGTTGCTCGTATTTTACCTTAGCCCATCTGCCTTTCAAAACTGCTGTTTTGATCTGATTAAACCTTAGTTTTGTAATTAAGCATCTGGGTTTATAGTTAGTAGTAAATCTTAAATAAGGAACAAAACCTTCTTGGACTTTAAACAGACCAAATAAAGGTGTGCATTTATTTCCTCTTACTATTTCCAGATCTATCTGCATAGCCATATCAAGCATTCACAAAGTTGTATTAAATTTCGCCTTAGGCAAAGGCAGTCTATCCTAGTAGTCCAATAACCTCCTAATCCAATTGTAAATAAGACATTTTTTATCTCCTCCAACCACTTAAAGTGTGTTAGTGAAGTGGACTCATAATCCAGAAGGCACTGCTTAGGATATCTATTAGGGGGAAAGGATCTTATTTTATACAAATATCTTATCTGTTTTAGACAAGCTAAGACCCCCATATTTTGAGAGCCTGTTTCTAATCTCAATAATGAACCAAATTAGTTTTTTGTACATCGAGCAGTTGTCTCAGAAAATGATTTTGGGCCTACTCAACTTTCCTCTGTATTGAGTGTTTGAGACCATAAAGCTCAGCTCTGTATAAAACAGTTGAATGGAGCTTTAAATTGACCACCCTGAGGACATCATAGGGTACTTTCAGACGTTACGGGCGGCCGGTTCACCACAGCGAACCACCAGGGGGGGCGAACAGCGCAACCACGCCTGGGGGTTGGAAAACGACCCAAACAGACGTGCCGGGAACGGGACCACGGCCCGGAACCGGGCCGCACCATCACGGCCCGTGGCAGCACAACAGACGTGCAGCCGAACCCCCGGCGGGCGCTAAACCCCCACAAGGCACCGGGCAGGGGCGGGACACAGACATGGCCGCCTGAGGGCAAACGAAGCCACAAGGCACTCAAGGGAACGCCCACACAAGGGAAACGGGAAGGGAGGGGGGAAGAGCGAGAACAGGC
>QEPC01009557.1:844475-867743 GCA_003113815.1 Sphenodon punctatus
ACTCCACATCGGCAGGCGACACCATCTCAAACCGATCCCACAAAACAGGACAGGACAGGGCATCCATAGCCCCAAGATGATCCTCCGCAATAACTGTGGTACCGAAATCATAGTGGATGTGAGCAATCTTATCTACAAAGTACTCGATAAACTGGTCACAGTGGTCACTGGATTGCTCCAGGTCCAGGTGGAGTCAGGCAGAACTGACCAAGTCTTTTACCACCCAGAAAAACTCCGCTGGATGTGACATTTCAGATGTGATAAGGGCAGCAAAGAACTGCTTCTTTGCTGCCTGCACCGCCAAATATAGACCTCTAAACTGCTCTTGTGATGTGATCGATCATATTGATCGTGATTCCGGCGCCACTGTCGCTCTAACCGCCTGCTCTCCTGTTTCAAACCCCGCAGGCCCTCAGTAAACCAAGGAGACCTGTGGGAGACTCGGGAGGGCAGCAGACACCTGGGAGCCACTCTGTCAATGGTCCCAGTCAACAAGGTGTTCCAGAAGGCTATGAGATCATCAACAGAGCTGGTGTCAAGGTCCAGGGGAAACTCCCCCAAAGCATTCCGGAACTGATATGGTTCCATAAGTCTCTGGGGGAGGACCGATCTAATAGGTCCTGCACCCCGTTGCAGACTGACATGTACCAGGATGCATGCATTAAGGAGGTAATGGTCAGACCATGACAAAGACTCTACCCCTCCTAACTTCTACTAACTGACTCCCCGCCTCAAGGCTAGTCCAGAAAACCAAATCCAGTGTAGGTCCCTCCTTGTTTGTGGGACCACAGATGATTTGGGACACGCCCATGGTTGTCAAGGAGGCCATGAACTCATGCCTTGCTCCTCCAAGTTTGGCATCAGCATGGATGTTAAAATCCCCCAGGACCACTAATCTAGGGGTCCAGAGGATCACATCTGACACCAGATCAGCAAGACCATGTAGGGATGCCACCAGGCAATTAGGTGCACGGTACACCAGCAGCACCCCTAATCTGTCCCCGGCCAAATCCAACACAAGATGGAGGCACTCAACATCTGGAAGAGCCTGCACCTGATACCTCCTAAAAGAAATGCATCCTTGATAACAATGGCTACACCGCCCCACCCACCCCACATTCCTCCAGTCGAGGCTGATGCTGCACAGAGAACCCAGCTGGAACAAGATCGGCCAGATTAGGGCCCGATTCATTGTCCAGCCAGGTCTCTGTAATACACACGAGGTCAGTGTTCCACTCTGGGATTAACTCCCAGATGGTAGATGATTTATTGACAACCAACCTCGCATTCAGAAGCACCAAACCAAGGGCTGGGGTCTCTTGGGACTCGACCCACAACCTACCCATGTGGGGGGTTGAGAGGGGAATGGGCACAAGGCACTGCTCCCTCCTCACTGATGGAACACACAACACAACTCCCCTTTGGACCATATCTCCCCAGCCTGTAACAACCCCGATAGCTGTGGAACCCCTCCCCTCCTCAGAGAACCCCATTAGACACCCACCCTCCATAGGCTGCCCTGATAGACTGGCGAGAGGAACTCTGCCCCCCCGAGCCTCCCACCCGCCTCTGCCACTGGCAGGCATCCTCCCCCTGGGAGGGTCACCCCTGCTCACACCAGGGGTTCTCTTCCACACCACCCCCACCCTCCCTCTCCTGCCACCAGAGGAAGGCAGTTTACCCCACCCCACCCCCCAACCCCCACCTTCTATCCCTCTAGAATTACAATTCCCCACACCCATAGAGCACACCTGCAGCCCTGCAACATGTATAATAAAATGTAACACCCATTTTGTTAGTGTTAGAGTGTCTGTGTCAAAAGGGCCTATGAGGCTCCCAGCAGTAAATGAACCCACTGCACCTGTGCAGGGATCTGGTTGAAGACTCATTCCCTCTGATGCTGAATTCCACCTAGCCGTGATGTGAGAGCAGGCTGCATGGGGGCTTACGCAGAGACCTGGTTCTTGTCAACTGTGCTGAATTATGGGGCTAGGTTTAAATTCAGTTGGAAGGCAAATGAGTCTTCACACGGCCCCCTGCACAGGCTGATTGAGTGAACTCACTTAATGCTGGGAGCCTCCTCCATCTAGGTCTCCCCCGCCCTCCCATCCTCATCCTCCATGCACAGCCTCAGTAGGACTTCTAAAAGGCAGCCCCCAAGACTCCCTTCTACCTCTTTACACAGAGGTTTGTATCTTTAAAGAGGTAAATCTCAGCCAGCACAGAGGTGCAGGTTCCTTAGCATTAGAAGCTCCTCAATAGGGTTGTTATGGACTCCTTAATAGGGCAGTAGAGACAGGAGTTTCTAGTGGGGCTGAGCGCTATCTGTCCTCATTGAGGAGCTAATGCTGCTCTGTGTAGTCCAGGTGTGGGCCAGCATACTGACTGTGGTCGATGGTTTGATTGGCATGAGCAATAGACCACCCAAGGTTGTCAACCTGACTAGGTAGATCCTGTACCCAGTAGGTCTGGCCTCCTGTTGAAGTCTGGAAACTTGTTCACTTTCACCGGTGGTAGGTGATTCAGTACACAGGAAGCAAGCATCTTAATAAACATTTTGGACAGATTTTCAAGTGGTGTAAAAGTTGAAGTCACTGATAGAGCTGAAACGAAAAATCTCTGCAAGTGCTGTTTCCAATGGAAACAGCCTTTTCACCTTCATGTGCATGAGGAGGAAATTTACTGCTATTTTCATAATTTTTAGTGATTTTCTGCTATTTCCCACCATTTCAGTAATTTCTGGTAATTTCCAGTATTATTGGTATTTTTCTGTAATTTCTGGTTTTATCGATAATACCGGAAATTACCAAAAATTACTGAAAACTACTGAAATGGTGGAAAATAGCGGCAAATCACATAAATGTAAAAAAATGTATTAAGAGTTCCTCCTCACTCCTGAAAACCCAGTATTTCCCAACAGAAAGAGAGAACCTGCTCTCGCTGTAGGTCTTGTCACTGGGACTACATTGATATACCCCTGCTTGGCAGCCCGTTCATAGAATTAATATTACAATAACTAAGGATGTTTTTAAATGAGATGTTACCATGCACAGCCACTCATCAACCAGTCATCTGAATACCCATGTGAAGGCGGTGTGGGGAATGCACGCTCCTGTGACCCACGAAGCACCCACTCATGGAACACTGCCAAAAAATCTGGAGTGCCCCATGTGGGGGAAGCAAAAAAACTGCACAGGGACAGGTGTCTATGCATCCCCTGCCCATATGAACTGAGTCACCCACCCATGCCAGAAGACAGGTCTGTGGCCAGCCTCCTCCCTGGTCCCACCCACAGTCCTGCTGGGAGCTCTCTAGAGAGCTCATAAAGGACACATATGCAAAATACACCACCATGTTGGTTCAAAGCAGAACAACCCCCTCCCCTCCTTATGACTCATGAGAGAAGATCCAATGCCATGGAGGACAGCAGCTCAGACAGCAGCGTCCCATGTGTCCCATTCAGTATGCTCCTCCATTGTTGGCTGGGACGGCCAGCGGCTACACCAGCTCCTGGGATCGTGGACGGGAATGGGTTAATGACTGGTGCAGTCATTTCCCCATGGAAATCCACGGCTGTATGTCATGGAAGGAGGAGGGCAGTTGGGTGGAGTTTGGGGTGGGAGTTGTTGCTGGGGGGGGGGGAAGAGGGAATGGCCACCCTTATGAGTTGTTTTTAGGGTGGGTTGCAGGAGTGCGTGGAGACTGCGTGTGAGGGAGCATGGTGGTCACCCTGGGAGCCACCCATTAGAACAGCTCCCCACTCTCCATGTGCATGGGTGCTCTGCATCTCTACCATTCAGTGGCCACAGACCCCTCCTCAAGCCATGATAATTTAATAAACACCCAATATTCCACATAAAATTCAAATAGGAAAGGGATTGCTTACACAAAAGTGGGCTTGCTTTTCATCTGACTCTGTGAAACTCAGGAAGCTGATCAAGGAAAGAGAAATCAGTGCCATGGATCCTCAGAATAGTTTTACCATTTTGAAACACAAGAAGAGAAAATGAAGTGGACACATTTTTTTGTTATTGATGTTAAGGACATAAGAAGTGCCATACTGGGTCAGACCAATGGTCCATCAAGCCCAGCATCCTGTCTCTGGGTGATTTCAGACGTTACGAGATCACGCTGAACCACACTGAACCACGCTCAACCCCCCCGTGGGGCCAAAGGGCCCTGAACGTCTGAACGGCGTGCGCCAGATGTTCATCACGCTCAATACCCACATGGGGTCAGTTTGAACCACGCTTCCCGGGCTAGCCGGGGGAAGGTCNCTCTGACAGTGGCCAATCACAGTGACTTGGGAGAAGCACCCAACAGGTCACAATGTGGGATCCATTCCCTGTTGTTTTCCCCCAGCTCCCATCATGTTCCCTGATCCTGTCTGGCTAATAGCTGCTAATGGACCTATCTTCCAGAAACGTGTTGTTAAAGAAGAACATTGGCAAATAGTTTACTGATCTGCAAAACTATTCTGTTCTTCACTTTAAAAAAATCAAAAAAATCTGCCCAATAGAATTTACAATGTCTCACTGACCTTTATAAATCACAGAAAACTTCAGATAGTGCAGGTGTGGCAGACACGTTTAGAAACATAAAAGAAGAGCAGAGATTAAAGAAATAAACAGCTCCTGCCACACAGAGCTTTGCCGTGTAGGAAAGTGTAAGAGGCAGAAAAAGTGCAGTGCTGCACAATGGTTTAGAGCCAGTAGATTTGAAGTCAGAATCTCAGCTGGAAAATATCATCATAGCCTCATTGTCTTTAGCTAAGAGATACCAGTTTACACCAGCTGAAAGTCTGGTCCAAAAAAAACTCCAAGTTTTTTCTTTACTGCAAAATGTCTGAACCTATTAATATTTTATTTTTTAAATTTTTTTTAATATATTGTAGTCTCTCTTTCTCATTTTAAAAACAAAACAAGCTGACACAAGCCAACCCTCATTAAATTATGCAAAAAAAAAGGGACCACTCAAGGTCAATAATAAAATGCTTCCCACTTTAGCAAGATATGCTGAATAGCCTTAACATGTCGGAAGGGAAATAGGATAGAAAAAAAAATGGATAAATGAGATTTCAGTGAGTTATTGCATGCTTAACAGGGACCTGGCAGGACGATGAGTTGGAGCGGATTCTGGCTGACCTGATACTGGCCAGCATCAGACTAGGTCTGTGATTTTTAAGTGTCCTTCCAGAGGTTTTCAGTGGTGAATTCATCCAGCATGGAATGTGTCCATCTAATGTTTGATTTGGTCGGGGAAAGACTATGGATCCTGATGGTGTACAATTCACCCCACTGCACCACAGCCTCCCTGACTACTTCAACTGAGCTGGCCTCGGAGGTGGTGTTGCGGTCACCGAGGATTCATGCCAAGTCTGGCCTTTATGGAACAGAGCAGGAGTTCATGGCCTCCATGGAAACCATGCACCTATCCCAGGTAGTAATGGACCTAACACATGAGGGGGGAGACATGCTGGATTTGATTTTCTGCACTGGCCTGGAATTGGGGAGTGGAGGCTATGATTAGGGTGTATAGTGGCAATACCCTTGTTGTCGTTGGACCATTATCTCCTAGATGCTTGGGTCCTGGGACACCTATGCTCCTGTCTGGGTACTGGACCTATTAGATTGGCCCACTCCTGGAGACTCATGGATCCAACTTGTTTACAGAACTCTCTGGGGGAGTTTCCCCACAGACTTTGATGACTGCTCTGTCAATGACCTCGTTGCATTGTGGAATAACAATTTGACTTAGGTCATCAACACCATGACTCCTAGGCATCTGCTCCCACTGCTGCACCAATCCAGGTCCCCCATGGTACATGTAGGTCCTGAGATGGTAGAAGTGGAAGGGTAGGTGGTCAGAGCACCTGTGACATTTTTATTGATTACTCTGTAGATAAAATCACTCATATTCAGCACGACCTTGATGTGACTGTTTCTGGTGCAGAGTGAGTGCTGGGGGCTGTGGAAGCTCAGTCTTGTCCTTTTTCTTGGTATTGGTTTCAGTCATTGTTGCCCACCAATGCAGAGGAGGTGCTGGGGCCTGTGTGAGCCACAAGTTGTGAATTGGCTCCATGCCGGGGAAAATTGACTTCTGGGCCGCCCCGACAAGAGCAGGGGGCGGCTGACGGCCATGGCAGCGGCACGTGCCGAAGTGGCATGGCCAAAGGGGTGTACCCTTTGGCTGGGCCCTTCGTCGGGGCCCGACGATGAGGCCCAGGGGGTAATGACAATATTATTATGGTTTGGTGGCAGAGAGAATTGGTTAGTAGAAGGAGTTTAGTAGTTAGGTTCGGGAGGGCAGAGTGCTGAGCTGCCTTAAGGTGGCAATTGTTCAGCCTCTGCTTAAGAAGCCATCATTGGCCATTGATTCTTCTGGTAGCTATCAGTCTTTTTTCTAATTTTCCCTTTTTAGGGAAGGTTATTGAATGGGCTCATCAGCCCCCGGAGCATCTGGATGCTATCAGATTCCTGGATCCTTCGCAGTCTGGTTTCTGTCTTGGGCATGGCACAGAAACTGCGCTTCTGGCCTTGGTCGATGACCGTCACCTGGAGTTAGACCAGGGGAATTCTACCCTGTTGATTTTATTAGATCTTTCAATGGCTTTTGATACCGTTGACCACGTGGTGTTGTTGACTCACCTGTGAGACCTGGCTGGAGTGGGTGGGGCTGGAGTGGGTGGGTGCTCTTGAGTGGTTCTGCTCCTTCTTGACCAGGAGCTATCAGTGGGTGGTGTTGGGTGATTGCTCATCATCTCCTTGGGATCTCCCTTGTGGGGTCCTGCAGGATTCCATTTTGTCCCCTCTGTTGTTCAACGTGTATATGCAGCAGCTGGGTGAAGCCATTCGGAGGTTTGGGGTGAGGTTCCATCAGTATGCTGATGACACCCAACTCTACTTCTTTTTCATCTGACCCAGGTCCTGCCGTCTTGGTGATTACTCATTGCCTGGCTGCAGTGAGGGAATGGATGAGGGCAAGTCGACTGAAGCTGAATCCTGATAAGACTAAGGTGAGGATGGTTGACCAGTCTAGTGCCCGAGACTCCTCTTATTGGTAGGGTTCAGCCTCCTCTGGTTGATCAGTTTCACAGCCTCAGAGTGCTTCTGGATCCCTTGCTGTGCCAGGATTACCAGGTTATGGCAGTGGCCAGAAGCACTTTTCCCTAACTCCATCTGATGAGGAGACTGCGGCCGTTTGTTTTGGCTACTGTCATCCATGCTTTCATGGCTAGACTATTGCAATGAGCTCTACATTGGCTCCAAACCTCTCCTCTTTCCGAAGACAGTGTAAGACCTGGCTGTTCCGTCAGGCATTTGACGTGAGGGATGGGGGAGGGGTTGGGGCCAGGGGAGGGGGATGGTCTGTGGCTCTGCCTATGTTCTGTGGTTTTAAATTATATTTTTATATTGTATTTTTTTATTATATGTGCTTTTATTGTTTCTGTACTGTATTTTATCCTGTAACATTTCCTTGTCTGGCTATGGTGAAAGCCAATGCCGTAAACAATAAACAAAATAAACAAACAAATATATANTAAATTATATTTTTATATTGTATTTTTTTATTATATGTGCTTTTATTGTATTTTTATTGTGTTGTAAGCCGTCCCAAGCTGCCTGGGCAGGAGGAGGCGTCTAAGAAATCTAGATAAATAAATATTCTCGATGTGAACTTCAAACAGGCTAATTCTGAAAAGGGATACTCTTATGCTGGGTATAAATATTCTGAATTGGTTCATATTTTTATATAAATCTGGTGGCTCTTGCTTATATATGATTGGAACAAGGACTGTAAATGAATGACTTCTATTTTACTTATATGAGTGGATTTGATAAGCAAATTATTGATGCATTATAATTAATTGAATAGGTACTATTGAACTATTTATACGTGCTGTTCATATATATGTGGTTTAGTTATCAGTATTGTATTTCTGTACTGTATTTTATCCTGTAACATTTCCTTGTCTGGCTATGGTGAAAGCCAATGCCGTAAACAATAAACAAAATAAACAAACAAATATATAAATTTTCTTGTAGATAAATAAATAAGATAAATACATGGGGCTACCCTTGGTGATGGTCTGGAAACTGCAGCTGGTGCAGAATGTGGCGGCTCACCTCCTTACGGGGATGGGTCACCGTGAGCACATCATACCGGTGCTCCATACGCTGCACTGACTGTCGATAGTCGTCTGGGCCCAATTCAAGGTGCTGGTGATGACCTTTAAAGCCTTAAATGGCCTAGGCCCCATCTATCTGAGGGATCAGCTGCCCCCGCCCATGTCCCATTGTGGCCTCTGTCGTCGACCAGGGCATCCTCCTGAAGACTACAGTTTTTCACCAGGTCTCTACTATGTGGAGAGTGTTCTCAGCCACTGCACGTGTCCTGTGGAACTCCCTCCCGTGGGACGTCTGTCTTTTTTAAAGCCTGGTGGCCTTCCATAGTCAATATAAGACCATTTCCAAGTCAGTAATACATTTTATTCATTCTTTATTAGGATATAAGCTATTCAACATAATCCAGTCCGACATATTATAAATCTAATATCATTTCATATTATAATTAGAATTATTATTAAAACAAATACAAAACAGGAAACAATAATATATAAATCCATATTAGCAACAGTCATGAATCCACTCTATTCCTCAATAATAATTCCAATCCTAAAATGGCTGCATCATAGATTTCCTCTTTCACATAGCTAAAAGAAAAAACAGCCAGTGCTTTCATAATATAAGACTTAGACATTGATAAAAGAAAGATAGTGTTCTGGGTTACAGACAAAAAAGATTCAGGGCTAAGCAAAAGTTTAATCCATACTTCACTGAGATTTTCATAGAATGGGCAAGCAAACAGAATATGTTCAATATTCTCAACTTCATTGAGAAAAAGATGAATTGGACATTTTCGACTTTATAATTCCCAAAAATCTGCTGGGATCTTTTAGATCCACAGTCGTCTTCAGTTCTGTCCATGTCTGCATGGTTCTAATTGATTTCTTTTTACCTTAAAGCTTCTTATAACCTTTCCTGCCTGAAATATATAGATCCCAGGAATCTTGGGGACCTGGCATATAGCATAGTTTCCTAAGATGTATCATCTTCTTTTTAGCTTGCCAGCATTCCTGATCAAACCAATCCCTGGAAGATTTTAAAGTTCTTTACCTAGTCCTCTGTGAGGATGGTCTGCTAACTATTCCTCTCAGCAGATCCATTAATTTGTAGTATGCCTGCTCAGCACTTGAAAAAGAGTAGGCATTCAACAAATCATGATTAGCCCCATCAACATCCACGGACTATATAAGATCAGTAACTCTGAGGACCATCTCACATAGATCTTATGTTGTTTAAAACAGCTGATATCAAGATCAGGAGTATTTCCTGCTATAGTTATACCTCTGAAGAAGAGACAAAAAGTCACAGGCATATGAGAACTGTGTAGACATACCAGAACATTAAACTCCACCAAATTAGAGATAATAAATATTGGAACTATAAGATAATGAATTACACTAGCACCAAAACCTGAATTAAAGGTAAATTCACCAAATGAAGCCTCTTCAAATCTACCATTAACTATAATCAGGTTGCACTTACTAAGAAGTTCTATCAGAAACTCTCCATACTTATTGATATTAAAGTCCTTAGAAGCCCTTATCAGAACAGAAAGTGCTTCTAATAAGCTATCATTTAAGTAATCATCCTCCATTAGACCTGTTATTGCATTAACCTTTCCTACCAGCCAATATATATGATTAGAATAAGAGGCTTTCAATAAATGACACACTTTGTTTACTTGAAGCCATATCTGCTCTGAGGCTAAAAAAGAATCTTCTGGGGGGAATATATACATTCACCATTACATTACAAAAATGGTGGCCCACAGACCATTCTACTATTAGAAAATTATTCCATTTGCATTGTGAGATATTAAATTGGGGGTCTAATTTAGGAGTAACTAGAGTGGCTAACTCTCGAGCTGGATGGCCTTTTCTTTTTAATTTAAATGTGACTACAGTAAAAACTCGATACTGCAAAATATCCAGTCAAGTCTCCGAAAGGAATATAATATCATATACCTTGAAAAAATATATTAACTCTCTATCATAAATCTTCCCTTTAAGCCCTCCCACATTCCAAGATATACATGATATCTCTGGCATGAAACTAGTCAATAGTCATCCTTCTAGAAAGGTTGGATTGTCAGTAGGGCTGCAACCATCAACCGATTAATCTGGCTAAAACCAATTAAAATTTGTCTCCTCTCCCGCCTGATTAATCAGTTAGCTACCAGGACCTTCTGACAGTCCATAGGTTTGAGTCCATAGCTCAAGGGGACACATTCTAGTGGAAGAGAAGTTCACCCAATGCATGCAAATTAGACAAATCTATGTAAGTTTATGTATATTTAAGCAAATTATAATCAATCAATTAATTGACAAAATGCTTAACTGATTAATCAAAAAATTCTAATCGGGTTGCAGCCATAATTGACAACTCTATTTCCTCTTCTTTCTGTAGATAGAGGAAGAGATTAATGCAATTCAATCTGAGTAAGGTCATTAGAACGAATGTATTAAAGAGAGTAAGAATAATTAGAATAAAACTCAGGACAAGAGAGAGAGTGGTCATCTGGAGATCCTGTGGTATCTATTATTTTTGATTGATCCCCCAAAGTCCTTTTGGAAGAAAAACTTCCTAGGTTACATTATGTTTAACTGCTACCACTCTAACATTAACCCAAGGAAAATTCAGCAAAAGTTCACCATGCCAAGACATAGGACCATTAGACAATACAGGCACCAGAATAGATCTTGCCAGAGAATGCTCAACTCTTTATATAAAAAACCCTCTATTCCTAAATGCCCTCCTAGCTTCTCAAATTTGGGCCATAATATCCTCTATTTTAAATACAGCTTCCAAACGACAGAAATTACACTTATCATTAAGGATGTGCGAATGCGCTTTGACTGTTCGGAGTTCGGGCTGAACTCGGCCTGTTCAGATGACCGAACTGAACGTCCGAACTGAACGTTCAAATGGCCAAACAGTTCGGAAAAGTTCGGATGAGTTCGGGGGCAGGAAAAACGTGACTTTTGGTGGGAAAAACGTGTCTGGAAGGGGCAGGCAGCTGAAGAGCAGACTTCCTGGCACCAGGGGTGGAGACCAGGGGTGCTTTGAGGGTGAAATGATATCGATACCAGAAAAAAAAATTGATTTCAGTATTGGTATTTTCGGATGTTTGGCCGCGCCAAACTGAACAACCAAACCCAAACTCGGGTTTCAAACCGAATGACTGAACGTCCGAACATCCGAACCCCGTTCTGTTCACACATCCCTACTTATCATACAATTGGCAAAAAGCATGAATCCTATCAGAAGAAATTTCTAGTCCTATAGCATCATAAATTAACTTGCATAAGTCTATTGTGGAAGTGTCCACTCTCCCAGGATAGAAACCATACCATCTTCTTTTACTAAAATTAAAAATCAAAGCTGGAACAGATCTAAAATCTACAGCCTGGTCCTAGATAGGGTTAATAGAATACTCTCCCCCTTAGGATAAGACCATTTTGTTCTGTCAGGCTTTTGTCAGTGGGGATTTAATTGGGGGGGAGGGGGTATTGGGGAGGTTGTGGGTGGTGTATGATAGAAGTGTGCACCAGGGGCCCATGTCATTTTTGTTTTCATTTTTTTGTTTTTGTTATTGAAATCTGTCAGTTTTGTTTTCATAAATATCAAATTGTCGTTTTCAGTTTTGCTTCATTTTCATTTTCCATTGGTTCAATGGAAAACCCATTTACAGCTGTAACATTTTTGGTTATCACTATATTTAGCTGAAATGTGGAGTAATTATACTTCCAATGGAAGGCATTACGTGTACCAAATTCCAAAAAGATTGGATAAAACCATCCAATGTTAAAAGCAGTTGAATTAATTTATTTTGCAGAAATCTTCATATACATTCTTAGGTGTAACTTATTTGACTCACATTTAATGTAGATGTAACTTGGAATTTTTATACCCCTGCCCATATTTACTATCTCTGCAAACTTTCAGAAGGATTGGATAAAAGGTATAAGCAATTAACTTATAAATGTATCTCTGACTGTAACATCTTTGTAGTTCAAGCAGTGTACATGAAATTTGGCTGGGATCTATATCACACTTTCATGATCATTTCTGCTAAATATCAGAAAGATGTGATAAAGGGTCCCAATTTTATAAAACTGCACAGCATATGCAGAGAAGGAGCCTATGCCAAGGATTCTCTTACGTGACACTGTGGTATAAGATCGGTTTGTGATGCCAGTTGGCCAGCAGAAATGTCAACCAAATATCCTCATTTTGTTTTGTGACAATCCCAACATCTCTCCCTCACTTGTTACTGGGAAGTCAGAAATATCTGTTTATGAAAGAGCCAATAGAGATTCTCTTATGTCCTCTGTCACAGTACTGCAGGATGCAATTGTGATGATAATTGGCCAGTCTGGATGTGTAAACTATGGGGTATTTCAACACACGCATTTCTCCTCGATGTTTGCTGTTACATCCTGAACTTTCTGTGTGTCTAAATCACTCACCCAGATCTTAAACATCTGGATCTTTGAACTTCTGCGTAGAACTTCTCCCAGAAATTTTGTGTGTAAAAAATTCTCCTGGTAAACAACTTTGCTCCAGGCAGCTGTGGTCACTTGGCTTTCATGGGAGCCTGTCACATCTACAGCTGCAGCTACTTTAGGCAGCCTCAGGGCAGTATTTGTGTGAAAAATCCATCCAGGAAATGCCTCAGGGAAGTGTGTGTGTGAAAAATAAATCTGGAACTTACTTGTGGACTTGTAAACCCAGACGATTGAAAAACCTGGAACTTTAACGTGTGTGTAAAATTGCTGAGATGCTATCCCCAAAGTCCCAGTTATGTCCCTTCTGTGCACGCCTGAGGGCCACCCCCTATGCCTGCATCAAAGCCACTACATTTTGGTCCTTTTATTATGAATTGACTAGGCAGTATTGGCCATGGTCAGAGACACAGGTTGCATGAAGCCTGAACAAACTCAGTTCAGCTAACTTAAAACTTAGGCCTCAAGCTGGCACAGACAAAGGAGGCCCATAAGAAGGTGAAGTCGTAAATAACTCACACTCTAGCAGGAAGAATGTATTTCCAAGGCCATACTAACTACCCCAGAAGGCCACTATCTCTAATGAAGAAGGTTTGAAAGAGATAGGGAGGTAACCTCAAGGGGTCAGACCGGCAATTAAGAAGTGGAGGAAGGAAAACTCCCCAAAAGTGAAAGCAGTTTTAATGACTATGCTCCAAATAGTAAAGAGATGAAGTTAGCTTATTTCTGCACCTCGCATGATCAAAGGGGGGGACCCTGCAACATGTATCCCTAATAAATAAAACTATAAAAAGGAACGCCCAGACCCCTATTCTTTGTCATTGACGCTAACGGCCACTAGCATTTGCAAGTGAGCCGCGTGGGTCTTTGATCCTAAACGACACTCTCAAAGATCCAGAGACTGCCCAGCTGCCTGCTGGGCCCCCCTTCCCTTCTCCTCTGAACCAGTCTGCATTTCAGACAGTGCCTCTGACACGTAAGATATCCTGGGTTACTGGGGTTTTTAACTGAGGACACTGCCATGTCCAGATGTTAAGTGTCTAACCAATAAAATAGAGTTGTACCCACATACTTTGGCATGTTTATTGACAACCTTCGATCCCGTTTGGCGTAAACTGAGGCACGCCACCTCATTTATTTCCTAACACTGTAAAGCTAGAATCATGCAATAATTGACTATTGAATGTCTCTGTCAGTCTTTTGGGTTGCTCCACATCCTCCATCCTACAGCCTCTCTCCCCCTGCCATGCCAGGTGCCTGCCTCTGACTGGCACTGCATGTGCTGCTATTTATCTAAATAATGGTCTTCAAGGGGACAAAATAAATTGCTTATAAAATTGGGTCCTGTTATCAAATTTTCCTGTAGTTTGGTAGCGATAACAGGGAAGGTATGTGATACATTCCTGTCAAATATCTTGTAAACAGGATGGAATATACAAATGTTACAGCTGGAAATGTATTTTCAGTTTTATAACATCAGGACCCTTAATCCAATCATTCTGACAATTGGCAGTTGTGTTAAACTTGTGGAGGGACATGATATTTGTAGGTTACATGCACATTGGATGGAAGGCAAAGAAGTTCTAGCCATGAATGTGAATGGAGCTTTTCTTAAAATCACAACATTCAATTGCTTCTAAAACTTGTTTCCTTTATCAAATTGTTTCAGAAATTGATACACATAATGCCCTCCATTGGAGGTACAATCATCCCAAATTAAATCACAATTGAATAAGAAACAAAAAGGTTATAGCCAGAAATACACTTTTCAGCTTTTTCCCTTTATTTCAAAAACAAAATGTCATTTTCGTTTCTATTTTCAGTATTATTATTATTTGTCTTTTTGTTATTGGACTAACGATAACAAAAATGACAGTGTTCATTATGTTATTGTAATAACAAAAGCGACATGCACACCCCTATGAGGGAGAATGGATGGGGGGAAATAGGGAACATGGTATTGGGTGTTGGTTGGGGATTCTGGGGGTATATTTGTATTTTAATGTTCATCTTCTATATGTGTTTGTATATGTTTTATGTAAGCCGCCCTTAGCCTTTTTAAGGGAAGAGCAGGATAAATATTAGATGTTAGACCCCTTGTCTCTCCCTCTGTTCCCCTTCCTATGTCTCTCCCCCAGCTACTGTGTCTCAGATTGTAAGCCCTACGGGCAGGGACTGTGTCTATTTTATTACTTTGTAAAGTGCCAGGTACACTGCTGGTGCTATATAAATGTTTGTTAATAATAATAATAATAATAATAATAATAATCATAATTAAGAAATAAATAAATAAATAAATAAATAAAGGCATCACAAATTTGCTCAATATTTCAACCCAGCCAAAATTGGACTCTGAGAAAATGTGTGTCTTATGTTTCTCTGTACTACTTTTCATTTCTGTGTGCTTCCATTTTGCTTTCTTGGTTTGAGTCACAGCAGACATAACCAAAGGACACCATAATGTAGACGGAATTTGAAATTCACAAATACAGTTCTTCATTTAGACTGCATAATATTCAAGTTCAAATTCATAACTACTGAGAACCTTTGTGAAGTTCAAATTCGTTTAGCTTTACCTGGTTTGATTAGTCTGGGTTTGATTAGTTCAAGTTCTCCTGTTTCCAAGTTTGAAATGTGAGGAAAGCTCATCAAAGCAGAAGAAATCAGACTGGATTCAGCTGGTTACTTCATTTGCAAATTTTCAAATAATGAAACCAAACCAAAAGTTCACTTGAACTTTGCATGTGAAGTTGGTCAGAAATTTAAATCCACATCTCCCAAAATGCAAAGTTTGCTGAATTTGAACTTTGTAATGAATAGCCATTTCATCTCTTTTAAAAATGGCTTTTCTTGATCTCATGAGAACCTTTGTCTTGGGGAAACCCACAGCATCGCAGTGATGGTGTTGCCAACAGCAAATGTTCAAAAGTCAGGCGTCGGATACCCAGGATCCTGGAAGTTGCTTATAAGTCATGAAATTTTAAAATGTAAGACTTTTATAGTATTTACTATTTTCATTTGGATTCTTTTAATTTGTCTTTTAGCTTGAGCCACTGAGACAGGGATGGGAAATCTTTTCTTTCTTATGGGCTACTTTGGAAATGCAGGTGTTCACAAATATGGCAGTACACACTCAAAAGTGAGCGGGAAAATTCATGTCTGTTAAGGTGGATGTTTTCAAAAGAGCAAGGTGAGGGGGTGGGGGGCATGGCTGTTGTGGGGCCGATGGCTGCTGTATGGCTCTACCACAGAGCAGCCACGCAGATAGAGAATGCAGGAAGGAATTCAAACGGGCGATTCCCAGCATGGTTCCCCCACTCACGAAGGCAGCTGCTGCACATTTGTCTGACCCTGAACAGTGTACTTTGGATTTGCCAGCATTGCTCCGAGTGGTTGAGAATGGGTGCTCTGTGGCTCATGGGAAGTGTGCATCCAGCTTCTCCACCTTCAGATGGGCAGTCAGATCCATGGCTTGTGGGTTGCCATTCTGGGTAGCATCTCATCTGAAAACGTGTGAGCTTTTTCTGCTGGCAATTCACAGCATAGGCTGCAGCATTGAGAAGCCCATCATGGGTCCAGTTACATATACCCCCTTCCATGTAGCTGTTGTCATGTCTGGAACATCAGAAACATGGATGGGGGAACGCTGGGAAATTGGAAGCTGCAGCAGGTTCAGGACCCACAGACCAGGCCGCCTCCCTGCCACAGTTTCTGCTGTCACTGCTAGGGTAGCAGAGAGGAAGAATAAGCTTGGGTTCAGACTCTTTCCCCAGAATCTGCTTAAACTAGTGGCAGCATCAAAAGTTTCCACGCTACTCTCTGTTCTCCAAAGAGAGCACAGGGAAATGGTCTTCTAGAGTGAAGGACTGACTGGTCAGTTTCACCAGGCAAAACTTCGTTGACTTCAAAACTACTTTTGCCGGTAACCCCATTTTTGACTGCCTAATTATTTGAACTGTCATGGGATTGGGGCCCAGTACCCCACTCTAGGCTGTCATGACTCAGTTTCCCTGGCTTGCAGCTCTCACTGGATCAGCTCTCTCTCTAGAACTGATTGAGCCTGCAACGGGGGAACCTTCTTGTCATCTTTTCAGCCACGGTTTCCCAGCACAGACTCTTTCTCTCTAGGTTCAACTGTGTTTTTAAACACAGAATTAACTCTAAACTGTGTCTCGCCAATGTTAGGATTAGTAATTCCATTGGACCATATGAAGTTCAGTAAAAAGAAGTTTAATGAATAAATCATGAATAAGCATGCAGTACAAGATTATACTCAGGAGTTCAGAAATCAAAACTACATAACCAATAACGCATTCCTATCTGTACTTGGATTCTCCGGATTTAGACTTACCCTAATCAAGGTCCAAGGGTATTCCAGTTCATGTCACAGCCAGCGATGGAAAGCTTGGCCGGGTACCAGCGTTGGTTTCCAAAAGGCCTTATTTTCGAACCGAACCAAATTTCTGAACTCAGTTCTGTTCGCACATCCCTACTTACTTCATATTTCCTTTGGTGCAGCACTTGACTGGCTGGTAAGATATGATGATGAAGCTCAACAAGCTGATCTCAACCGACTGAGAGAGATAGCCAGATCCTCTTTTTGTCTTGTCTCCCCCCTTAAGTACCTTTCCAGGGTCCTTTGTTTGGTTTTCCCGCCAGGTGACTGTGCTTTCAGTCACATCCACAGGAAGAAATCCATTTGCAACTCAATGGTCTATGGCTAGTGTCTGCAGAGGTGTTTAGGCTTTTTCTGAATACACATTAGGCATGACTTTGCATTTCTCCATTGCATGAAGTGAGTTTCCAGTTCTCAGCTTTCACATTACATACATGTTTAACCTTTACCTTTACATATTTGTTAGACTTATAGTCTACATGTAGCCCAGTCTCTCTTTGTGACAATGCCCATGAACCCACCTTTGCAAGCACAGGGAGAAAGAATACGATAAAACAGGATGTCAGGGATGGACATTTAAAAGAAAAAAAAGTCTTAAGACACTAATCTTGCAAAGACAATTTTGGACATCTAACTTTATTCTGTTTGTGTAGTTCCAATTCATAGTTCTAGCCATCTGCTTTGATTTGAGTCAGGTTATGCACAGAGGTAAAGTCAGTTGGGAACTCACATGAGGCTTTGCAAAATTGGGTCAATATGCAGAATATCTGAATTTCTGCTGGCATTATCCATATTTGGGTCATGAACAGAAATAAAATATCTGTAGATTTACAAAAGACTGAACTTGAAATATATTTGGCTAGCATGATTCCCTCCTATTTTTTAAGGCAGCATACCACAATGGGTGCTTTTGGATGGATGTGGAGGCAGCCATATCAGAGCTGCTCCAGGGGTGCAACCGCACATCTGCCCATTTGCAACACCGCTTGGGTCAGCTTCAGACAGACCCAGGGGGTTCCCCAGCCCATGGTCCACCCATGCAGCACCCTCCTCCTGCACCATAGATTTGTGGGTGTTCATCCAACACTCTAGACTAGCACCTGCAACTCCATTGTTGCCTGGAGCAATGGCCAAAAGCGGGTCTGCTGACAGCTGCTCTATTTCGGGCTGGTGCCTCAGGTTTGACCATCCTGCACTGGCAGCAGCGCTCCTGTAAGTTTGGGAGTGCTGCCAGTGGGGCTGCTCCAGAACAGGCACAGCCTGCTCCACCTGCACATCTGGCAGGGCTGCTTTTAGGCCATCCAAGGGTGAAGCAGGATGGTGTGGCCAGCACTGCGGTAGCAGTTCATCTAAGAGCACTCAGCGTGTAATAAAAAATGGTCTGCAGTGGAGCCAGTAATACAAATATGCAGCTACAACAGACTGAAGATCAAATGTTTAAATGGCTCATTCACACAACCCTTTAAAATGTATTTATTTATTTATTTATTTTTTGGAGTGGGTAGCTGCCCAGAACCACATTCCAAACGTTGTGTGAGTTCTTACCACTTCTTGTGCTCCTTGATGTTCCTGTAGTCACTTGTTGCAACACGCGAGGTGCTGAAATGCTGGGAAGTCAGCAGCTGTGTAAATGCATTGCTATTGGACAAAACAAACACAGATTAAAGAACAAAGAGGAAGACTATGAGTGGGAAGCATATTGTGTGAACGAGGCATGATTCCTAATCATGTATGTTGAATTCCCTGGTGTTTCTAGGCAGGAGAATAAACTTATGGAATATTGTAGCAATGCCCAATTCACCTACAGATTTTCATTTGAAATTAGACATAAATCATAGTTTGGAACTCAAGTCTGTAATACTGAATGATGCTCTGATATGTGTTTTCAATTGTAACTTATATAGTGCCACAGATCTCCCAAACTCCACAGAGTTGAAAGTGTAAATTTTAGTTTTATGGTTTTTCCCCAGTAACAGTCCTGGATTAATTAGGAAGGATCATCTCAGAAAATAAAGTGACAAGTAAACCGATGTGAACTTCTGTTCTAAATGGACTTTCATTGGGGCCAATCCCAAGCCCCACGTACGTTGCCGCATGCACGTCTAAACCACCACACAGTTTACCTGTAGGTCCTGTGCCAGAGTTGCGCCTGCTGCATGTGCTCCACGTGCTGGTCTGCAGGGCTTGGGATTGGCCCCATTATCTAAAAGCACAATGTGTTCATAAAATATTCAAATGCCATTTACACAACCCCTGCACAGTTGAAATGTACACACTGAAAAAATTTACATATTCACATTTCGTTATTGCTATTTAAAACAAAAAAAACCACAGCAACAATTTCATCACCCTCAGTTAATATTGGATCACTAAGTGATCGTAATAATCTCTTTGATAATTTGAAGAAAATAGGCATGCTTTTCCACAAGAGGGAATGCTTGAAAAGCTGAGCCAAACTTACTTCCATACAGTGCAAAGACCGCCTCAAAGTAGAGCTGAAAGGGTACCTGATTTGGTACCCATGGGTAATATCTGCATTTTTGGGCACCGTTTGGGGTATCCGAATTGATATTTAAATATGAAGCACTCAAAAAAGTACTTTCTCATAAGAGTGGAAAGCTAATCAGAATATTGGCACATAATTTGGTAATGTGGCTGAGATTTGGAATTTAGTCGCACATGCCCTTATAAGAGTGGTTAGTAGCACAAACCCACATTCTGAGTTTTGTGTGAAACCCTTACCCATTCTTGAGCTCCTTGATGATCCTTTGTTGTCTGACATTGGCCACAATCCCAAACCCCTCTGCGTGGGATCAGCGCCGGATCCGGGCTGGCACAATGTCTCTTCTATGGACTTGTGTGCAGAAAGTGCACACCCGTAGCTTGCACACAGTTTCAGCAGGCCATGGGACGAGCCCGACCAAACGGCAATGAAATCATTGTATTGCAGTGAAATACAGGGGCAGCAAAATCATTTGTATTGCAGTGAAATCAGCCGCTGTGTGAATGCATTGTTACTGGACAACACAAACAAACAAAGATTAAGGAATGAATTGTCGGTTAGTTGAGGAAATGGGTATTTTGTGAACAGGTCCTGACAGTATCTTGTCCAGAAGGTCGTATCATTTCAAATCAAGTTGTAGCTAACTTGCAGTGTGATTGCAGTTTGCAAGGGTCCATAGACAGTGAGAGGTTTAGGGTTAAATCCTCTTACCCAATAAGAAAATTGTCTAAGAAGAAAATGCAAGCCACTTAACAAGGACAGATGAGTTAATAAGTGTTTCTTGTGTTGGCAGCACTGTCAAGTAAAGTCAGGCATGGCTCCCCACTGAGATGAAAATGTAGCATTTATTTTTAATCTTGACACACTGACAAAGTCCTGGATTAACTAGGGTGATGCATATCTATCAGGAATATTAATGAGACAGCCACATTGATAGCAGGCATTTCTTGATCTGGGATGTGGGAGGGTAATATAAAACAGGTGGGCAATGAGAGGGAGAGGGAGGGAGTCTACAGCAGGGGTGGGAACCTTCTGGCCCCTAGATGGTTTTTTTGTTTTTTGTTTTAAAAAATTTGGCCCTTTTTCGACTCCCAGTTCAGGCCCTGTGGAATGGTTCAAGTCTGTCTTCTCAAGGGCTGAATGAGCGAGCTTAGGGAACAGGAGTGTCTGTTGGTACTTCATTGATTTTGAGTGATTCTGCATTTCTGTGATTTTTTTCATCACTTTCTGGGTCTTTTTTGTCACTTTCTGGGACTTTCTCATTAACTTCCAGAAATTTTGACAGTTTTACAGCAGTTTTACAGAATGTTTGGCACTTCCCCAGTGCTTAGCTGGCAGGTTTTCACCTCCATAGCCCTCAGGGGTGCACTCGGTGCTCACATGGGACCCCGTTCAATGTGCAAAAAATACTGGGAAATGTCAAAAACAGTAGGAAAGGCAGAAAGTTTCCATGTTGCACAAATCTCAGCAAATCTCCTGCTTCCAACAGAAGAACTTGCCAAGATTTTTTGTTTCAGGTCTACTGGCTAGGCTGGTGGACTATGAAAATGTCCATTCCAATACTTTTGTGTTCTTTAACTATATAACATAGGGTGATTTCAGATGTGACGGGGCACCTATTGGCCCCGTCATGGAATCACCTTTCGATTCCCTGCCGGAATCAAAATGGCCCGTCAACAGATGTGCTGGCTGATTCCGATGGGGAGTCTAGAGAGGGGGCAGGGCCGCGCGGCGCAAAGTGTGGCCACACAGCCCCGCCCCCTCCACACTCCCCAAGCCACCCACCCTCTGGGAGACAGGCGGGCACAGCGGCCAATCCGGCCGCTGCACCTGATTCCGTCCTGGAGTCTGGGCCACGGCCCAGAATCGGCGCCGGTAACAGACGTTACTAGGGATGGGCGAACGCGGTTCAGAAGTTCAGTGTTCAGCCCAAACTCGGCCTGTTCGGACTACCAAACGCAAACCCGAACCCAAACGCAAACATACCGAACAGAACAGAACACCGCACCGGTAAATTGCCAAACAGTTCGGTCAGTTCTGATCACGTTCGGGTGGCAAAAAAAGCTTCACTGTAAGGTCAAAAGTGACAGGGAGGGGTAGTACTAGTCACTGAGGAGCAGACTTCCAGGCACCAGGGGTGGAAAGATTTGCAAGAAATGAAACTATCTGCCTCCCCCCTTCCCAACACCTTCTGAGCTAGTCTCTGTTCCTGAACAGCAGGTGTTGAGTAGGATTATTAGATTGCTTTAAGTTTCATTTCAGTTTTGTACTGAAATGAAACTTAAAACTTAAACTGAAACCTTGTGTTGTTTGTGATTCCCCCCCATCCCATCTCTCTCTCTATCTATCTATCTACTAGACATAGGATACCTGAAAACATCATTACTGATAATGGCCTGCGATTTAGTTGTATGGAATTTAAAAAAATTGTAAGTGCTGACCTATAAAGCCCTACACGGTCTGAGCCCCATTTACCTGCAGGACTCCCTCCTCCCCCAAGTCCTGGATCAGCCCCTGTGGTCTCCTGGGAGCACTCTCCTTGAGGTCCCCTGGTTACTGCAGGTGGCAACCATGGAGAGGGCATTCTCGGTGGTTGTCTCGAGGCTGTGGAACTCCCTCCTGGTCGTGCTTCATCTGTCCCCAGATCTTCCCTCCGTCCATTGACAGTGTAAGACCTGGCCGTTCCACCAGGTCTTTGGTGCGGGAGACAGATAGTGGGGAGAGTGGGGGGGTTGGGTCTAGGGGTGTGTGTTTTTCAGCTCCAGTAAGTTTTAACTGTTTTAAATTGTAGGTTTTTTATCAATTTGTACGTGTTTATTTATATTTTTATATTTATATGCTTAGTAGTTTATGTTAGCTGCCCCAAGCTACTTGAGGCAGGATGGTGTGTGGGGAAATGCAAAAGACAAATAAATAAAATAAATCATAAGTGAATATGATTTCCAGCATGTAACCTCTAGTCCAAATTTTCCTTAGTCTAAAGGTTTGGGTGAGAACAAAGTTAAAATAATTAAAGTGTTGGTTCAGAAAGAGGATTATCATTTAAAAAAGAGGAATAACACCTCCCCACCAAACTAGTCATATTCTCCACAATTCCCCCAAACCAGTGCTCCACTTTTTACACTGGTAGACTTATCAGCAGTTTTGACTGCATTTTCCTTTCCTTATACCTCTGCCAAACTGTTAGAACCTGACTGCACTTGTGTGCCAAAATACCCCATACGCAGGGACCTGTGTATTTTCCACTTGGCAATGATGGGGGAAATGCAGCGAGCACAGGTAAAGATACAAATACAAATGCTAACAAATCAAATACAGATACAAATGCAAATGCAACTACCTGGCACTGTGCACAATCCTAGTTTGAACTTATATTATATTCTGTCTGTAGTATTACAAAGTCTCACAAGAAGAAAGAAAGGAAGAAAATATAAAAAAAGATATTAATAAAAAAAGATAAAAGAAAAGCAAGTAAGTTCCTTTACTAAATCTGATGTGTGGAGATGCAAGCCTGTAGGAATCCTGAAGTTTGTGACTCACACACATACTTTAAATCAGCTGATGGTCTAGACAGTATGAACACTGATATCTCCTGCATCTATTCAGGAGAAGAAAGCTACAACTTTGTCAGGTTAATTCAGTTCACATTAAAAAGGAACTGGGCCAAATTTTAAATGGAACTCAAACTTTTAGGGAGATCTTTCCTTAGGATCTTTAGCCAGCTCATTAAGATAACAT
>QEPC01009557.1:883326-917044 GCA_003113815.1 Sphenodon punctatus
TGAGGAACACCAACTGAGAGGGGGAAGGAGGAGGAGGCGGAGTTGGAGAGAGACACATTAAAGGAGCGGTCAGAGAGGTAGGAGGAGAACCAGTTATGGACAGAGCCACAAAAGCCAAGGGAGTGAAGGGAATCCAGCAAGAGTGAGTGGTCAACAGTATCGAAGGCAGCAGAGAGATCAAGGAGGACAAGAATGGAATAGAGACGTTTAGATTTAGCCACCAGAAGATCGTTGGTGATAAGCTGTTAATCCCAACAATATCAACCCTAGTAGTAATAACTACTAGGGTTGAAATTAACTCCTGGTTAACGGCTTGACAGCTAGACCATGAAGATGTAAGAGAAACGGAGCCAGACACAAGATGGAAATGCCAAGGTAAAGAAAATTCATTATCAGAGAAGGATTGAGTAGTGATCTCTCTCCAATGGAGACCCAAAGAGCTGACAAGACCAGAGAGTCTAAGAGTCCAAGTGACACCCCAGGAGTGCTAATAGATTTAGACAAAGTCCCCAAACCTGCCCAATGAGAAGTGAGCTCATTGTTATATTCATATATATGTATACGAGTTGTCACATTTTACAGAGCATCATATTCACAGTACAATGTTATGATAAACATATATTAGCCATCAGGTATCATCCTCAGTAACTGTGTATCAATATGGCCTGGCCTTTCCTGGCTCCGGTGTGACTCGGAGAGGAGGTTCTTAGCACAGATGGCAATTCCTGTTCTCAGGAATTTACAAGGTCAAGCGTGGAATTTCTCTAGAGTTATTGTCCTACTGGAAATCAGTTTAAATTTCCAGTAAATGGTCCCGCTTGTTCAGGAATTAGATTTTGATTGTGTATGAATGAGAAACCTCTGGCCTAACACAGGCTCAGGCCTTAGCCATAGTCTGATTCACTAAGGTGTCCCATCCCCGAGGGCTCATACTCCTACACAGATGACTTATTACTATTATTCACAAATTTCTGGTAGCTATTTGAGTACCCGAATAATATCCATGACCAAAACAGGTACTTGCATATCCACATTGTCCCCCTTTGTACTCAATTTTTCTGAGGGGGTGTAGGGTTTTTGGTTTTATGCTTCAGCTACTTAGGTTGTTCAGTCATTTTAATATTTTAGTTATGTCATTTTAATCAACTGCACATTTACAATAATGGTAACATTGTCAAAATAATGTAACTGCAATATTGAAACGACCAAAATACTGAACTCAAAAAATGAAATGGAATACCCAAAATGGTTATCTGATGGAGGTTAAACAGATACTGGTTATTACCCAAATCACCATTTTTGTTTTGGTTATGATATATTCAGAGGGTTTACCCATTTTTATTTTTATTTTATTAGTATTATTACTATTATTATTTATATTGTGTACCTGAAAGCACTGTATAATCAATAGTTATAGATAGCCCCCTACCCCAGGGGACTTACAATCTAAGAGAGACAAGGGAGAGGTGAACATCAGGAGAGAAAGGATACATTCATGAGGTTAAGTTGCAGGCACATGTTTAACTTAGTTACAGGGAACTAACTTAGAGCTCATTCCCACATACATTAAAATGCTGCTTTTCCGAAATGCAGTCAATTTCAAAATGTGCTTAAATAAACCCATGCACTATTCACATATGGTTTATTTAAGCGCATTTTGAAATTGACTGCATTTAGGAAGCAGCATTTTCACTTCAAGGCGCACCATTTCCCTGGCTCCCGGAGAGGGGAGAGGAGCTAAGCCTAGAGCGGGGAAGCGGGGCACTGTGTAACTGACATGTAACTGACTAGGCTAGTCAGTATCATGTCAGTTACACAGCGCCTCACTTCCCTGGCTCTAGGCTCCCGGAGAGGAGCTGAGCCGGGGGAAGCGAGGCGCTGTGTACCGACATTCCGACAAGAGGATTAATGCGGGTCAGTTCAAATGCGTGATTGTAAACGTAGCTTTTGGCTGCCCCTCAATGTGCTTGAAAAACAAATGTAAGAACTGCAAAATAAGCGCATGGAGTCTTTCCTACATGGTTCTAATATGCGCAGGAAAGAAAAAAGCGCTGATTTAATGTACGTGGGAATGTGCTCTCTGTGAGGGAGGGAAGAAGATGGAATTTCACTCATGATGAGCTAGGGAAAGTCTCACTGAAGAGGTAGTTTTTTTTCAGGAGGAATTTGAAAGTCAGAAGGAGAGAGGAGAATGAATGTATCCAGGGAGGGAGTTCCAGGCATGGGAGGCAGCAAGGGAGAAGGGGCAAAGAAGTTTAGAGGGGCAAGGGGGACTTGAGCAGGTGAAGGTGAGGGCAGAGGAGGAACAAAGCTCCCAGGCAGGAATATGGAGGGATACAAGAGTGGAAAGATATGGGGGAGCAAGGCCAGGAAAAGCCTTGAAGGTGAAGACCAGGAGCTTGTGCTGAATGCGTTCATGTAGAGGGAAGCCAGTGAAGGGTGGAGAGGAGGGGCTGTTTCAGGTACTGATTTAAACACTACAAGAAAGATATCATCTGAGCCTTTACATGAGCTAATTTAAAACTGCCCTTCATCTTTCAAGCCATGTAATATCACCTACAAGGTTAGACATCTGTGCCTATAATCCAGACATGAGTTTACCACTTCTTGAGTTGTGCAGAGTGACCACTTATTTTTAAATGTATCTATGAGACACAGCACATATGTGAGTGTGAGAAAATGCAAGACTCATAACTCAGGGATCAAATGTTAGGTTCATTTACATTAGTGCACATTCATTCACTTGTCCACTATGCTAATTCATACCAATGTAACTGAAAGCTGTATTCAAATCCAACTGGAGCCAATGTAGATCTTGAATCTAATCTTAAATTTAGATCTTTCCATTGTCTTCACTTTGGATCTGGCCCTTTAAAATCATAATTCAACCATTTGTCTGCAACACAGAATTTTTGTTTGTTACATCGGAGTCTCTGTTCTCTTGTACGCCAGCTTTAGAGCATTGTAACTAAGCTGAAAACCATTATCCTCAAACAAGCTCAGACCTCAGGAGTGCTTGCAGAAAGCTAAACCCAGGAGGTGGCTCAGATGGCTGTAAAAGAGTAACCGAGACCTAGGTAATAAAAGTGGCAGAGCGGATTGCTCAGGGATGCTTTATTCCAGGGTTACAGGACTAGGTCAACGGAGCACTAAAAGAATAATTTAATCTGCCACTTCCACAGTTACAGAACCTGCCTTTCATGGAGAAGTGCTTTTTACAATGCATGCCAGGCCTTATTAATCTGATTTTCCTGTTCCTCTCCAAAGATATTTAATGCTGTAGTAATGATCAATAGACTCACTCTGATGATAAACAAAGACAAATGAGTCTGTGCGATCTGGATGGTATTTGTAATTACCACCTCTGTAGGCATTCAATTACATCTGATGAAAGGGTGACAGACGAGCCTACGCTCGTTGACAGTGATGCATTTATACTGGATACTTGGCATGCAAGTGTCAGGGTGCTAATTTCCTCCACCAGACTCAGTTCCCTATTGCCAAAGCAGTTCGCCGAGTGTATATTAAATATAAATGCCATGACATCTCTTCTAATGGAATTTCAGAGTAAAGAGTTCAGAGTGGCATCGAGCTGCAATCTTGTCTCGCTCCTCACTAAAGCTTCATTTAGTTGTGTGGTATTGGCCCAAGGCGGTGTCACATTGATTCATTGGTGTTCGGAAACTCAGGTGGGCTTTAACAAAAACAAAGTCAAATGATATAAGGCCAGAGACACTGGTTGTTAGTTTTTCCCCCTGAAAGCTTTTCCTTTTCTCTTAATGGCAGAAGAATACAAATATCTTCAAGCCTGATTATGCTATTGGCTTCTAAAAAATTAAGCAGATAGACAGGGCAACCTAGAGGGAGGAGTAAAAGAGGCAAAATGCCTCAGGCCTTGCATAACAAAGGTCCTCACAATGAAATTGGGTGTAGATTTGAACACAGTGGGTGGTGGGATAAGGGGCTCCATGATACATTCTGTTCTATGTGTCATTCTACAAGGGCAGTCCTGCATGTAGGTATGGTTAGGTTAAGCACCGAAGGTGGTGGTGAAGTTCCATTGACTTGACTGGGCAGCCCTTGGACATTTTCTGGAAGAGGACGATGAGCCCCTAGATTTTCTGCTAAAAGAACCTCAAGAATGGGACTGACTCTTCCCCTCTGCCCATGGTTTTCCTTCTCATTCGGATGTTCGTTAGGGATGGGCGAAAGCAGTTCGGAAGTTCGGAGTTTGGTCCGAACTCAGCTTGTTCGGATGACCGAACACGAACCCAAATGCGAACATACCAAATGAACCGAACGTCGAAATGGTCGAA
This sequence comes from Sphenodon punctatus, assembly GCA_003113815.1. Lineage (NCBI taxonomy): Eukaryota > Metazoa > Chordata > Lepidosauria > Sphenodontia > Sphenodontidae > Sphenodon > Sphenodon punctatus. The sequence continues at coordinate 887,643 of QEPC01009557.1, forward strand.
CAGTTCAGTCAGTTCGGATCGCGTTTGGGTGAGTTCAGGTGGCAAAAAAGGTTCACTGGAAGGTCAAACATGACAGGGAGGTGTCAGTCACTGAGGAGCAGACTTCCAGGCACCAGGGGTGGAGAGGCTTGCAAGAAACGAAACTAATTATCTGCCTCCCCCCTTCCCAACACCTTCTGAGCTAGTCACTGTTCCTGAACAGCAGGCGTTGAGTAGGATTTTTAGATTGCTTTAAGTTTCATTTCAGTTTTGTACTGAAATGAAACTTAAAAACTGAAACCTTGTGTTATACATTTCACTGTACAGACTCATTGAGTATGTATGTATTCCGTTCACTACAGCCTCCTCTTCTGTTTGTGATTCCCCCCCATCCCATATATATGGGATGTATATATATCCATATATCCGGATATATATATCCATATATATATATCCATACATATGTATGGATATGGATATGGATATGGATATGGATATGGATATGGATATGGATATGGATATGGATATGGGATGGGAGAGATAGATAGATTAGATAGATAGAGAGAGAGAGAGAGAGAGTTGTAGGAGTTAGCTTAGCGATAGAGATAGCGCTAGTGATTTAGTTTTAGTGTTTGTAGGAATAGACCTGTGTACTTATTAGATAATCCATTTAGTTCATAACATTTAGAATAGTTAATAGCAGTTAGATTTAGTGTAGATAGATACATATATTAGATAAAAAATAATAATAAAAAACCCCATATAAAAACAAAAAAACCAAATAAAAACCAAAAGAAAACCATATAAAACCCAATCAAAAACCAAAAAACCATATAAAAAACAAAATAACACCCATAACATTTCCCGAATGACCGAACGGCCGAACGGAACAGCTGAACGGCCTAACCGAACGGCCTGTTCAGACAACTGAATCGAACAGCCGAACCCGAACTCGGCGAACTAACCAAACGGACGAACCGAACGATCGGACGAACTTACCACAGCCGAACCGAACGGCCAAACCCAAACCACGATCTATTCACCCATCCCTAATGCTCGTTCACTCACAATAAGGGTTGTGAAGGGAAAGCTTCCAGCCCTTCTAAATGCGTGTCTCTTTCATGCTTCTATGGGGTGCAAGCACTCCCCACTCCCACCCCCCATATTTTTTAGAAAATTGTAAACTCAGTGTCTGATGTCAATAGGATTTTTCAACTGACTTTGAAGAGTCGGTTTGAGTTATTAGGATACCAGTAGATTGGCACCCATCCGATTTTCACCTGAATAGTCCAGAAACTGGGATTCTTTGCCGAGAGTCCAGTTGGACACCGAACCCAGATTCCCAATGTCTGGCAATTGAACCTTCATGATGTACTGATCACATTCCTTTACTTCCCTTATTGCTGTCTCCACCTTGGACATGCTCCTGACAAGGGCTGAAGCAAGAATCAATTTGTTTCTCACGAAAATCTCACAAGAATCGTTAGAGATCTCAGGACAATCTCAGTAATAGTTTAAGAACTCAGTCGAGATTTTTGATCAATTTACCATTTACCGTTATTTACAGATTTACCATGTATCATACACCGATTTACCACGTACTGCTTACTGTTTACCGTGTTTGTCCCCATAATAGATGTAAATAAATAAATAAATAAATGCACATGAGCAAAATGGCCACTGCAGCTGTTCTATGCATGTGCAACCCTTTTCCAAGATGGCGCTAGCAATGTCGCCACCATTTTGGGAAAGGGCCGCCATTTTGCACATCCACATTACCTTGAGGAACATGGTAAGTGGTACATGGTAAATTGGTATACGTACATGGTAAATCATGGTAAACTGTAATCATGATAAATGGTAAATTGAGAAAAATTCTCAACCAAGAAAGTGTTGAGAATTACCGGTTTTCTCAATTATAGATTCTCACTAAAAACGAGTTATTATTCTTGGTGAAAATTGAGGAAAAACATAGAGATTGGGTTTCATCCCTACTGACTGAGGAAGTCTTCAGCAACATCTTGCCATTAGACCGGCTGGTGTTGTCAGGGCTGAATGTGACCTGTGGGTTCCCAAAGATGCACCTCATCAATATATGCAGCCTTGGGGGGGAAGTCGTGACGGGGTTTGCAGTGCAGTGTCATCAATATGCTGGTGACATCCAGTTCTACCTCTCGTTTTCAGCAGATCTAGGCCTGGCAGTCTCGTTGCTAACCCAGTGTTTGATGGCTGTGGGGGATTGGATGAGGGCGAGCCGCCTGAGGTTGAATCCCGAAAAGACAGAGGTGATGTTGGTGGGGAGGGCTGAGGGAGGGGAGGCCTCCCATCATTGATGGGGTGTGCCCTACCTTGGTGACATCGCACCCCGAACCCTCTCACGATCTCCCCCAAGGGCTGCATATACACATTAAACAAAAGCAGAGACAAGATCAAACACTGCAGAATACCGCAGGTCAAAGCCCGGGAGCTCGATGTTTCAGCTCCCATCACCACCCACTGGCTTCTCCTTGAGAGGAATGAGTGGAACCACCCAGACCCAGTTCCGTCCAGACCCCCCAGGTCTCGCAGCTGTCTCAGCAGCAGCCCATGGTCCACAGTATCAAAAGCGGCTGAGAGATCTAACAGGATCAAAAATGTAGAACATCCTGAATCCATCTCCTGGCAGAGATCATCCACAGAAACCACCATTGCTGTCTCAATACCATAGCCGGGGTGGAACCCAGTCTGAAAAGGGTCAAGGAAACCGATACGGTCCAGATGCACCTGGAGCTGCAGAGCCACTGCCTGTCCAATAACCTTCCCTAAAAAGGGAAGATTAGAGACAGGATGGTAACTGGCAAGTGCATCCACATCCAGCAAAGGCTTCTTCAGCAGGGGGCAGACCACAGCCTCCTTGAGACTGGGTGACAACCTCCCCTGCCGAAGGGACGCGTTAACCACCCTCACCAGAACCAACCCCAGTTTCTCCCTGGAGGCTTTCACCAACCAGGACGGGTATGGATCTAATACACAACTTGTGCCTTGAACAGACCCCAAGACATCTACCGCATCGGCTGGTGTCACTTCCTGAAACTCCTCCCAGAAAGATTGACCAGACCATGCCTCCATAACCTCATGCTCCTCACCTACTGCATCCAACCCGGTGTCAAAATTACTCTGGATATGAGCGATCTTGTCTGCAAAGTAGATGGCAAACTCCTCACAGTGGTCCTAGGACAAGTCCCCATCCAGACGGAGGGAGGCTGGACTGATCAGCCCCTGCACTACCCAGAACAGCTGCGCTGGATGTGATTTTGAAGACACTATGAGCAGGGCCCTGATTCTTCCGCGGAATTTTTTTAAAAATTCCACGGGAGTCAGGGCCCAATTCTGCGCCTCGGCGCGATTTACCATGCGGGGGGGGGCTTGGCTTGCCTCCTCCTCCCCCCGCACTGGTAAAAACCTCAGGGCTTCCCCTCCCCAGCTGCCGGGGCTTGCCCTCCCCAGCTGCTGGGGCGTGCTTGACTCTCCCCCCCAAAAAAAACAAAAACAAAAGAAATTGCCTTACCAGAGATGGCAGCAGGAGCTGCTCCATCCAGCGACCTCGTACTTCCTGCTCGTACTTCCTGGCCCCTCCCGACGGGGCCTCTCAGGGCGACGCAGCCAGATGATGTCATCTGGCTGCGTNGGCTGCGTCGCCCTGAGAGGCCCCGTCGGGAGGGGCCAGGAAGTACGAGCAGGAAGTACGAGCGCGCTGGACGGAGCAGCTGCTGCTGCCGTCTCTGGTAAGTTAATTAATTATCTAAAGGGGGTGCCTCCCCCCCTGGCAACTGGGGAGGCTGGAGAGGGGAAGCCCCGAGGGTTTTTTCATTCCCCTCCCCTCATGGAATCTCCTGCCCCGCATCCCCGCAGCGCAGGCTAGAAATTCTGCGCTGGGGTAAGCGGGGAAGGGGAATTCCGCGGGAAATCTGTGAATCGCAGACCCACGTTTCCCTCAGGGCCCTGACTATGAGGGCAGCAATGAATTCCTTCTTTGATGTCCTCACAGTCTCAACATATGACCGCAAGTGGGACCTATGGAGAAATCGGTCAGATTCAGAGAGTCCAACGCCAGCATCACTCTAGTCTCCTGCCTTCCTGCTCCATACAACCGCAGTCCCTTGGTAAACCAAGCGGTCCTGTGGTGACGAGATAGAGGCAGGGGACATCTCAATGGCCTGTCAATGGCCTCCCACAGCAAGGTGTTCCAATGCTGTACCAGCACATCAACAGAGTGACCGTCTGGGTCCAGGGTTAACTCCCTCAGAGTGTCCTGGTACCGCTGCGGCTCCATCAGCCTCCGAGGGCGCACGAACCTAACTGGTCCATTCCCCTTCTGGAGGGGGTGCGCTGAGAGGCTGGCCTGCAGCAGATAATGGTCCGTCTATGACAAGGGCATGAACCTCACATACCCTACTAATGGATCACCCACCTCAAGGCCAGAACAGAAGACCAGGTCAAGGATATGTCCCCCCACATGAGTCGGGCAGTTGACCACTTGGGACAAGTCCATGGTTGCCATAGCGGCCATGAACTCCCACTCCGCTCCTACAAGGCCGGCATCGATATGAGTGTTGAAGTCCCCAAGGGAGTTCAACACTAGCTCTGAGGCCAGCTCTGCTAGAGTGGTAAGGGATGCTGCCAGACAGGAAGGGGTCTGGTATACCAGCAACACCCCAAGCTTGCCCCCAGTGAAATCAAACACCACATGGAGGGCCTCCACACCTGGAATCTCCTGGACTGGATATCTCCTAACTGGCCAGTCCTCCCTAAAAATGATAGCTACACCTTCCCCCCAGCCCACTATACAAGGCTGGTGCTGCACAGCATACACGGCCAGCACGAGGTCCGCCAAAACTGGTCCAGCCCCCTCGTCCAGCCAGGTTTCTGTGATGCACGCAAGGTCTGCTACCCCATCCAGGATGAGATCCCGAATAACTGGTGCCTAGTTCACTACAGACCTTGCGTTCAACAGCTGTTCAGCCGAATGGGTTCGGGGGGGACCAACAGGTTCGGGAGGCCAGGGGGGTGGTTTTCCCTCCCCTCTCCATGCTGCGCAGGTGGAAGGGGCACCAGGGCTCACCTCACCCCCCCGCCCAGCCTGATAATTTATTTATTTTTTTAAACCCCACCCCAGAGATCAACCTACCTGGTGGTGCCAGGGCTCTGGACCTGGGTTTGGCGGCAACGAAAGTGTAGGCGAGTCTGGCGGTGGCGGCGCTCTGGAGCACTTCAGGCCTCTAATAGGCCTTCCAGGTCAACTCGCCACTGCCGGACACAGAGCCTAGTAGAGGTCTGAAGTGCTCTGGACCGCCACCGCCGCTGGACCCAGGACCGGAGCCCCGGCACTACAAGGTAGGTCGATCCCTGGGGTGTGGTGTTTAAAAAATAATAATTATGAGGCTGGGTAGGGGGGGGAGGTGAGCCCCGGCACCCCTTCCACCCACACAGCTTGGAGGGGGGAGGGAAAACCGGGTTCCCCCCTACCCCCTGCCCGAATGGGTTCGGAACCCGAACTTTGTTCTGCCGGTTCAGGCAGGGGGGCAGTTCGGATTCAGGGTGTTCGTGAATGGGCCTAACACCACGAGTTTAGACCAAACCCTGAACCCCTGAACTTGGTTCGCACATCCCTAATTACTACAGAGTAAATGCTTCCAGAACGGCATACCTTAGTGATGTTTGTTTACTCAGTAAGAAATACTCCCTAAGTATTTTCCAAACACCAGTCATTCATAATATTCCTTCAATTCTCTTCTCATGTAAGATAGTTGTACAGGTTTTGTTGTTCAATATTTACTGTCAAGTTAAGATGATAATACAAATAATGGCTCCTGGTGCAAAAAGGAAAGCACAAAACGATGGCGCTTAGATCTAGAAAGTTGTAACTGAGTCAAAAGAGTGATATTTACAAAGAGTTGACATTTTGCTGCAGCTCCTTCAAAACTCTGTCCTCATGATTATTTGATTCACCAATTAAATATTAAGCACACATTAATAAGGATAATTGCCAGATGATGTATGCACCTTTCACTCTGAATGTGTTCTGTTCATAAGGAGAGTTTGAAGAGAACAGAGAGGTGAGTAAGGTCAAAGCAAATGGAAACTAATGGTTCATTTCTGAATGAACAAGAACCGGCTTTAAAATAATACATTCATCAAACTAACAACTAGGCAACTGCTGCTTTTAGTTATTATGGTCCTAGATAAGTGCCTACAAAGAGTTTTAAAAATTGAATTTTGGTTTTTATACAGATTTTATTTTGTAAGCCGCTTTGAGTGCTATGGCAGAGAAATGGGGTATAAATGTGTCTAAAGAAAGAAAGAAAACTACTGCACAGGTCTTTGAGACATTTAAAAGAATTATGAGCAGCTCAAAGTTAACATGCAGTTCAAAATAAGCCTTTCAAGCATGCATGTGGATTAACTACGTAATGGGGGGAGGGGGGGGGATATTTCTACTGTTTGGTTTTTATGTTCTTGTATCTTTGACCCTTTCCACTTCACATTTGTAATGAGTTATTCATGCACAGTGTGAAGGTTTGTGATACGGACTGGGATTAAAGATGCCTTTTCCTACTTACACTAGCAGCAAAGGCTAACCATTTACATTTTATAGTACCTTCAGACCTGTGACTGCACCACAGCTGTTATAAGGATGTGGAGTCTACCACAAAACTGAAATCCGATAATGGAAACTTATTGTAGCTTTTGATTCTTTTCTTCCCTAGGCACTCTGCATCAACACATACAACCTTTGTCAGCTCTGCTTTCAAGAGTGCTTTTGACTCTTAGAACCCTAACTTCTTCTATTGGAAGGACCAGTTCACATTATATTAGTTCTCACTTTTCCAGGAGAGGAGTATCCATAGGATCAAGGCTAAAACACAGTTACGCTCACTAGTTCTCTCAGTCAAGAGCTCTTTATTATATGCATAAATGCCTAACAACAACAATAATAGAGAAAACCACACATCCCCTCAGTTCACCTGCTTTCTCAGGCTGAAGTTTTCTCCATTGGGTAAACCCTCCCCTGAGTGCCAATCCTTCTGTTGTAGGTGAACCCCTTCCGTTTGCTTCCAATCCTGTGTCTTTTTGGCACACCCCTCCTTCTCAACTGATACCCTGTCCAGCTAACTCCAGGGAAGCCATGAGCGAAGCAGGGCCCAGGCAAGTTTCCTCCCTTGAGGCAACTCTTGAGAAAGGATTGATGTGCCTTCAGCAATGGGGTCCACTCTTTCTTAGGGTGCTTGCATACATTTCAATAACTACATGCAAACCATGTTGATCATAATGTGTACTCGCCACTACAAATGTCCTACAACGTGTCTGCTATGAAGCCACCATGCACAACTGACTCATGATGGGAACTGAAGCTATCATGAACCCACTGTGAGAAACAGATAATTTCACATAGCTATTGGGAGTTTTAAATAGGGTGGCGAGAGCAGAAGGAAAGCCCTGGTCTCACCACCTGTCCGTCCCATTAAGCAACAAGCATCAGTGTTTTCCTCTTTTCCCCCTGGGAGCTGCTGCTTCTCCTGATACCACCACTTGCTTGCTCCCGTTGCTTGGATCCATGTCAGTGTAGTGCAGAGGAAATATTGTAGAGATGTTAAACCTCACCAGTTCCTGTGTCACTGAGGCCAGTTTCACACAGGCACTCCCCCCCTCCCCCCCCCCTGCACACACATGCTGATGGGAGGGCACCTGAGAAAATGCCGTGGCGGGTGCAGGGGTGATGGGTGCCTGTGGGAACAGCATGGGCGGTGGGTGGGGGTGCGTGTGTGCTCCCATGCTTCACCCATCTCCACAAGCCTCAACCCGTCACCCATAAATGAAGTGGAGAAGGGTGGAGGTGGATGCAGTTGGGTGTGCACACATGGGAACGGCCGCACACCCACCACCACCTGCTGCCAGCACACACCCATCCTCCCACCCACCATGGCCCATGTGAAAAGGGCCTGAGTTTATGATACCTCTTTCTATCACGTTGGACTGAAAAATAAATGCTGTACAGAAAAATCCACAACATCCTTCATGACTGAGTAAATGTTTCATCTTGGGGAGATTTCAGACGTGACACCACCACAGTCAACCACACTGGATCACAGTGGATCCAGTGTGGTGGCTGTGATGGGTGGCACATCTGTTTGAGCCCCGCCAGATGTTCACCACAGCGAATTCCTGGTGGGGTTCAAAGCTAACCACGGTTCTGGGGTTGAAGCCAGCCTCAACCCCAAAGCCGTGGTTAGCTGAACCACAATCAGGAAAGGGGCAAAAGTAACATGTGTTACCTTGCCCCGTTCCTGAGTGTGGTCCGAACAGTGGTACGGGATCGGGCACAGCAGCTGCACTGACCGCTGCACCCACCAGTCTCCCTGAGGATGGGCGGATGTGGGAGCGTGGGGGTGGGGCCGTGTGGCCGCACATTGCACTGCACCACACGGCCCCGCCCTCTCCAAGATTCCCCTGTGTGATGAAACTGGCACGTCTAAAGGACGACCGGCCGGCTTCATCACTGACCGGGATCGGAGATGGATCCCAGTCCGGGTTTCAGCATGTTGGGCCTGGAGGCCCAGCACGTCAAATTACCCTTGGATTATTTCTTTGTCATTTTCTTTACAATTTGGGGGATGTTGTTTCAAAGTGAATTCTATATTTACAAAAATTCAAATGAACAGTAAAGAAAGCTTAAGTCTGGATTTCTCTCAAGTCAGAAACAGCGTAAGTTGTGACAAGTAATTTTCTCCTGAAAAAAACATTATGATTAGTCATTTTTCTGTCTTTCGACTGAAACTGTCAACAAGAGTGTTATGACATAAGAACATGAGAATTATCATACTGAGACAGACTTATGATCCATCCAGCCTAGCATCTTGCTTATGATAGTGGCAGCTTCAGTTTCCTATTCTCAAGAATTGCAGCAATACTCTTTGTTTCACATTAGGAACATCCTTTACCAAATTCCACAAAACTGTTATAATCTAGTAAAATGTTTTTATCACTTTCCTTCTGCATTTATAGATATATAAATTCCTCTGCATCCCAGACCTCATCTTCTCCAAAATTAGCTACATTTTCAAAGCCTACATAAAATTTGGAGGACCCCGTTCAGAGAATGCCCTCTGTTCCCATTTTCTACTAGAGGTGTGCACTAGGGACTCATGTCATTATTCATTTTCATTTTTTTTGTTATTTAAATATTTCATTTTTGTTTTTGTAAATATCAAAATTTCGTTTTCATTTTTGCTTTTGTTTTCTATTTCCATTGATTTCAATGGGAAACACATTTTTGGCAGTAATGATTTGTTTTTCATTCTTTTTGGATGAAACCTGATAAGATTGTACCTCCAATGAAAGGCATTAAGTGTACCAAATTTCAGAAGGATTGGATAGAGGAATTTGATTTTATAAGCAGTTGAAGTATGTTATTTTGCAAAAATCTGCATATACATTTCTGAACATGTCCAACTTGTCCAAACCTTTAAACACAGCTATAGTACTGGCCCTTACCACAGCCTCTGGCAGTAGATTCCACAACCCAATTACATGCTAAGTGAAAAAATATTTTCTTTCATTTGTTTTAAACTTGCCACCCATGAGTTTCATGGAGTGTCCCCTAGTTCTAGAACTAGCTGAGAGGGTAAATAACTGTTCCTTGTTTAATAGTTCCACACCACTCATGATTTTATAGACCTCTACCATATCTCCTCTCAGTCGTCTCTTCTCCAAACTGAAGAGCTCCAACCTACCAAGCTTCTCCTCATACGGAAGCCCTTCCATGCCATTGATAATTTTTGTTGCCCTTCTCTGTACCTTTTCTAGTTCAGCTATGTCTTTTTTGAGATGGGGTAACCAGAACTGCACACAATATTCGAGGTACGGTCACACCACTGATTTATATAGAGGCCTTATGACATCCTCAGTTTTTTTCTCTATCCCCTTCTGAATAATTCCTAACATTCTGTTTGCTTTTTTAACTGCTGCTGTGCACTACGCTGTGGATTTCATTGTATTGTCCACAACCACCCCCAGATCCTTTTCCTGATTGGTAACTCCTTGCTTAGTACCCAGCACTGTGTACGCATAGTTTGGATTAGTTTTCCCTACATGCATCACTTTGCACTTGTCCACATTAAATCTCACTTGCCATTTAGAGGCCCAGACACCCAGTGTTGTAAGATCCCGTTGCAGTTCCTCATAGTCTGTTCATCTTTTAACTACCTTTAATAACTTGGTATCATCTGCAAATTTGATTACCTCACTCTTAACACCCTTTTCCAAATCAAACAGCACCCGTCCCAATACAGATCCCTGAGGCACACCACTTTTTACATCTCTCCATTGTGAAAACTGACCATTTAGTCCTACCATTTGCTTTCTATCTTTCGACCAGTTTCTGATCGATAGTAAGACACTACCTCCTATCCCATGAATTTTTAATTTTCTCAAGAGTCTCTCATGAGGGAGCTTATCAAATGCTTTCTGGAAATCCAGGTACACTAGATCTACTAAGCAAGGATCCGGCGTGGGTACTTCCCCAAAATCCTCCAAAATCCTCCGCAGTGAAGACCGACGCAAAGAACTCATTCAGCTTCTCTGCAATGTCCTTATCCTCCATGAGCACCCCTTTTACTCCCATGTCATCTAATGGCCCAACTGACTCCCTAGCAGGCTTCTTGCTTCTGATGTAATTTGGAAAGTTCTTGTTGATTGTTTTTGCCTCTTTAGCAAGTCTCCCTTTAAAATCTCTCTTGGCCTGTTTTATCAACACTTTACATTTACGTTGCCAGTGTTTATGCTCTTTCATATTATTTTCATTGGGACTAGCCTTCCATTTCTTAAAGGATTCCTTTTTGGCTCTAACAGCCTCCTTCACCTCCCCATTTAACCACAGTGGAAGACGTTCAGTCTTCCCGCTTCCTTTTTTAACTTGCGGGATGCATTTAATCTGGGCTTCCAGAAGGGTGCTTTTAAACAGCCTCCACGTGACTTGCAAACATGTAGCCCTTGCAACTGGGCTTTCAATTTCCTTTTAACTAGAAGTTTCTTCTGGCTGTAACATCTTTGTCTCTCATATAACTGGATGAAACTTGGCAGGTTTATACCCCTCCACAGGTTTACTATCTTTGACAACTTTCAGAAGGTTTGACTAAAGGGTCCTGGTGGTATAAGCAATTAACTTATAAATGTATGTCTGACTGCAATATCTTTGTAGTCCAACCAGTGTACATGAAATTTGGCAGGGCTCTTTTCACACCTTCAGGATCATCTCTAACAAATATCAGAAAGATGTGATAAAGGGTCCCAATTTTATATGCCTGCACAGCATATACAGAGGAGGAGCCTATGCCAGGGATTCTCTTACATGTCACCATGGTATAAGATTGGTTTTTGATGTCAATTGGCCAGCATAAATGTCAACCAAAAATCTTAATTCTGTGCTGTGACAATTCCAACTTCTCTCCCCCACTTGTTACTGAGAAGTTTGAAGCATCTGTTTAAGGAAGAGCCAATAGAGATTCTCTGATGTCCACTGTCACAGTGCTGCAGGATGTGATTGGGATGATAACTGGCCAGCCTGGTTGTGCAAACCATGTCTCCTGATTGCTGGGATACTATCCCCAAAGTCCCAGTTATGGCCCTTCTATGCCCACCTCAGGGCTGCCCCTATGCTTGTCTCAGGGATGCCTCTATGGCCGCCTTGAAGTCACCAACAATTGGTCCTGTAAAGCTGGAAGCATGCAGTAATTGGCCAGTGAATGTGTCTGTCAGTCTGTTGGATTGCTCCCCATTCTCCATCCTACAGCCTCCCTCCCTCTGCCATGCTAGGTGCCTGCCTCTGACTGACACTGTATGTGCTTCTATTTATCTGAATAAATTGTCCTGTAGTTTTGAAGAGATGACAGGGAAGGTGTGAGAAACATTCCTGCCAAATGTCTTCTAAACAGGATGGAATATAAAAATGTTACATCCAGAAATGCATTTTAAACTTAATGGCTTATTATGTCAGGACCCTCTATGAAATCTTTCTGAAATTTCACAGAATTGGTAATCTTGGGAAGAGACGTTATAATCTCAGGTTTCATGCAAATCCGATGGAACATAAAGAGGATGCAGCCAGGAATGTGTATGCAGCTTTTCTTAAAATCACAACATTCAATTGCTTATAAAACCAGTTCCCTTTATCCAATCTTTCCAACATTTGGTACAATTTCCAACAGTTGCTCCCACAGCATTCCACGTCTTCCCAACCATACCAGCTCTGCTCAGTTACTAAGGCCCAGCTGGGTGCCCCACCCGCTGCGAGAGGCCATCTTCCCTGCCAAGTGCACGATACTGCAGCCGACGATCCAAACCACTGTCCGTCCAAGGGGTGCTGCCATGTCTGAAAGGGAAATCACACGTAAGTGGTTGCACAACTCCAGTACTCTCCACAGCTCGCGGAATCGCACTTTGCCCCCCTACTCGTACCTCAGTCTCCCTTATATACGTGCAAAATGCCAGTGATCACCACCAGCATATCTGCTGTATCTGGTGGCCAGTGAACCCCTTGTTTGCAGCTGTATATGCTGCCCCAATCCTGAAGGAGTGTGCTTTGTAATGACCCGGATCAAGGCCCGCTTCCCTCACACACATCGCCAGGACCTCCCCAAACTGGTAGCGTGTCAAGGGTGCCCCATCTGCATGCACAAACAACGGACCCGTCCCCTGTGGGCGAGATGCTAAATATTCCCTCATTGCCTGCACCGGGCAGATCTGTGCATCCCCCAATGGGTACAACCTGATCACCTTACCCTTTCCCCTTTGGTCGGTCTTTGACCTATGAAGGGGCAGCGTAAGGCCCTCCCCATGCCATCCCACATCCCCAAGATGAAAAGCCCCGCCCGACCTGTTGGTCCGAGACTCTGGAACTAATTTGCTAATTCGGAAGGCCACCCAAAAGACCGCTCCAAAAAGTGCTATCTCTGCCTGCGAATAACAGACTCAGTGCAATGCCCAGGTTAACTGGGGAAGCAGCTGGGGTGTAATGGGGGCTCGCTTGTCCTGCACGGGTGGAGTCTGGAGTGTCCCTGGACCAGGTCTCCATGAGATGGCTCATGAAGAAGCCATTATCGTGGGGAGGATGTCCCCTCTGCTGACTGGTAAAGTTAATGGCCTCCACTTTTCCTGCTATCGTTCCAGGGGCCAAACCTTTGCCTCAAAGCTCCAGCGCAAACCTGATGACCTGCATTTCGGGGATGGGAAAACCTACAGCCCAACTGTTCAGCCACCTGAAGTCTTGGCACTCTGTAAATGCCGCCTCGTACGCCCACCTGATTCTGGGGGCAAGGGAACCCTGTACCACCTGATATAGCTCTACAATCCAAGGTTCCACATGTCACTCAGGAACAGATCGGAGTCCTTGCTGACTTCCGAGGCCAGCATGCGAAAACGGTCTATCTGGAACCGAGAAAGGGCATCGGCTATGCCATTGTTAATACTGGGAACGTGCTTGGCTATAAACAAGATGTTTGCTTTCAGGCACCTAAGTACGAAAACCCAGACCAATCTCATGACCCTTTCCGTTTTTGATGACAACTTGTTGATAACATGTACAACTGCCATGTTATCACACCAGAACAAGACCCTCCTGTTGGCAAATTCCTTTCCCCACAATACTACAGCCACCACTATTGGGGAAAACTCCAAGAATGTCAGGTCCCGTGTTAATCCCCACTCTTCCCAGTCAGCTGGCCACGCTGCCACACACCAGCTGCCCCGGAAGTAAACCCCCAAACCATGCCCCCCCCCCGCTGCATCGGAGTGTATTTGCAGCTTGGCCTCCTGGAGGAGCGGCTTCCGGAAAGAACTGACTTCATTATACCCATTAAGGAAGGCTTCCCAGGTGGCCAGATCCTCCCGCATCCCTTCGTCACCCTGATGTAGTGATGCGGGGGTTGGTCGGCACCTATACATGCATACAGCCGGGATAATAAATGCCCACCCTGGGGCAATCACATGACATGCAAAGTTCAAACTACCTGTGAGTAACTGGAGCTGTCTAACCATGACTTTAGAGGATCCCTGAACCACCGCTATCAACTCTCTGAGGCCCCAGAGCTTGTTCTCAGGTAAATGAGACAGGGACAGCACTGTGTCCAGCTCAATACCCAAATATATTGGTCTGGTCGCTGGGCCCTCCATTTTTTCTGGTGCCAGTGGCATGCCCAGTTCCCTGGTGACCTCCTGAAAGGTGCACATTGCCTGGGCGCATTCCGCAGTCTCCGCCCTCCCCACGAAGAGGAAATCGTCCAAATAATGGGTGATCCAACTCCACCTGGCATGACGGTGTGCGATCCACTCGAGCACCACGCTAAACTTCTCAAAGACTGCGCATGAGATGGAACATCCCATCGGCATGGCCTTGCCGAAGTAAAATTTGCCCCGGAACTCAATGCCCAAAAGCTCGAAATCATCTGGCTGCATGGGCAGTAGTCAGAACACGGACTTAATGTCGCACTTCGCAAGGAGGGCATCCCTCCCACAGGAGTGGGCCATTTCAATAGCTGAGTCAAATGATGGGTACCTGACTGTACAAAGCTCTGCTGGGATTGTATCATTCATCGACTCCCACTTTGGATGGGACAAGTGGTTAATCATGCGAAACTCCCCCGGGGTCTTCTTTGGCACTATTCCCAGTGGGGATATCTTAAGGGTGGACATGGGCAGGGAATCAAAGGGACCCTGTATCCTCCCTTCCGTGACCTCCTTCATAATTTTCTGCTGGACTAGTTCCTCATTTCCCACCACCAATTTCAAGTTCTTTCCCCCCAGGTGATAACAGGGACTGCACGTTGGTATCCTAAAGCCCATTCTGAATCCCTCAACTACGTAACTGTAAGTGGCTTGGTCTGGGTAGTCGTGGGTCGCTGCCCTCAGGGCCTCATGCTGTACCAGGGTTGGTGCCCTTTCCCACTGCCTAGGGGGTGCCACCCTGGCGAGATGTGCCCTGCCGGCACCAGCCCACCTCCTGTTCCTGTTTCCATACTGCCAGAACTTGCTGCACCCGGAAGCAGCATGGTCACCTGCACACTCTGTGCACATGTGCTTAAACTTGCATGGGGATCAAAAACATTTCTCCTCCTCATTGTAATCCCAGCAGGTTGGGCCCACTGGGGCTGTTTTTTCCTGCAACCCTGTCCTTGATCCCCTTGCTGTCCACTCCCTACCCGGGAGAGGACGTGCCCACTGTCTGATCGTGGGGCATATCGAGTGCTGCTGATACACTCCAGCTAGATGTAATGTGCATGCACGTCCCATCTGAGCCGGGGGTTGTTGGCAGCCCTGTGACAAAATGCCTCATCATAACGAAGCCAGGCCCTGGGGCCCCCTGTGTCAAATGCTCGGCGCACTATGTTCGAGTTCTTGACCAACTCCACCCCACGCTCTGGGTACTTGAGCAAAGTCACTCCCATATAGATAGTATACGCTGCTGTCCAGTTGGACCACATTCGCTCTGCCTTCGGCCTCTTGAACCATTCCCTGTCCTTCCTTTCCTCCTTGTCATTTGGGTCAGGTATAGGGTCACTGAAGAGGAGGGCAAACATATCTATAAATTCGCCACTCCAAATCTTTTCCCTGATGTCTTGGAGCAAATGCTTGCCCAATGGGGACGCCACATCGGCCCCTGGACAATGGGTGGGGTTCCGCCCTTCGTTTGCAGCAGCATGACGCTCTTTTCATGCAGTACAGCTCGCCCCCCCACACCTGTGCGGTGGCCCTTTGACCCTGGGCCAGACTATACCCACACTGCCATACCTGACAAGGTGATTGGCTCTCCCCCAGGGAATCACTACACCTCCCACATGCATTCTGGAACCCTGGTGCCCACCCCTCATGGGAGAATGATGACATGCAGGTGTCCCACACCTGCCCACCGGCTGGTTCCAACCCACAATGCTCATGCTCACCCTCAAACCAACCCTCACCTTCCAGCTCGCTGTCCAGGCACTCCATCTCATGGTGGGGGGCCACTCTGCCCCCATAGTTCCCTGTACCTGACTGGCATCTTTGGGTTGCTTGAAGTCTGCTCATTAGGGCCTGCATTCCATCTTTTAGTGCATTGATCTGCGCCTGCTGGCTCAGGGAAAATTCAGCTGTGCTCCCGCCGGGCGTGGGGTCTTCGTCCCTGAAACAAGCTGGTAACACGCAGCGATGCCCCTGCCAGGGGGGGGGCACCCCCTCAAGAGGGTTAGTGCACCCCCCCACTTCAAAGCTAGCGGTTTCCTCCTCCCTTGCCTGTTCCCTGGGGCCTTCACCTGCCCTCCTGCGGGCATCTTCCAGCTCCTCAATTTGGGTCTGGTACTCCACAAGCTGACCCTGCATGGCCTCCAATACTGTAGCAACATGTGACCGACTCTTTTGGCCCTTCCACCCTGCCTCTGTGGGAGGGAATGCCCTTGGGACCTTCTTCACAGGGGGGGTGGTGTGATGCCTGCCTTTTTTTGGGTGCCATGCTTGCCCAAATTATGCCCTCAGGCACTGGGCACACGCCCTCTGTCCCCTTCTGTTAGTCCCCATTCAGCCCTGTGAGGAGGAGGGGGGGAATCCACTCTAGGGGCTATTTATTTTATTTATTTATTTTTCAAATTTATACCCCTCCCCTCCTGCGAATAGCTCGGGGTGGCTTCCAAAAATAAAATATACATAAAAACAAATATAAAATTATTTAAAATACATCAACAATAAAGGGCCCCGGGATAAATTTAAAACAATAGACAATAAACATGGTAGTAAAGATAAAAACCCTAACCCACTCCCCCCCCCACCCCAAAGGCCTGGGCGAACAGCCAGGTTTTACAATACCACCAGAATATCAACAGGCTTGGGGTCAGGCGAACTTCCTCTGGAAGAGAGTTCCAAAGGCGCGGCACGGCCACCAAGAATGCTCTCTCCATTGTGGCCCCCCACTTTACGCCGGGAACCTCCAAGAAGGCACCCCCTGGCTGACCAAAGGAGCCGCTCTGGGACACGGAGAGCGAGGCGGTTCCTGAGGTACGAGGGGCCCAGACTGCGAAGGGTCTTATAAATCAGCGTCCAAACTTTGGACCTAGGTCAGCACGCTATTGGCAACCAGTGCAGAGTCCGGAGCACAGGTGTAATGTGCTCCCGACGACCCGTCCCCATAAGGAGATGGGCCGCCGCATTCTGCACTAGCTGCAGCCTCCAAACCAGGAGCAAAGGAAGCCCCACGTAGAGCGTGTTGCAGTAGTCGAGCCTCGAGGTGACGAAGGCATGGATGAGGGAGGCCAGGTCCGAGCCAGAGACAAACGGACGCAGCCTTCACACCAGATGCAACTGGTGGAAGGCAGCGTAAGTGACTCCCTCCACCTACCACTCCAGGTGGAGGCCCACGTCCAATATCACCCCCAGACTCCGGACCTGTTGAGCTATAGGAGGGCAAACCCCCCCAATCAGGGGGGGCACTACCTCCTTTTCTCTCCCCACCAACATCACTTTCGTCTTATCGGGGTTGAGCCTCAGTCTGCTCTGCCGCATCCATTCCACCACGGCCTCCAAACACTGGGATAGCAACGAGACAGCTGGGTCTGGGTCAATTGAAAAAGAGAGGTACAGCTGAGTATCATCAGCATACTGGTGACAACGCACCCTGAACCCTCTCACGACTTCCCCCAAGGGCTGCATATAAACATTCAATAATGGAGACAGACTAGCACCCTGTGGAACGCCACTTGATAAGGCGCTGGGGCACGATGTGTCATCTCCCTGCACCACCCGCTGGCTTCTCCCCAAGAGGAATGAATGGAACCACTCAAGAACGGTCCCATTCAGGCCCCCCAGGTCACGCAGCCACCTCAACAGCAGCCCATGGTCCATGGTGTCAAAAGCAGCCGAGAAATCTAGCAGGATGAGAAATGTTGAACATCCTGCATCCATCTCCCGGCTGAGGTCGTCAACCAAGGCCACCAACGCCGTCTCAGTGCCATAGCCGGGGCGGAACCCAGATTGAAAAGGGTCTAGGAAGCCGATGCTATCCAGATGCACCTGGAGCTGGAGTGCCACCACCTGCTCAATAACCTTCCCTAAAAAGGGAAGTTTAGAGACAGGTCGGTAACTGGCGAGTGCATCCATGTCCAAAGATGGTTTCTTCAGCTGAGGACGCACAACAGCCTCCTTGAGGCTAGGCGACAACCTTCCTTGCTGCAAGGATGCGTTCACTACCCTCGTCAGCACCATCTCCATCGTCTCCCTGGAGGCTTTCACCAACCAGGACGGGCATGGATCGAGTTCACAACAGGTGGCTCTCATAGACCCCAAGACATCTGCCACCTCAGCCAATGTCACTTCCTGAAACTCCCCCCACAAAGCTGGACTGGACAGGACCTCCATCACCACGCACTCTCCCCCTACTGCCCCTAATCCAGCCTCAAAGTTGCTCTGAATCTGAGCAATCTTGTCTGAGAAGTAGTTGACAAACTCCTCACAGCGGGCCTGGGACAAGTCACCATCCAGGCGGAGGGACGCCGGACTAACCAGCCCCCGCACCACCCAAAATAGCTCCGCTGGGTGTGACTACACAGATGCTATGAGGACAGCAAGGAACTCCTTCCTTGCTGTCCTCACAGTTTCAACATAGGACCACAAATGGGCCCTATGGAGAAGACAGTCGGAGTCAGATTGAGTCTGACACCAGCATCGCTCCAGCCTCCTTCGTACTCTTTTCATACTCCTCAGCCCCTCAGTAAACCAAGGGGCCCTGCTGTGATGATACGGAGGCAGAGGGCATCTCGAAGCCACCCTGTCAATGGTCTCCTCCAGCAAGCTGTTCAAATGCTGAACCAGCTCATCGACAGAGTGACCGTCCAGGTCCAGGGTTAACTCCCTCAGGACCTCTTGGAACCGCTTGGGTTCCATCAGCCTTCGAGGGCAAACCATCCTAACTGGTCCCTTCCCCCTCTGGAGGGGGTGCGATAGAAGACTGGCCTGAAGGAGATAATAGTCCATCCATGACAAGGGCACCGCTGTAACTTATCCCACAACCGGACCCCCCGCCTCAAGGCCAGCAAGCTGTTCAAATGCTGAACCAGCTCATCGACAGAGTGACCGTCCAGGTCCAGGGTTAACTCCCTCAGGACCTCTTGGAACCGCTTGGGCTCCATCAGCCTTCGAGGGCAAACCATCCTAACTGGTCCCTTCCCCCTCTGGAGGGGGTGCGATAGAAGACTGGCCTGAAGGAGATAATGGTCCATCCATGACAAGGGCAACACCCTAACTTATCCCACAACCGGACCCCCCGCCTCAAGGCCAGAACTGAAGACCAGGTTGAGGGTGTTCCCCCCCACGTGGGTTGGGCAAATAACCTCCTGGGGCAAATCCATGGTTGCCATGGTGGCCATGAATTCTCGCTCCGTCCTGACAAGGCCGGCATCGGCATGAATGTTGATGTCCCCTAGAACCAAGGTCCTAGAGGATCCCGGCACCACCTCCAAGGCCAGCTCTGCTAGAGCGCTAAGGTATGCCGCTGGACAGGAAGGGGCCCGGTATACCAGCAGCACCCCTAGCTTGCCCCCCGGCCAAATCAAACACCACGTGAAGGGCCTCAATACCCACAATCTCCTGGACTGGATACCTCCTAAACAGTCAGTCCTCTCTACAAATAATAGCTACACCACCTCCCCGGCCATCCGTGCATGGCTGATGCTGCATGGCATACCCGGCTGGCACGAGATTGGCCAAAGTAGGACTGGCCAACTTGTCCAGCCAGGTCTCTGTAATACATGCGAGGTCCACAGCCCCGTCCGAGATCAAATCCCAGACAATTGGGGCCTTGTTCACAATGGACCTCGCATTTAGCAGCAGCAGCCCCCCATGTATGGACCTTGGACCTGGCTCCTCCCTCTCCCTCAGCGGGGGGATGGAAACATGCACCTCCCTCAGGTGCCTCGGTCCCCTAGGGGCACGTGACCTCCAACTCCTTGGACCATACCATCCTCGCCCCAGAATCACCCCAATAGCCGCACCCTCCCCTCCGTCCACCAAAACCTGCCCCCCCCCAAACCTGGCTGCTTGCCTTGTGGCCTTTCTCCCCCCCAACCCACCCCCCAAAACCTCCCTCCCATGCCCCTGGTCATCCTGCTGCCACCAGGGGCTGGTAGGGGCCATATCCCCCCGCCCGACTCCCTCTCTCACTGGGTACGGGATCCTCCGCCCTCTCACCAATACTCCCCCCCAGTCCTTCCCCTGCTGCCACCAGGGTCAGTCACTGGGACCCTCCCACCCCTTCCCTCTAACCACCCCTCCTATACCCCCACCCCTCCTCCCTAGCCCTGGACAAAAAGCACCCCACAAAAAGCATCCCCTGCTACCCCTGCAGCCCCCAAAGTGCCCCAAAGTGCCACGCCCTTTGGTCGCAGCCCGTTGGCCATGGCCCTTCAGATCATGGCCCTTCAGATCACAGCCTGAAGCTCGCGGCCTGAGGCTCGTGGCCTGCAGCTCGCAGTCTGTGGTGGGAGCCCCTAGCCGCTGGGCCTTAAAGTCCTGGCTACTTCCAGGTGGGGGAGGGGACAAGCCTACCCTCGTGACCAGCTTCTGTGCTCCCCCCTGCCCCCCCAGCACTCACAATGTTCTTTCCTTGTCCCCAAAGGTCCAGCAGAGTGAGCGTCAGCGGCACAGGAAACCCCTCTTCACCGGCAGCAGATGGCAAGAGTGCACAGCAGAGGAAAGCAGGTAGGTGGATGATCCTGGCAGGGAGCCCCTGGGCTTTAAAGCCCCGGCTACTTCCGGGTGGGGGAGGGGATAAGCCGGCCCTCGCGACCGGCTTCTGTGCTCCCCCACACACCCCGGTACTCCCAATGTTCTTTCCTTGTCCCCGCAGAGTCCAGCACCAGTGGCCTCTGAGCCTTACAGCTGGCCTAAGGCCTGGCTGTTCCACGTGGCCCTAGGGGTATCTGGCTAGTCACTCCATGTGGGGCCAGGGATGGCCCGCTGCTGGCGTCTAGAGTCCCCGCAAAGCTAGGGTGAGCAGGTGCCGAGTCATAAAAGAAAAAGAAGGAGGGGAAGGAAGATTTACAATTTATTGGAAAATATTGATACTTAAATTATACAAAAGACAAAATTGAACATATAAAGCACAACTACATGTATGCAACCCAGACGCGTTTCGGGGCACAGCCCCTTTCTCAATGGGCAAATAAAAACATACTGCGGCATCAATTGCCAAAAGGAATGCCACATGAAAGATATCAAGAATATATGCATAAATGTCCATTCAAAAATTAGAAAATAAAAAATAAAAAATAAATAAAAAACATCAAAATATGTACAATTGAAAGTATATCTATTCTAATCCACTCTGTATATCATACAAAATAAATGAAAAATATTGAGAATCACAAAGCCCCTTCACGTGGATTAATCCATTCCTTAATAAAAACCTCCCATCCTTCCTTAAAGCCCCTGATTTTACACATGGGCTAAGCAGCAATGATAGCTGCATGAATAAATAAATAAATAAATAAATAAATATTATCTTTATGCATGAGTCACAATTGAAATAGACTCAAAATCTCTTTTAAACTGAACAAAGGACTCCCCCCTGGGACAAGGCATACTGAAGTAACCCAACACCCCCAAATCCCATACAACAATGAGATGCACTTGAATTCCCTCCTTCTTACTCTCTCCCATTAATCCTCATACCTGTATGGGATTCAACTGTATGGATGTATGAAAATAAGTTCATGAATGACAACAGTCAATGCATGTCTCTTTGAGTTAACAAGTCCTGGTGCCCCTCCATGGGCTTATATAGATTCATCACCCTCACGTGTTCTTGTTCACAACACTGATCCATGAGGTCTGATGATCAAAGAGTACAAGCAGCTGGTGCAAAGCTTGGTGAGGTTCTTCAGTCAATTCCTGCTAAATTGACTGAAGGATTCCTGCTGAATCCCCCCTAGAACAAGGCATAATGAGGTAGCTCAAACACCCTGAATCGCATGCAACAATGAAAACGCAATTAAATCCCCTCCTTCTTACTTTATGAAGGTAGGTTCATAAACAACAGCCGTCAATACAAGTCTCTTTGGGCTGATGAGCCCTGGTGCTCTTCCATGGATTTATATAGATTCATCACCCTCATGTGTTCTTGTTCACAATCCTAATCCATGGGGTCTGATGGTCAAAAGGTGCAGACAGCTAGTACAAAACTCAATAGGGTTCTTCAGTCAATACCTGCTGACTCACAATCAAGGAATCCCAGTTTCAATGAATGCAAATATTGATCACCAAGTTGGATAAAATCTGCAGCCACTCTCCTCAATTCATCAATGTCCATATCCAGTCTCGTTGCAATGATGGTCATGGAATGGCACAGAACTGGGGCTTGAGCTGCAAAACATCTCTCCCACCAAGGGATGGAGAATTCCCATCTTGTAAAA
This sequence comes from Sphenodon punctatus, assembly GCA_003113815.1. NCBI lineage: Eukaryota > Metazoa > Chordata > Lepidosauria > Sphenodontia > Sphenodontidae > Sphenodon > Sphenodon punctatus. Next base: position 910,082 of record QEPC01009557.1, read on the forward strand.
CAATTCCACGAAGAGCTATGTCAATATAATAAACTGATCAGATAAATAAAACATTTGATACCAATGGCAATTCCCACTGGCGATATCATGAAACACCTTCCCCGGTGCTTTGGTCACTCCTCTCTCAGCACCGCTCACGCACATCCTTTCCTGCTCGCCGCCACCAATGCAGTGAGGCGGCAAGCGGGGGATTCTAAAATGGCGTCCTGGACTCCCTGCTCTCGCGGGAGTCCCGAGCATCCCCCTTGGTTGCCGAGGCGACTGCTCAGCCGCTTCCCTGGTCTTCTGTGCTGCCCTCAGTGGCCTAACCTGTCCTCGCCTCCTTCCTCCAGCGAGGGGGGGGGGCCCAAACCCCCACCGCGGCTAGCGCAGAGGGGCAGTTTTCATTTTTGTTTTCTTTATTATTGTCAGTTTTGTTTTTAAAACAAGAAAATGAAAACATTCATTTTCTTTATCATAATATTATTATTATTAATAATAATAATAAACATTTATATAGTGCTAGCAGTGTACCTGGCACTTTACAAAGTAACAAAATAGACACAGACCCTGCCCTAGGGCTTACAACCTGAGAGACAGGAGCTGGGGAGAGACTTAGGAAGGGGAACAGAGGGAGAGACAAGGGGTCTAACATTCATGAAGATGTGAGGTCTCAGGTGCATGTACTTGGCTTGGTTACATTGAGAACAACAGCAGGTAGGTCCATGTGGCAAGGATAAGACCGGTACACAGACCGTAAGTATAGGATATAGTGGATCAGCAGGATAATGAGTCAGACAGAACAGAGCGAAAGAGGAGTTTTAAGGAGAGATTTCAAGGTACAAAGGGAGGGGGCAATAATGACAATGAACTGCATACCCCTATTTTCCACATATATTTGTACTTAGCTTTGCACCTGCAATTCAAGGTGCAAATAATAACACTGTCTATAAAAATAACAGTCTGATTTATGCTTTATGACATAATTCACATTAGAGAAAAGCTGTTGCAGCAGTTTGGGTCGCTACTGAGAACTGTGGAGAACTAAGTTTAATTATGTTCTTTGCTATAGATTTCCTGTTTGACATTAGGCAAGTCACTTAGGGTCAGAATTTAGGGCGGGTACTTGGATACCCAAGTCTCATTAGAAATAAGTAATATTTAGGCATTTTAAATGGCTATGTACTATTCAAAATCTGTTACATAAGGTACAATCCACAGTCATTGATATCAATGGGAGCTGAGTCATTGACTTCAATGGATGCAGGATTGTATCCTTACTTTCTCTCTGGCACATTTCTTCTAAAATAGGGTGAGATGTAGTATCACATTCTGCAAGGAGGAAAGGAAAGGATGTCTGGATCAGTTAAGGTTGGGGCTGGACAGCAGAGGACCAAATTATCAAGAGGTTGGATGGAGGTTGCAGGCAGGCACCTTCAAAAAGAAGCCAACAAATCTCAGGAAGGAGAGATAAGAGCAAGTCAAGCAGAAAAAGTGATTACAGCAGGAATGGAAGACTGCTCTGTGCCTGTCAGGAGAGGTGTGCCTCAGGCTGGAACAGAAGGAGGACTTGAGAATCAGGCCCAATACAAAGCCTAATGGGGAATTGTGAACAGCGCTGAAGAGGCTGTGCCACAAGCTGGAATTGGTACCTGTATAAACGGGTATACCCAACGAATTGCCGGTATCCAAATTGATTGGACAACATTGAGCACCGATCGGTATTGCAACCCAAATCAGGTACTGGATTTCCCAGAATGTTGACTTCTGATCTAGGAATGTCAACTTCCAGGACTGATTTTTTTATTTTATTTTTTAACTTCTGTACCGATTTTTCAACTACTGACACCTATTTATTATGTATTTATTTTTTGACCAAAAAAGTTGACTTCTGGTCCCAGAAAGTGAACTTCTACTCCTGATTTTTCAACTTCCAGTCCCATTTCAAGTCCAGTCCCGAGCTGCGTTGCAGGAGGGGTGGGGTAAAAATCTGAAAAATAAAAATAAATAAATAAATATTTATTTTTAAAATTTCTGTCCCGATTTTCTGGGTTTCTGATCAATAATCAGAAAATTGCAAAATCGCTAATGGAAATTACTGATTATTCGGGTACCCAATCTGTACCTGGATATGCCATCAAGTACTTGATGTGGTACTCGAAAATGTGGGTATTACCCGTGTGTACTAAATTAAGTACCTGTTTCAGTTGCCGTGAGTCTTTCTAATAAATTACTACGAGGAGACAATTTGAAACAACTGGTGAACCTGTTGTTGTTTCTTCATGAACCTAGGCCACAGATCTAGTGTGGCAGTTGAATAGGGTTGCCACCTTTGACCTGAAGGTGGCAGCACTCCATCAGAAAAGAGGAAGGCAAAAGTACTCCCTCCAACAATCTGTGGAGGAGGTGGGGCCACATCAGAAAGGGACTGGGGGAGTCTGCTGTCTTTTCCTTTTCTAATGTGGCCTTGCTCTCTGCCCGATTCGGGAGGGGAAATTAAATCCCAGTGTAGCAGGATAGCTATATTAACTCAAGAAACATCCCCAGTGGCAAGTAGGCAGGTAATAGAGTAAAGTCTAGTAAAGCTGCAGGCCTTTTAAAAAGGGCTGAATCTGCAAAGGAAGTAGAAGGGTGGAGTTACAGCAGTATAAAGGAGAGTTCCAGCCAACAAGCATCAGTCTGTCTTGGGCTCTGGCGAGAAGAGCATGGCTGTCTGCACCAGGAGCCCGAAAGGGAGGGAAAGCATGAAGGCCATCAAGCCTATGCACCTATGGATCCTGACGGAAGGCATCCCTTGGTCCTGGAGGAACTTGGACTAAGCCTGGAACATTTTCTACATAGACATCATGGGAGACCAGGTGAAATTGAACCAGTTATAGACTTTGTTACCCAGGATGGGAAGGATTTTTTGTTAAGACTATTTAAGCTTATAGGGGACCCAGTTAAGTTGGAAAAGTCCCTACTCGGTGGAATGGGCCAGCTGTAAAGGGAAATGTGGAGACTGGAAGAGCCATCCTAATCGGGGGTGACAGACCCTGAGATATTAATTAGTTGTGAGATTGTATTTGAGTGTACCTCAAGAAGAGGAGATGTGAAGAATTTTGCGTGGACAGGACTCAGATGCTCATACACTAAAAGGGGGTTCCCCTGTCAGGACCCTGTCACATCCACACCCAGATTATCCTGGTACCCCTAGGTAACCTGTTGAAATCAGGGGTCCACCCAAAGCCCAGATGATATGGGGAAAACCTGGGGACTGGGTGAAAACCAGAGTCATAATAATCCTACAGCTGAAGGGGCCAGCTGGGTGCTTACATTGTTTGTATTAATATACATGCCACTTTATGATCATTAATTATAAACAGGTCTCCGCTCCAAGGGGCTTACTATCTAGGAAAGGCAAGGGGTGGGGGTGAAAGGGAGGGGAACAGAAGGAGACATGATTAATACATTCACCAAATTGAGAAGTTACAGCCAGGTGCTTAGTTTAGTTACCAGGGAGAAGGGGACCCTGAGTAAATTAGGGAGCAGATTAACGGGATGAGGACCTAGGGAAAGTCTGGTTTAACTTTTCAAGTTTCAGGAAGAAGTAAGTTTTCAGGAGGGATTTGAAGATTAGAAGGAAAGGTGCAGAATGAATGTTTGCCCCTGCACCCCAAAGAAGACAAGCACACAGGAAATAGATTTGAAAGGCCACACTCTTTATTGAATCAGAATTAAGGTCAGAAGGAGTTTTCCACTCCAGATCCAGGTTCCAACATTACTAACCACTAATGATAAATGTGGGTGGCCTGATGTCCCTCAGTACTGCCCTGTAACCCATAAAACTATCCTAGGTTGCTCTCACCCCCAGTCATGCAGCTGGTTGATAAGACTCTTGCCCTGTAGCAACACAAAGCAGGCTGGAAGGTGAGGGTCCCGCTAGCCGGGACTGCCCCTGTCCTCGGCTGAGTTGCTCCTCTCTCCCCCATCCTGAGCCTTGCGCCAAACCTGTCTGCCCCTACTCTTGGTTGGCTCTGGCCCTGCCTGTTAGGAAGACGTCTTCCTTCAGACCCCTAACAACTGTTAAACCAACTACCTGGACCCCTGCCAAAGAGAGCGACAATATATATATATATATATATATATATAACCTCCTAAATCTCGCCTTACAATGTAAACACTGTGAGGAAGGCGAAAACACAGTCACGACAACAGCTAATCATGCTATGACTGAAAAATTCCTTCCTGGCCCTCAAAAAGAGCGACCAACATAGCCCACAGTGCCATGATATTGGGTGAGTGGGTGCTTCCTTCCCTCACGTGCCGCCGGGCCAACTGACCCTCAGCACCGCGAGGCACAAAATGGGACCCGCAGGACTCATGATGCGAGACCTGCACTCTTCACGCCTAAACCAAGTGCTGTGCCTGTAGCGGCCCGCTCTGTAAGCGGCAAATGGCCGCTTGTCTTTGCTGGGATGTGTGGTCGCAAAGCCTTCCCCCCCCGCCCAGCACGAACCTGCCGCGGGGGGCTGGTCCATTGGGGGGCAGGGAAGCGAAATTCTGAGAGGATGCGCCAGGCATTGGGGAAAGGGAACAGCAAGGGAAAGGTGGCAGAATAATAGTTCTCCCCATCTCAAATGGGTGTTATGAAGATAAACACATTAATTATAATCTGAGACACTCCAATTTTGTGGTAATGGGAACTACAGAGCTACTTTAGATAGATCCAATACATATTGAAGGCAATGGTAAAACTCCTATTGACTTTAGTGATCAGGAGATCATACACATGCAGGATATTCTCTTTTCCTCCAACTTTCGAATCTGTCTGAAAGTACCAGCACAAAAGTCCTCAAACTGAGGGCTAGGCCCATGACCCCCAGCAGGATTCTATCATCTGTAAATGGAATAATCATGATCCTGCCTGATATGTTATATTGTGCACATCTTTGTGGCTTTCTGGGACCAAGGAAATATGCATTTTAAAATGGGATCACCCAGGCAAAAAGCTTGAATTACTGCACTAGTATTTCCATCTACAATTATATGTGGACACATAATTTCACTCACCTAATTCCCCCCCCCCCCCAAAAAAAAGAGTGGGGAGAAACCAGTAGCCTTGGGTAATTTAATTAAAGTAGTATTATAAACCCTGTTTTCGTTTAATGCCTTTTGTCTCAGAGGGAAAACAAGTCTAAATCTGTAGGTATGATCAAGATAGGACCCTCATGCCCCTAGAAGTAGAATTGTATTGGAACTCAATTGCTTTCCATGTACACAGAGTAGGAACACACAAATCATCTTAAAAGGATTCATTCAAACTGAAATGCATTTGGTCATATCCCCCAAGGTATTTGCATAATGACAGTTTTCTATAGCCCTAGCTCTATAAAGGAAATTATGTGTTCCATAAAAAGTAATAGCCATATGACGTTAGTTAAAACACAATTTACATTCTGCTTTCCAGTACAATATCATTGCGCGGGGCACTTTGGGAACAACTTTCATTCTGTCTTACTCAAGCTCATTAAATAAAACCCATGATTTGTACAAAATTGTTACAACCTCAGTTTATGAGTTTCTTAAATACGACTTACATTGCCAGGAGTCTTCAAAAATGTAATGCGAGAATAAAATATGTATTGTTTTTCAGAGTTTGTGTTGATTATGAAAGAATTATTTGGATGTCACTAAAAGAGTAAAAACACTTTAGAGTACCCATAGTTGTATTCCACACATCTACATATATAATATAGGACTTGCCTCTCAGTCTCCCATCTGTTCCGCAAGGTGAATCATAATGAACACAGTAAAAACCTGTTACATCAGATATTTGAGGGCTGCTAAAAGCATTTACATAGGCAAGTGTCTGCATGGTTGATTTTCTTGCTACTTCTCTCATCCCGTGCCTCTAGCTCCCTCAGCCCAAGGGCTAAGAGAGCTGTAGGAGAGCAGGGTGAAAGAGCAGGGCAGGAGTAGGGATAAAAGTCCATTACTCCATTTTTTACCAGGTTCCATTTTCGATGGATCCAGTTGGTTTGATCAGAGTGAATAAAAATTGGAATGAATGATCATTCTGATTTTTGTTTAATGGACCAATCAAACATTTTTAAGCTATTCTGTGCATGTGCAAAATAGCAGAACAATATGGCAGACAGCATTTGCATATGTGAAAAATGATCAATCGGAATTCTTATCAAAATTTCAACAGTCATACCATTTTTGTGGAACTGTTCATGGAAAACAGACGAACTGTTTTGCTCTAGCCCTAGGCATGAAATCCAGGAGCAGTGGTCCCATTTCTCTCTCCCCTCCAGCCTCAGGTCCATTTTCAGATGCAAATGCAGACTGAAATGGAAAATGCAGAAGCATCAGCAGCCTCCAGCCCCACTTCCTTGTCTCTCCCACCCCGAGAAGTTCTGCACGACATCTCATCCCAAGGCTTCACTTCTGTGGGAGAACAAGGAGTTTCTCCAAATGAGTCATCCAGTTGACTGAAATCTGGAAACCGGGTCTCTGCTGCAAATGTAAATGTTGGTGCAGGATACATTTTAACTGGATATTATTATTTATTATTATTATTATTATAAACATTTATATAGTGCCAGTCATGTGACCTGGTGCAGTACAGAACATAGAATTAGATTAGACTGCCAGTGGCTTACAATCTAAAATACAAAGGGGGGAGACAGGGAGATGGGACAGTGGGAGAGACAGGGGAGAAGACAAACAAACATTCAAGTGGATGCGAAGTCTCAGGTGCGTATGCTTTGCTTGGTTACAAAGAGGCTGGTAGCAGCAGTCAGCAGAGGAGGGCCGACAGTAAGTGTACGGGGAAAGACTAGCAGGCATTGGGAAAGGCAGCAAGGAAAAGGTGGGTCTTGAGGAGGGATTTGAAGGAGTGGAGGGAGGAGGCAAGGCGGATGTGGGCAGGGAGGGAGTTCCAGGCATGGGGGGCAGCGAGGGAGAAGGGTCGAAGGCGGTTAGGTGAGCAGGAGAAAC
>QEPC01009557.1:918870-935321 GCA_003113815.1 Sphenodon punctatus
GGGAGGAGGGGGGAAAGAGAGGAGGCAAACTCCGAGGGGGTAAAGGCCTGCATATTGCGGAAGGGGCACAGAGAGGGGGAGGAGGAGGGAGGTTGGTGGGAGAGGCTGAAGGAGGTGAGGAAGTGATCAAAATTAGGGCAGGGGTCATAGGAGAGGTCAGCAAGAGAACAGTTTTGTGAGAAGATGAGATCGAGGGAGTGGCCGTCAGTATGAGTGGGAGAGTCGGTCCAGAGTCGGAGATCAAAGGAGGTGGTCAGAGAGAGACAGCAGGAGATAGAGGAGATTGAAGGTGTGTCGATGTGAATGTTGAAATCACCAAGAATGAGAGTGGGGATGTCATCGGAGAGGAAGAAGGTGAGCCACGATTCAAAGTCTGGGAGGAAAGAGGAGAGGAACCCTGGGGGGCGGTAAATGACAGCAACACAAAGGTGTAGAGGGGAGTATAAGCGCACAGAGTGGGCCTCAAAGGAAGGGAGGGAGGAGGGAAAAGGTTTTGAATTGGCAGTACTTGGCAAGGAGGAAACCCACGCCACCTCCCTGGCCCTCAGGGCGGGGTCGGTGAGAGAACGAAAGGCCCCCAGAGCATAAAGCGGCCGGGGTAACAGAGTTAGAGGGCGAGATCCAGGTTTCTGTAAGAGCAAGGAGTTGAAAGGGGCGAGAGAGGAAGAGATCATGGATGAAGGGGGCTTTAGTCACAGATGAGCTTTACATTATATTTTGAGTTAGCTGATAGAAAAGTTCTCTCTAGATATTGGCAGACTTCAAAAAGTTCAGAAACCTGTCCTAATTTCTATGTTCAGAAAAAAATAGTATAAATTATTTTGATGCACCTGTGTCATAAGATTCCCATTACATCAAGATCTCCACAGGCCTGGAAATGACATGGGAATAAGCCTTTCCCAAATGTATTTTGAATTGTTGTATAGCGATTCCAGGCCACAGATTACTTACCTCTAGTTTGTGAGCCACAAGCAGTTCAATGTGACTTGTAATGTCACCTTCTAAATTAAATAATAAATAAATCTTTAGAAACCCTAACAGCAATATCAGGCAAAATGGTAGAGGGCGGGCTATAATAAAGAACTGAATTATCAGGCATAGAGACAAGCATGGTTTGATGGGGAAGAGCCAACATAGGGTGTTTTCAGACAGACAGGGAGCAAGACGGACCCCCAGAGTAGTCACATGGGGGACTACTCCAATGCCTTATCCTAACAGAGTTCATATTTCAGTCCATAATTCTCAACCAATGATAAGACCAGGTGTTATTCTTCTTGGTTAGCTCTTAACGGACTTTTTCCACCCATAGTCCCTGCTTGGATCTTGCAGAACAACAGTGTTTTCCACATCTTTCTGGCAGTTTGTGTTCTTTTACTGGAAAATGTCTCTTAGGTCACATCTCAACCATCAAAATATCCATCTCCATTGTTGTTCTATCTGTCCCAGAAAACCTGCCAGCCGGGTTTTGTGGGCTCACAGTATAATCCTGACATAGTTCCCACACACAGACTTCCATCATGATTGTATTTATCTCTTAATTACAAGTTGGTTGATACCAGACATGCCTAGGATACATAAATAGACTGTACTCACACAAGGAACGTGTATATTATAAGTGTTCTGTGTATGTTGTTTTCACAAGCCCTGTCACAGAGTGGACAAAGACCAGCACATGGCCAGCCCTGGACCCCATGACATCCTGGGACAGGGTTTGTGACAACAACATCCATGTAACATACATGATCTTGTGTGAGCAAATGATGCAATTGTAACCTTGGAAATCATTATATAAACTACAAGAAATATGGTATCATTGAAATGGTAATGGAATGCTGAATCCAATGGAGGGGAAGAATTATACATGGAGCGGATATTAAGAAAAGTATGTTTAGAAGTATAAAGTAAAATGTAGATCCCCAAAACTAGTCCTGCAGGTTTGGGGACAAGAAAGGAAAAACAATTGAAATGGAGATGGGGAGATAAGGGGAGATATACGATAGACCACCAGAAGAGCTCTCACAAGAGAGCTTGATATAGGCAGTTACTATTCTGCCATGCATGAAGAAAGTAAATAGACATGTCAGCAACGAAGCAAGCACCCAGACTCCCACAAAGGCACTGAAATTATGGATTTAATTATGAACTCATGTTTAGGGTAAGGCCTTAGTTTTGGGATTTCACAAGTAATGTAGCTTTGCATTATCTTTATATTCTTTTGTTTGATTTGCACTCTTAAATCGATCTTGTCTTATACTTATTCCATTCTATACATATCAACTTATTTTAATCAAATGTTGGGAGTACTTGTGTGTCTGTGTGGATACTGACAGTAGGTGACACAGGTGAAGGGAAATCCCAGGATAGATACCTCGGCAAACCTTAATGTAATTTCTGTGACCTGAGACAATCCAGGGACACAGGTGACAGAAGGGTGAGCTCTTTACAGACTGGGACAGTCTTGGAGGAAGCTGTGGCCAGTGGAGGCTAAGTGGAAAAACTAAGTCATGGCCATTCTGGAGAGGGTCCGAGGAGAACCCCAATCCCACATACCCACACAATGCTGATGTCCAGGCCAGTTTAGATGAACAGGGGTTCCATGATGCTGTGGGTTTTGCCACCTCGCTCAGAGAGGTGTGCCCCAGGATCTTCTGGAATGCTGTCTGTGGGGCTACCCTGCAGCGGCAGCAGCCTGGTCCACTTTGCACACATGGCAGTCGCTGGGTTGGTGTGGGCAAAACTGGAGCTGCTGTTTGTCTGTTTATTTATACTCATAGTTTTTGCAAAGGGAAGCCATGTCTCACCAGCCTTTTGCAATTAAGAACATAAAAACATAAGAAGTGCCATACGGGGTCAGACCAATGGTCCATCTAGCCCAGCATCCTGTCTCTGACAGTAGCCAATCATGGTGACTTGGGAGAAGCACCCAACAGGTAACAACAATGGGGGATCCATTGCCTGTTGTTTTCCCCCAGCTCCCATCATGTTCCCTGATCCTGTCTGGCTAATAGCTGCTAATGCACCTATGTTCCAGAAACTTGTCCAAACCTCTTTTAAACTCAGCTATAGTACTGGCCCTTATCACAATCTCTGGCAGTAGATTCCACAACCCAATTATACGCTGAGTGAAAAAATATTTTATTTTATTTGTTTTAACCTTGCCACCCATGAGTTTCATGGAGTGCCTCCTAGTTCTAGTACTAGCTGAGAGGCTAAATAACTGCTCCTTGTTTATTAGTTCCACCCCACTCATGATTTTATAGACCTCTATCATATTATATTATTATTATTATTATTATTAACAAACATTTATATAGCGCCAGCAGTGTACCTGGCACTTTACAAAGTAATAAAATAGACACGGTCCCTGCCCCTAGGGCTTACAATCTGAGAGACAGGAGCTGGGGGAGAGACTTAGGAAGGGGAACAGAGGGAGAGACAAGGGGTCTAACATTCATGAAGATGCGAGGTCTCAAGTGCATGTACTTGGCTTGGTTACGATGAGAATGACAGCAGGCAGGTCCATGTGGCAAGGATAAGGGTAAACAGACCGTAGGTATAGAAAATAGTGACTCATCAGGATAGAGTCAGACAGAACAGAGCAAAAGAGGTGAGTTTTAAGGAGAGATTTGAAGGTATGAAGGGAGGGGGCAAGGCGGATGTGGACTGGGAGGGAGTTCCAGGCAATGGGGGGCAGCAAGTGAGAAGAAATGAAGGCGCTTAGGGGAGCAGGGAAGGCGTGGAAGGGTGAGAGAAGGGACAGAGGAGGAGCAAAGTGCACGGGCTGGAGTATGGAGGGAAATCTCCTCTGTCGTTTCTTCTCCAAACTGAAGAGCCCCAACCTACCAAGTCTCTCCTCATACGAGAGCCCATCCATACCCTTGATCATTTTTGTTGCCCTTCTCTGTACCTTTTCTAGTTCAGCGATGTCTTTTTTGAGATGGGGCGACCAGAACTACACACAATATTTCAGGTGTTATCGCAACATTGGTTTGTATAGAGGCATTATGGCATCTTTAATTTTATTCTCTATCCCCTTCTGAATAATTCCTAACATTCTATTTGCTTTTTTGACTGCATGCCACGCACTGCACTGTGGATTTCATTGTATTGTCCATGTATAGCATAGTGTATTTAAATTTAAATTTTCAGAGAGCTTTGATAAGTTCTTTCACCAAAGACCCTGCGGAGAACCAAGTCACCATGGGACAAAGGAGAATCTCCTTTCATAGATCTGTAACTGGTTAGGAAACAGAGGGTAGGGATAAATGGTCAATTTTCGCAATGGAGGGAAATAAACAGCAGGGTGCTCTAGGTAACTGTACTGCGACCAGGAGTTTAATGTATACATTAATGGTCTGTGAGAGGGAATGAAAAGTCAGATGGAAAAATTTACAGATTAGGTAAATTCATGGATAGCCCCAGCAGTGACTATTATCCAAGTGGTTCAGGGAATGAAGACTTTGACTGCCAGAAGATGGAATTCAAATTTTTCAGATTTCCAAGCAAAATAACCAAATGACAAAAAGTCAGATTCCATGCAAATATTTGTTATGATGTTAATTCAAATCAGAGCACTCCTTGGAGAATATGGATACTTGAATTTGGTTTGTGAATCAAGACAACACTAGTCTCTTCAGCCATACGTCACCAAATCCATCAGAATGTCAAGAATAAATCATCAGTACACAGTGACTTCTGCATGGCTCTTGATGCGAAGGACTAATTCACTTCATACACTGTTCACACTTATTTTCCTCCTTGCCACATAGATGTGGAACACAGAATGAAGAAGCAAATCTGCCATTCCCAATTGAACGGAATTCTCGTCTTTTGGGGAACCTTGTGAAATGCTCACAAGCATGTGTGTGTTTGGGAAGAGTTTTTCCTATTCACTGCTTTGGGGATTTCAGCTGGCAAATTTCTGTCATTTTTGCCAACTTCTATGACTTTCATCCAACAACCAAATCCAAAAACAACAAACAAATTAAGAAAAACAAAGGGGGGGGGGGGGAGAGTGTAATACCATGTAACAACAAGAACAGGAATTCATTCCCAAATTGGAACCTGAACAAATTGATGGGTGTTAACAATATAATGCTGGCATTAAGTTCTAAACCTGTCTGGGAGCAAGCGAAACTACATTTCCCAGCATGCTCCCAAAAAGCTTTACAAGCATGCTCAGAGAAACCTCATTCAAAACAGAGGGAGGCGGAGTCTAGAGCAGCATGTCCAGCTCCCACGTGGCTGTTACGTGAGTGGAACCCCTTCCCTGACCTCTGATGACATATTTCCTGCTCTCCACTGCCCTATTCCCTGACCATCACCCCCATCCTTACCCCTCACTGCCCCCTTCCCTGGCCACTCTACACTCTGAACCCATTTTTGCACTAGGCCAAAGTTTTTCCAAGTCCTGTGTGGCAGAACGATTCCTTGGGGATTCAGAACTCAGAAAAGCAAGGCCAAATGACTAGGTACTTGGTAAAAAAATAAATAAATCTGACTACACAGTTTCAGCCCTACTATACAGTACATAGTAGATCATGGTAAATGGTAAATGCTGAAATTTGATGAGATTCTCACCGAGATCTCAAACCATTACTGAGATCATCACAAGATCTCAATGATTCTTGATTCTTGCAAGATTTTTACAAGATACAAATGGATTCTCGTTTCAGCCCTCATGTCAAGGTGCCTTCCCTATGACTCAGGGAAGCATAACCATGATCCCGGGGTAAATATCCTTGTGCCAAATCTGTTATCTTTGAGTAGAATCCGGCCTCCAATCACCCCTTTCCAGCCACCCTACTTCCAACCTTTCACCCCTCTCCCCCACCAAACGCCTAGTGGAAGAACCAGGTCTTACAACTTTTCTGAAAAGAGACGAGGTCCGGGGATAGCCGCACCCCCACCAGAAGGGAGTTCCACAGCCGCGGCATGGCCTCCGAGAATGCCCTCTCCTGCATGGCCCCCCATAAGACTCAGGGGACCTCGAGAAGGGCACCCCCGGATGACCACAAGGGTCGATCCAGCACCCGGGGGGGTGAGGCAGTCCCACAGGTAGGCAGGGCCTAGACCATTTAGGGCTTTATAGGTCAAAACCAACACCTTGAAGCAGGCCCAGAACGCTATCGACAGCCAGTGCAGAGCACGGAGCACTGGTGTTATGTGCTCCCGGTGTCCCAATCCCAACAAGAGACAAGCCTCCACATTCTGCACTAGATGCAGCCTCTGAGCCATTGTCATGGGTAGCCCCATGTAGAGCGCATTACCATAGTCTAGTCTAAAGGTGATGAAAGCATGGATGAGGGTGGGCAGGTCAAAGTCTGAAACATACGGCTGAAGCCACCGCACCAGATGTAATTGGTGAAATGCATTCCTCGCCACAGCCTCCACCTGGGCATCCAGGTGGAGCTGCGCGTCAAGGAACACCCCAAGACTCTGCACCTAGGGAGTCAACGTGGGACAGACTCCGTCCACAATGGGGGCCATTACCCCAATCGCTTTACCCACCAGCATCACTTCCCTCTTGTCAGGATTCAACCTCAGTCTGTTGACCCTCATCCAGTCCCCTACAGACGTCAGGCATTGGGTAAGCACCAAGACTGTAGGGCCTGGGTCTGTCGTAAAAGAGAGTTACAGCTGGGTGTCATCCACATATAGTGGCACCACACGCCAAACCTCCTAATCACCTCACTGAGTGGCTGCATATACACATTGAACAGGAGAGGGGACAAGACAGAACACTGTGGGACACCACATGAGAGGTCTTGGTACGATGAAAAATATTCTCCAAGTTCCACTCGCTGAGCTCTTACTGCTAGGAATGAGCGGAACTATTCAAGAACAGTACCTCCCACTCCTGCACAGTCCCACAGGTGTGTCACCAAATCTCATGATCAACAGTATGTAACGCAGCCAAAAAATCTACCAACCCCAACAGGGTCGACCGACCCCGGTCTAACTCTCAGCGTAGGTCATCCACCATGGCCACGAATGCAGTCTCAGTGCCATGTCCAGGAAAAAATCCCAACTGAGAGGGATCAAGAAAACCAATGCGATCCAGATGCCCCTGCAGCTGCTGGGCCACTACCCATTCAATAACCTTCCCTAAAAAGGGAAGGTTAGAGACAGGTCAATAGCTGGCAAGGGAGTCAACATCAAGCAATGGTTTTTTGAGCAGAGGCTGCACCACCGACTGCTTGAGGCAGCCCGGCACTCTGCCCTCCCACAGAGAGGCACTGACCACCTCTGCCAGCAACGGCCCCATTGTCTTCCTGCAAGATTTCACTAGTCAGTATGGGCACGGGTCTAACTCACAAGAAATGGCCCTAACTGCTTCAAGGACCCCGATCACATTGGCAGGCACCACCGACTGGAATTGATCCAAAAAAACTGGACAAGATGGGGCTTCCATAACCTCCAATAATGTAATAAGTGCAGCATTGAATTCGCAGTGAATACGAGCAATTTTATCCACAAAATAGCCCACAAACATGTCACAGGAAGCCGTAGATGACTCCACTCCTAGGTGGAGGGAGGCCGGACTGACCAACCCCCACACCACCCGGAAAAGCTCTGCTGGACGGGACTTAGCGAATGCTAGGAGGACAGCAAGAAACTCTTTTTTTGCTGTCCTCATAGCCACAGCATAGGCTTGTAAACTAGCTCTATGCTGCAATCTGTCAGCTTCGGTGTGAAAGTGGTGCCACCGTCGCTCTAACCACCGCCCATTCTGCTTCAGCACCTGCAGGTCCTCCGAATACCAAGGAGGCCTGCGGTGCTGTCATCTGGGAAGCAGGCATCTAGGAGCCGTCCAATCAATGGCATCAGTTAGCAAGGTGTTCCAGAAAGCCACGAGGTCATCAATGAGATGATTGTCAAAATCAGAGGGTATCTCCCCCAGAGCCTTCTGGAACCACTCTATTTCCATCAATTTCTAGGGGCGAACCATACGAATTGGTCCCGCACACTTCTGGGGCAGACGTGCGTCAGAAGAGAGGTCTGCAGGAGGTAATGGTCTGTCCATGACAAGGACACTGCTGATATCTCCCCCAATAACAGAACCCCTGCCTCAAGGCCGGTGCAAAACATGAGATCCAGAGTATGCCCCCGCCCCCCCCAATGTGTTGGGCCTGGGAAAG
The DNA here is from genome assembly GCA_003113815.1 of Sphenodon punctatus. Classification (NCBI taxonomy): domain Eukaryota; kingdom Metazoa; phylum Chordata; class Lepidosauria; order Sphenodontia; family Sphenodontidae; genus Sphenodon; species Sphenodon punctatus. Next base: position 927,012 of record QEPC01009557.1, read on the forward strand.
GCCCATGGTTACAATGAACTCATGCTCTGTGCCCCCCAAAGGTGGCATTGGCATGAATGTTGAAGTCCCCCAAGACTAATGTCTTCAGGGACCGCAACACCACCCCCGATACTGCCTCCATCAGAGCATGCAGAGGCGCTGTTGTACAGGTAGGTCCATGGTGGACAAGCAGCACCCCTAAACCATTCCCTGCCAAATAAACACAAGGTGACGGACCACCATACCTACCATGGTTTGCACCGGATACCTCCTCACAGACCATTCCTCTTTAAAAATCATGGCTACACCCCCCGCCCCAATCCCTCTGACCATGGCTGATGCTGCACGGAATACCCGGCCAGAACAATGTCAGCCAGAATAGGCCTCAACTCGAGGTCCAGCCAGATTTCCGTGATACATACGAGATCGGTGGCTAAGTCCAGGATCAACTCCTGGACAGTTGTTGCTTTATTCGCCACCGACCTCGCATTCAACAGCAGCAGCACGAGGTCAGAGGCTCTCTCATCATTACCCATCTGCCCAACTGCCTGTGGGCTAGTAAGCAGGACCTGTACTAAGCACCTGTCCCGTCTCAATGATCTTACACCCCTCCACCCGGGACAATGTGTTTCCGGGCCTGTCACAACCCCAATGGCTTCAGCCCTCCCCTCGGCAGGACCCCTAGCCCCGGCCCTGCCCTGGTGGCAGGGGAGATCACCACACCCACCCTCTCCTCCTCCCTAATCCTTTCAGCAATCCCAAACATCCCTTTTCATCTTTTACCCTTTCTCTGCAAACTTCCCATTCACACTGGAGGATTTCCTTTTATTCCTGGCATACCTTGGGGTTTCTTGGGCCTGATTGGCTATTACTGCTATCCTAAAGCCATTAAGAGCCATTATATAGGGTACAGTCCTCACAGTCTCTTTATGCTGGTGCTACTCTTCCCTGCTACAGAAACCATCAGAGAAGAGTCTGATTGCTCCAAAGAGGAAGCTTGTCTCAAAGAAGATTCCCCTGGAGCTGGTGGAAGGCGAGGCCAGAGGACTGAGCTGGGAATTGATGAGGCCTGGTGGGAAAGGGGAGGGGGCAGGCATCTCAGATTGGATGAAAAAATGTGTGCGTGCGTGCGTGCGTGGTGGCGCTGGGCTGGTGAAGGAGCCACCTGAGACATTCTAATTTGTATGAGAAATCTTGTGTCATCCTGATCATAACACACTGAGGCTTGCCAGGCATAAGCCTCCCATCCATTGCCGAATTCCCAACACATGATGGACAAGGCATCCCCATACTTGCTCTGATGCTTTCTGCCACTTTCCTCTATTGCTTGTCGCTATTTTTTGGCAGCTGAGAAATTGTCGGAAACCGTTGCAAGTCCCATAAAGTGTTGGAAATGGCTGCAAAGTATCAAAATGTGTTGCTAAAGTGTCAGAAAAGCTGTCAGAAATGTCATGAAAACTGTCTGAACTGGTTACTATTATCTTAAGTGCCACAGAATTCCTGAAACTGTCGCAAAATGTAGGATAGTGCTGTAAATTGATGACAAGTGCCGTCGGAGCTGCGGCAAGACTGTTGAAACAGTGGGCATTTTTACACACAACTTAAAGTTCCGGATTTTTTAATCTTCTGGGTTTACAAGTCCACAAGTAAGTTCCGGATGCATTCTTTTCTCTTTCTCTTACACACACACACACACACACACACACCTGGGGCAGTTCCTGGATGCATTCTTCGCACAAAAACTGCCCTGAGGCAGCCTAAAGTAGTCACAGCTGTAGACATGACAGGCTGCTATTGAAACCACATGACCACAGCTGCCTGGAGCAAAGCAGCTTATCAGGAGAACTTTTACGCACAAACATTCTGGGGGAAGTTCTATGCAGAAGTTCAAAGAGCCGGACGTTTAAGATCTGGGTGAGTGATTTAGACACACAGAAAGTTCAGGATATAACAGCAAACATGCAGGAGAAATGTGTGTGTAAAAACACCCATTGACAGTTAACAACAAAATGGCAAACACTGCTGCCACTTTAGGCCTAGGCATAACTTCCCAGGGCTGGTTAGTGCCACGCCCTCACACAGCTGCAGTCTCAGTTAGGTGCCGTTCTCCCTCTATTAGAGTACCTGCAGCTCAGTTCACGATCACCTCTGTGCTGGTCGCGTTAACCTTCTTAAAGGTCTAGTTACCCAAAAGTACTCTGGCCTGCCACACTGAGTCAACAGGGATTTTCAACAGGTGCCCCATATTTTACACTCCACCTGATAAACACATATTCATGCAAATAGTACTACTGAAGTCAAGATGATCATTCACAGAAATAAATGCTTGATGGCCTGAGTATGGCTTCTACAGCGTGATCTTCCTCAGGAGTAACTACAACATAATGATGATGTCATTCGCAAGGACCTAACATAAGAGCAGCTTTTGAGCATAGAGACATCTTGTTTTTTATCTGAAGGTCTAAGGGCACAGAAAAAATTCTATGAGTAATGGTGACATAGGGAGAGATACAATGCTGGAGCTGAGATACTTAAAGTAAATGTCAAATCTTGTGTGGCTTGTATGGAAGAATGATTTCTGCTAGCAAACACATCAGTAAATCATAAAAAGGTAGTAGTTTTGTTTATACTCTGTCATACAAAGCTCTTTAAAAACCCTGTTTCACAGGGGTTTCTTCAATCATTTTTCTTCATTTTTTCAATTGGTTAATTCACTTGAAGAAGCAACAAACACTCAAACAAAAACAGATGAACAGACTAGAAAGAACCCTAGTGCCATGCTTTCAGGTTGAGGAAAGCAAAACAAAAATGTATTTATTTATTTATTTTATTTAAATTTTTATCCCACCCTTCTCTCTCAAAAATAAATAAATAAATCAGGGCAGCAGAGCTGCAGCAGGTTACAATGGAGAAATCCAGTTCCTGTTATTCTCCCCCAGCTTCTGACAGTCAACAGTCTTGTACCTTGATCAATTCAACTAGTTGCTCTTAATGGACCTGGCTTTCAAAAATGCATCCAGTCCCTTTTTGAAGCCTGCTACGCGACTGGCCTAGACAACACCAGTCAGTGTTGGAATTCTTTGAGGGTGTAAATAAGCATGTGGACAAGGGAGACTCGATAGATATAGTCTACCTGGATTTCCAGAAAGCATCTGATAAGGTCCCACATAAAAGACTCTTGAGAAAATTAAAAATCATGGGACAGGAGGTACTGTCTTACTATAGATCAGTATTTGGTTAGAGGCTAGGAAGCAAAGAGTAGGACTAAATAGTCAGTTTTCACAATGGAGAGATGTAAAAAGTGCTGTGCCCCAGGGATCTGTATTGGGACTGGTGCTGTTTAATGTATTCATTAATGATCTGGAAAAAGGCGTTAAGAGTGAAGTGATCAAATTTGCAGATGACACCAAGTTATTCAAGGTAGTTAAAACATGAGCAGACTGTGAAGAACTGCAACAGGATCTTCCGAGACTGGATGCCTGGGCATCTAAATGGCAGAGGAGATTTAATGTGGACAAGTGCAAAGTGATGCACATAGGGAAAAATAATTGAAAATATGAGTGCACAGTGCTGGGTACTAAGCTGGGAGCTACCACTCAGGAAAAGAATCTGGGAGTGATTGTGGACAATACACTGAAATCCTCAGCCTAGTGCGCAGCAGCAGTCAAAAAAGCGAACAGACTGTTAGGAGTAATTTGCAAAGGGATAGAGAATAAAACTGAGGATGTCATAATGCCTCTATACAAATCAATGGTGCGACCGCACCTGGAATATGTGTGCAGTTCTGGTTGCCCCATCTCAAAAAAGACATAGCTGAACTAGTAAAGGTACAGAGAAGGGCAACAAGAATGATAAAGGGTATGGAAAGGCTTTCATACAAAGAGAGGCTTGACAAGCTGGGTCTCTTCAGCTTAGAGAAGTCAAGGAGGGGACATGATAGAGGCTTATAAAATCTTGAATGGTACGGAACAAGTAGATAGGGAATGGTTATTTACCCTATCAAATTGTACTAGAATTAGGGGACACCTCCATGAAACTAGCCGCTGGCAGATTTAAAACCAATAGAAGTACGTTTTCACTCAACACATAATAAGCTTATGGAATTTGTTGCCAGAGGATGTTGTCAAGGACAGTATTATAGCTGGGTTTTTTAAAAGGACTGGATACATTCTTGGAGAGTAGGTCCATTAATGGCTATTCTCCAAGTAGCTTATGGGATGAACTTCTTACTACCCGGAGCTGGGAGTGAACAATGGGAAATGGATTGCTCATTGTGACTGTTGGTTCTTTCCCCATGCAATCGAGATTGGCCAGTCGGAGGATGGGATGCTGGGCTTGATGGACCATTGGTATGACTCAGTATGGCACTACTTATATTCTTAACACCCTCTGGCAATGGGTGCTTTTACATGGAGGACATCCATACCTCTGCTCCGCCTCACACACAGGCAGCCCATCTGGTGTAAAGACAGGCGTTCAGATGTGCAGGTGGCGCAGAAGCAGAGCAGGTACATTCTGCTCTGCTGCAGGCCTGCTAGCGGTGCTCTGGAACATCCCGGAGCACTGCCAGTGGAGCAGGCTGCCCAAGCCTGGGCCATCAGCCGGAGGTGGAGCTGCGTTCTGTCTACTTGGCGGACAGCCGCTGCAGCTCCGCATCTGACCAGAATGCAACAGAACTGCAGGCAACAGTCTAGAGCATTGCACGAACTACCCACAGCTACCATCTCTCCCACACCATAGAGCTGCCACAGTTCTATGGTGTGGGGGAGGTGGGAACCACATGGATTGCAGGCCATGGCAGATTCCAGATTCATATAAATCTGACATAGGCTAAATGTGGCAGACACGGTAGTGCACCCCCAGGTCCATCTGAAGACATGGCACCCACTGAGTTCTACATTTTTCTTGTATATTGAGTGAGAAATTACTTCCTTTTATTTGTTTGAATCTGCTCTCTGTTAACTTCACAGAGTGACCCCTGACTCTACTGTTTTAAGAAAGGGTAGCCAGCAGCTCCCTATTTACCTGTACCGCAACTTTCATGCTCTTGTAAACTTTTGTCATGTCTTCTCCCAGTTGTCTCTTCTCCAAGATGAAGAGCCCTAACCTATTGAGCCTTTCCTCATATGGAAGCCATGACACTCTATGCCTTGGATTATTTTTGTTGCCCTTTTCTGCACCTTGCCCAGTTCCACTATGACTTTTTTGAGATGGGGTGACCAGAACTGTACATAGTATTCCAGGTGTCTTTGCACCATAGATGTTTTCCGTTTTATTATCTGTTCCTTTCTTAATTATACCTAACATGCGATTAGCCTTTTTGACCACTGCCACATATTGAGATGTGCACAACTGGTCATAATGGAGTGGTCCATTACCTGCTATCCTCCAGCTCCCAACAGTCAGGAGTTACAAACTAGCTGAAGTTTTCATGTGGACTGGGCTGGTGCAGAGTCGATAAGCAAGTTCATAAACATAGGGGTGTCATGACAACAGAGGACAATCTCAATTTGGCATTGCAACCTGGTCGCTGGACAGGAACTCCCAGGTTGTCCAGATCAAAATCCAACAGATGGTAATCCTATTTTCTGCCCAACCCTCAAACATGCTTGTAGGTCAACAGGTAACAAGTATTATTATTATTAGGGGTGTGCATCCATGACCATTCGTATTAGTTATGAAACCGAATAGAGCTCCAATCATTTTTTTTAATAATGTTACAAAAATGGATGAGTATGGAAACAGTTGTCATTTCCTTTCATCTGTGTTTGTTTTTCCCCCCATTTATTCAAAATAATTTAATATTTTTTAAAAAAATATGGGGGAGATAGATATGGGAACGGTATATGTTGGAAGGGCTGTGACATGCAGGTGGACTTATTACACTGTTTATGGGAATGTGTGTATGTAAAAGCCTTTTGGAGTAAAGTATGGAAAATCTTGAACAAAGTAAATAAGGGGGTGGTCCCTTTCAGACCGGAAATAGGGATCCTAGGACTGTATCCTGAGAATAAAACACTGAAAACACATCAGGAGGCATTAAGGACTCTTTGCTTGGCCACAATAAACATAATAGCAAAACATTGGAAGACGGAGGGTCCCATACCTTTTCAAGAATAGATCTGTCGGATATGGTACTTATTTACTATGGACAAAATGATGGTAAACCTGCAGGACAAAAAGCTGGAAAAAAATGATGGTAAACCTGCAGGACAAAAAGCTGGAAAAAGAGGAGAAAATGGAAAAAGCAAGAGAGAGGGAAAAAAATAACTATGAGGCAAAGTGGATTAATATACTGGGAACCATTGAAGGAACTGACCCACCAAAGAGTGGTTGACGCTGTTGTTTGACCGATATATATGAACTAGCGAGACTGGGTGCCAGTCTGGAAAACAGAGAAACTTGATACTGTAAAACCGATAGAAATACTATGTACAATGCCATGAAATACTAATAAAAGTTATTTTAAAAATCACTGCTTGCACAAAATAGCCACCGAGGCTGTTCTATGCATGTGTACCCTTTTCCAAAATGGCAGCAACACTACTGGCACCATTTTGGAAAAGGTGCCAGTTCTAAATGGCCATTCTTTGATGCAGTGTTTTTTAATTTTTTAAAAAAGGGGGAGGGAGAAACGGTAGAGTAATTTATGAACCCACCCACTAAAAAAATAAGGGGTTTTGGTAAACTAAAACAAAAATGGTAGGGGTGCCTTCTGCACACCCCATATCATTATTATTTCTTACTAGCAGGCAGTAATGAAAATGCTTCACAATGAAATACAGTTCTGATAAGGAGCATTTATCTTGGATTAAATTATTAAATGGGTGCATCTTATGATTTCTATTAACGGTACACTCCATCCCCCAAATGGAAGTTAATTCTGTCTAACTACTAACAGCTAATTGAGCTGTGACCATCTAGCCTTCTGTTCCATATATGGAGGGGAAACCGTGTCTCCAAGCAATGCTGGAGGATGACTCTTTTTGAATGGTATGACAATTTAATCACTTCTAATGGAAATATTTACCAAATGGAAGTAATTTCAGCTGGAACTGAAAGCTATTAAATATTGTGTAAACACTCATTTCAAATTAATTACTTGTCCTGAGTCAATACCCATATGCAGAAAAATAAAACATTAGTATCCATGGAATGAAACAGCTGATTGTCTGATCTCATGCAAATTGTGAAGTAATGCCAGGCCCAAGTCAAAATGCAGTGGAGATGCTGAGGAACCAGTCATTCCCCTATGAACATGGAGAGGGTAGTTTGAGCTCCTTACACTGGCTCTGAAGGAGCAATCCCTGATTCCTGCTACCTCAAAACCAGAGTCATGGAGATCATTTGCATAGCAACAGATGACCCCAGGGTAAATTACTGCAAGATAAAGTATGCTTGAGTGGTCTGCAGCAACCTAGATAGTCCTCATTACCATGGTGTATAAGCAGCTCACAGTCTCTAGCATATCAATGCATTACTGCAGGATTTCTTGCTAATTCCTCTAGCTATGGGATAATCTGTCCACGAGGAAAGGATTCCTTGCTAGACTTTGGTTTCCCTGCCTTATGAGCAAAAGTCTCCAGCCGTGAAATATTTTTACCTACCTGGCTCACATCAAAATCAAAAGTGATTTGCACATCTCAAACAGAGGGAGGTCTCTGACAGTAGGAAAAGATTTGCTTGAGTAGATTTCCAAACTGGATAAAATCTTTGCTTTGGGGAAAACAGATGTCACAAGCATGGGTGTAAAAGTGGAGGAGGTGGTCAAGGAGTACCCCCCCCACACACACACACACACCCTCATGCATGAGCTTGAATGGAGAGTCCTATCCATTTCAGCTCAACTGGCCACCAGGGTGGGGACCATTCCAATGTCATGAGGATCTGATACGGCTGAAATGAAGGAAGGGACTATCCCATAAATTTGATAAAGCAAGAAGGTAAAGGGATATGTAGCAGGCTGAGCTGGGCCTCTAGGGGACTAATGGGCTCAATTTCCCAGCTTCTGGCCAATTCACCTCAGCTGAAGAGAACTTTAGCTTGTGAAGGGGAAGGTGATGCTGGAGCTGAAGTAGATCAACTGACCCCAGCTAGGCATGTGCAATACATTATTATTTTTTTGGTTACGAAAATGAATGGAGCCCCGTTCATTTTAATAACTAATCCTACAAAAATGAATGAATAATTGAAGCCATTGCAGCGCTCATCCCCTCCAGGTGAGCAGGGCTCCACCCCCAGAAGCCCCCAGCAGCCATTGCAGCACTCATCCCCTCCAGGTGAGCAGGGCTCCACCCCACAGCCACAAGCCAAAGGTGCACGCCCGCCCCC
>QEPC01009557.1:938923-953051 GCA_003113815.1 Sphenodon punctatus
TTTTAGATTGTAAGCCACAGGCAGGGACCGCATCTGATTGTATGTTCTGTACAGCGCCAGGTTGCAACTGGCGCTTTATAAATGTTTAATAATAATAATAATAATAATAATAATAAGTAAATGATTGTTGTTTGCTTTCATTTGTTTTTGTTTACATAAATAATTAAATAATTGTTTCAAAACTGTACATGCCAAAAATGGCCATGGGACTGTTCTGCACATGTGCACCCTTTTCCAAAATGACACCGGTAGCGTCACCACCATTTTGGAAAAGGGCAGTCGAGCTGCACGTGTGCAGTGGCCATTTTGCACATGGTCAGTAGTTTTTAAAAAAACATTTTTAGTTCTGAAACTCAGTCCTCTGTTTTCCTTGGAAAATATCAAGGACCAAGGTACTCGACTTGATTTTCTGAGTTCCAAGGTTTTGAGGAATGGTCCATGAAACTTCGAAAATGCTTTACCAAGTGCAGGGAGGTCAACGCTAGACCCATGCTCCCCATTCCCTGGCCCCCACTGGCCAGGGAAAGAATAAGCAAGCAGGAGCCATGGAAGGGGGACCTAGTGGGGGCTGAGGGGTAGAGTATTCACCCTCCAGAGGGGCTCCAGTGACACTTGGCTTCCTCTGGACTGGGTTTGTTTAATAAGAGAGGGGGTGGGAAGCTGAGCATGTTTAGAAGGGCTGAACGACCCCTTCTTTGTATGCTCAGACCTTTCCAAGATGGCACTGGCAGCATCAGCACACTCTGGGTGCCATCTTGGAAAGGTCTGAACATGCCCAGCTTTTATTTATTTATTTATTTATCCAGCCCAGAGGAAGCCATGCATCACTGGAGACCCTCCCAGAGGGTGAGTACTCTACCCCTTCACCTCTGCTGGCTTCCAAGCCCCATCCCCTCTCCTCTGGGCCATTCTCTCCACCGCCACCCTAAGCTCCCTCCCTCAGCCTCCAACCTCAGAATTCCCAAGTATTCTCAGAGTGTCCCTGGACTGGTCCAAGCACTCGGCAAGAGCTCAAGGGAAGAGAGAGCAGAGATGAGGGCAAACCCTCAAGGACAGGTGATGGGTCCATGGCATAGATCCATGGTCTGACTCTGAACCCTCTCCTAGCTTCCTTCATCCTGAACACACCCCTTAACACTCCAACTGCAGTCCATTCCACAGACCTTGTACTCATTTTCAAAATGGCTTGTGGGAGGCAAAAAGTTCCACACTTCTGTCATATTTTACATGTTATTGTTGCTGTGAAGGATCATGGGATTAACCATTGGCCCTTGCTGGGGTTCTGTTTCTTTGCTGTCTCTCCAAAAATATTCAGTACAATGGTCCTTTAGTTCTGATGTAAATAATTTATAGTCTAGTTAAATTATGTAGGGACTGTTGTACGGCTTCCTAATGAAAGTAGTTTACACTTTTATCGATGGATGGTTCACTGCCTCCCTTTGCAAAGAGACCAGAACAACTAGCTCAGCCACCGTTCCTTAGCAAAATAGGAAGATGAGTCTTGATAAGGATCTCAAGTCAATTTCCCTCAGGATTATCGTCACTGGCATGCTGCAGGTTTATAAATGGGACAAATTAGCAGCTCCTGTCTGCTGCTAATGAGGTTGCGAGTCACTTAACCACAGAATCTAACTTACTTCTAATCTTTGCTTCTCTTGGATAGCTAAGTAATGAAATAAGTCTTTCACTGCTTCTAAGATGTGTCTAACCAGCCAGCACAGTTGGTACTTAGTAAATAAATAATTAACACCAATAAAAATACTGGTGTCATTATAAATAAATAAATAAATTAATAAATAATGTCATCCAAACAATGCAGCTCAATGCTCACTGCAGGTAGCTGGCTAAAATACAGTTAGGATCACCTAACAGCCCGTTAGAATGATTTGCATGATTGCCAAAAAGTACAGAATTAAGCAAAAGAAATAAATAAGTAAACTTTGCTCACTAAACTCAGCAGAGAAAGTGGTTCTTTCTTTTGTTTAATTGTGGCCAAATACCTGATCTAACCCATGGTGCAGAAACAGGCTTGGAACAAGGAAATTGTGGTTAATTAATTAATTTATTTATAAAACCATTTTCTACCCTGCCGCTCCTGATCCAGGCAGCCCAGGGCAGCTTACAATATAAAAAATATATAGAATCGAACAATACATTAAAAGAGAAGGCAAACAGAACCAGAAAGACCCTCACCCCACCTTTCCCAACTCACCACCTCACCCGACACCCCATCTCCCTCACTAAAAGCCAGGTTGAACAGCCAGGTCTTACTCATATGGCAGAAGTAAGGAAGGTCCAGGGCCAACTGAGTCTCCACCAGGAGGGAGTTCCACAGGCTAGGTGTGGCCATCCAGAACACCCTCTCCATAGTGGCCCAGAGGCCCACACGGGGGACCTTGAGAAGGGTGCTCCTGGAGGACCACAGAGTACACTCCAGAGCATGGGAAATGAGGTGATCCTGCAGGTAAGTTGGGCCAGGGCCGTATAGGGCTTTATAGGTCAAAACCAATACCTTGAATTGGGCCCAGAAGACTATAGGCAGCCAGTACAGAACCCAAAGCTTCTACTTTTCATGTTGCAAGAAAAACTTTGTCAGGTCCTTTCTTCCTGATGTATTCCTCTTAAACTGAAGAGGCAGTAGAGAGGGGATGGAAGCCAGTTGTGGATGGCTTCTCTGGGAAGGGAATTCCTCACACAGGCTTAGCTACCATGAGATCAGGGGGCTCATGTGAGTCCACACCCAGACTCTGAGGGGGGCCTTTGCAAGCAGCATGAGTGCTGCTAGGAAATGTTCAGAGGAGCAGGACCAACACACTTCCCCCATCCACTCTGAAAATGTCTTAGCAGTGTAAATACTGCTTGCGAAGGGCCCTGGCAAAATGGGGGGGGGATTCTTTGGGGGGGCATACTGGAGTACTGACAACCCACCCACTCTGAAAACTTCCTTCCTGATAAGATTGCTGCCACTACAGAGCAGGACCTGCTGGGAGCTTGGGCAGTGCTGTCTTTATGAGTAAGCTCTAACCCCCAACCCTGGAGACTTTACCCCCTTACCCTTAAGGGACATGAGCCTAGGCCCACACCACATCCATGCTATGCCACTGCCTCTTCCCACCACTCAGGTGGTACCTATGCTTTCTCCCTTCAGCCCAGCACAAAAAAAAAAGAAGTGTGTTGGAGGTGCAAAAGAGCACACCTCCATTCTGTTGATTCTTGGTTGGTGTGCGTGGCCCCTTAAAAACCATAGCTAGCTACTAGCTAGGGTAACTTGGTCTATTCCTCTTCTAGTCTCCTTTGGCTACAAGCCACCTATTCAGCTGCTATACTGAGATCTGCAAACTGAGCCAAGTGTAATGGGACTCTATTACGGAGACTAATGGAACCAGAAAGGTTTCGGAATGCTCTGAGCGAGTTACCATCTGACCTTGACAACCATCTTCTTGATGAGCTCATGGCTCTTTGGAATACTTTGCTAACTGAGGCCATCGACTGAACGGCTCCCAGGCGTCCACTTCCTGATTACCGACAACACAGGCCCCCCTGGTTTATGGAGGACCTGTGGCAGATGAAGCGAGAAGAAGGACAGCAATTGGAGCGACGGTGGCAGCATTCTCATACTGAAGCCCACCGATCTCAGCATAGAGTCAGCTTATGGACCTATGCCATAGAGGTGAGGGCAGAATAGATATCCTTGCTGCTCTCATAGCATCTGCAAAGTTGCATCCAGCAGAGCTTTTCCGAGTGGTGAGGGGGCTGTTCAGTCTGGCCTCCCTCCGCCTGGAACTGGAATCTTCCAGTGCCTACTATGACTCTTTTGTTGACTTCTTTGTGGATAAAATCACCTGTATGCACCGTGTCTTCAATGCCACATTTTCAGCATTAGGGAAACCAGAGGTACTGGAAGCCCTGTCTTGTCCTGTTTTATGGGATCAGTTCCAGTGGATGTCGCCCACTGATGTGGAGGATGTCCTGGGGGCTGTCAGGGCCGACCTGGCTGGTTAAGGCCAGCTGGGAGATATTGGGGCCATTGCTGGCAGGGGTGGTAAATGCCTCCCTTAGGGAGGGCAGAGTGCTGGGCTGCCTCAAAGAGGTGGTGGTGTGGCCTCTGCTTTAAAAAACCCATCACCGGATGTTGACTCCCACGCCAGTTTTTGGCCTGTCTCTAACCTTCCCTTTTAGGGAAGGTTACTGAATGGGTGGTGGATTGGCAGTTTCAGGAGCATCTGGACTATGTCAGTTTTCTTGATTCCTCGCAATCTGGATTTTGACTGGGCTTTGGCACAGACTGTGCTTGTGGCTTTGGTCAATGATCTCCGCCGTAAGTTGGACCAGGGTCTTTTGACCCTGTTGGATCTCAGCTGCATTTGATACCACTGATCATGAGAGGTTGGTGACTCGCCTGCTGGGCCGAGCTGGGGTGGACGGGACAGTTCTGAATGATTCCGTGCCTTCCTGGCTGGAAGAACACAGTGTGTGGTGCTGGGAAACTGTTCATCTTCTCCACAGGACCTGACGTGTGGAGTCCCTCAGGGGTCTATTTTGTCCCCTCTCCTGTTCAACATGTACATGCAGCCTTTGGGTGAGGTCATTAGAGGGTTTGGTGTGCGGTGTCATCAGTACACTGCCAACATTCAACTTTACCTCTTTTTCAACCAACTCAGCCCCGGCAGACTCAGTGCTTACCTGGTGTTTGGCGGCTGTGGGGGACTGGATGAGGGTGAACCATCTGAAGCTGAATCCAGACAAGATGGAGGTGATGCTGGTTGGTAGGGCTGTGGGAGTGGTGGCACTCATCATTGATGGGTTCTGGCCTGTTTGTTCCCAGGTCCGGAGTCTGGGGGTGCTCCTTGACTCATGACTCTGCTTGGAAGTCCAGGTGGCATCTGTGGTGATGAGGACATTTTGCCAATTACACCTGGTGCATCAGCTTTGGCCGTCTGTCCCAGACATGTATCTGGCCACCATCATCCATGCTTTCATCACCTTGAGACTGGACTATTGCAACACGCTCTCCATGGATTTTCCTTTGCCGACAGTCTGGAAACCGTAGCTGGTGCAGACTGTGGTGAACATAAGAAGTGCCATACTAGGTCAGACCAATGGTTCATCGAGCCCAGCATTCTGCCTCTGACAGTGGCCAGTCATGGGGGCCTGGGAGAAGCACCCACCATGCTATCCATTCCCTGTGGGTCATCCCCAGGCTCCTGACAGTAAAGGGTTTTGTTCCCCAATCCTATCTGGCTAATAGCTGCTAATGGAACTATCTTCCAGAAACTTGTCCAAACCTCTTTTAAACTCGGCTGTACTGCTGGCCTTGACCACCTCCTCTTGAAAAGAACTGAAAGGGGTTCAACTGCTTTTCTACACCCCGGGTGAAGCAGGTCCCTTTACAGGAGGAGTTCAGTTGCTTTTCTGCACCCTGGTGAAGCAGGTCCCTTTCAGTTCAGGGATCAAATGGAAATATTACTGTATTTGAGAGGGTGGGGAATTACTCCTCTTTCTATTTCTAATAATGACTCTTTTGTTCAATCAAATAAGCATTTATTCAATGATAGCAACCCAATTTAACATACCAATTATTAATGAAGCACTTGCATTCTAACATATAATCCCTCACCTACTCTATCTACTTCAAGTACATACAAAGCATATATTCTTACGTGATCAGAGGTCAATGGTCTGGTTCCAGAAGGACAGGGGGCCCAAACGAAGCCGAGAGAGAGAGAGAGAGAGAGCCTAGCTGTAGAGCAAGTTACAGGACTTCCTAGGGAGAAGTCCCAGAGAGGGCCAATCACTGAGCTAGCCGGCACCCTGATAGGGTTAGCGGACAAGTACCGTGAAGGGCAAAGAACTAATCCAGGGACTGGCCTTATATACAGGTTTTCCTATTACTTATCCATGTCAAGGGGCTGTTTGCCCTTTACTCCAGAATGTTTCCCTTATGGCTTATTCATGATTGGGGTCCTTTTGCTTAGTCATTGGCTTGGGGGTTTGCCCTGACTGATAGGGTCCTACCCCTCCTCCCTCCGGAGGGAGGGCTTGACTCCCTGGCCCTGAGCACCACACACACCCCTTGGAGGTGCCTTATTGTCTGATCAAGTCATCTTGTTTCTCTCTGGTACCGTTTGGTTCTGTTATCAATTGCTGACCTTTTTCTGTTCTCAGTGTCCCTGTGAGTTATAAGCTATTCAGTTTTGCTTGGGAACAAAAGTTTCCTTCTCTCAGGCACCTAATAGACAGGAATATTGCCTCCTTCACACCAGTTCACATACTATCCTGTAATTTACTTCCTCTTGACCATTTGACCTTTTTACTCCTAGCACATTTTGTTCCTTATTTAAATCAATGAATCAATGCATATACTAAATAATGTCTTATTTAACTTATAGCATTCTACGTATTCTTAAATGAGAGCCACAATGGCTTACACAAAAGTTTCATTCAGTTACAATATCATAATTATAAATCCAGTGTATACTTTCTGGTTACATTTCAAAGAATGAGTTACAATAGCATTCAATGTCTGTTCTGGCATATTAGTGTCAAAAGAAACACTTTTGCTTTGGTTACATTGTAGCAAGCAAATTAGCATCTCTGTTAGGCCTATGCCAACTCACAACACTCTGGCAGTAAATTCCACAACCTAATTGTACGCTGAGTGAAAAAATGCTTTCTTTTGTCTGTTTTTACTCTGCCACCTGTGAGTTTCATGGAGTGTCCTTCTCCTTTCAGGGATGGATCGCCATGAGCACATTACACCAGTGCTTCATTCTTTGCACTACAGTTTTCCAGGCCTGATTCAAGGTGTTGGTTCTGACCTATAAAGCCCTAAATGGCCTGGGCCCTGCTTATCTGCAGGATCACCTCACCCCACCCCCAGGTTGTGGATCAACTCATGCGGTCAGCCGGGGATGCATCCCTCTGAGTCCCCCAGGTATCTTGGGTGCAGCAATGATGGGGGAATTCTCACTGGCTGCAGCGAGGCAGTGGAAAAAAATCTCAATTTAATACTCCCATAATACAATCCTAAATGGAAAAATTCTTCAATAAAGTGCAAACCTTTTATAAGGCAATCAAACAGAGAAATCTCCCAATACACTGTTAATACAAATAGATATAGAGTAAAAGACACAAAGACAACCAAATGCATTTCAGGGATAAACCCCTTCCTCAGTGGATTAAAACCCTCAACGCCTCATGTGAGAGCCGAATCCTTATACTCATTCTTGTACCCAAATTTGCATGTAGCTTTCTACATATTCAAAAACACCAAATGCAGCAAGGAAGAGGGACAAGCACCAAGCAAAATTTCGTTCTGGGTCACAGTCCTCTCTCGCTCACGTAATGCAGTCCTCCTACAAATGCAAAGTGTTCACAGCCTGAACACACACACGCTGTGCTTGGGTTTTTTGTTCCGTCTGTGGTTATTTATTGATTGTTGCTTTTCTCGTGTTTTTTTCTTTGTTGCGAATTTGTATTTTTATGTTTTTAAATATGCTGCAAGCTGCCCTGAGTTGTTGTAGCAGACCAGGAAATTGTAATAATTAAATAAATAAAATTAATTATTTTGGTCAAGCCCAAGCCAGGTAAAGCATACTATCTGCCCAAACAGCTTGGACCAGGATGGGCCTTGTAGCTACAGTAAGTCCCACCCACCATCAAACGGCATGATATTACAATGCTCCATAGAGGGCAGGACCATGTTGAAAAGAGGTGGGGGAAGAGTTCAGCCTCACTGCTTTTCCACTATGGGCCTGCCCCAACAGAGTGTTGTGTTGTCGCACTACCATTAGGCAGCTCAGAGCCACCTGGGGTGGCAATTTGAAAGGAGGCAAATATCTCACCCCCCGCCCCCCATCCAGTTGTTCCACCACTGCTACCAAGAAGCACTATGCTGGAGGGGGAAAAGAGAAGCGCCACTTCCCTCGATCCAGCATGGAGTTAGTGGCGGTGGCAGAAAGACTGAAGGCAGGAGAGGCAGTGGCGGAAGCAGGATGGGGTTGGAAGATGTGTCCCCTAGGTGGCTCCACCCTCGCACAGCTTCTGCCACCACAACTAAACATTGCAATGGATTGGGGGGGGGGGGAGGGAAGGGCCACCTAGTGGCACCTCTTCTACCCTCATCCAGCCTCGGCTTCTGCCTCTCCTGCCCTCAATCTTGCTGTTGTCACCACTGTGGGGCCCTGTGGGAAGCTGCAAGCTGTGTCCACTGCTGTGGGGATAGGGGGTTGTGTGAATTGGAGGAGTTGCTTGCCACTCTGCTTTCCCCTCCCCCTCCCCAGGTAACAATTGCCAGGGCAGGGGCCTGTGGGCATCAGCCCAAAGGGCAACACTCAAAGGCTGTCTGCCGTTAGCTGNCCCCCCCCCCCGTTTTCTTCTACTGCTGCTCCCCGTTTTCTTCTACTGCTGCTTCAGAAGAGGAATTTACAGCTTATCCCTGTTGCTCTCACCGCTGGACCCACTGTTTTGTTTTATTCCATGGTTTTAAGGGGTTTGGGGGGGGGATGAGGCAGGTGGGGCTTGAAGGTGGGGGGGATGGGTTAGGGAGGTTAGGGCCAATTCCCCTGGTGAGAGGAGGTGAAATGGACCTTGGGGAGGGTGGGTGGGTCCCCCCGGTGAGATGGAGGGCACCTTCCAGATGATGGGGAAGGAGGGCTCCCTGTGAGAGAGGGAGTCCCAGGGAGGGGGGTTGAGGGGTGGAGTCCCTCTCACTGGCCTGTCAGGGCAGTCCATAGAGGGTGGGTGTCAAACGGGGTTCTCTGAGGACGGGAGGGCTTCCACAGCTATAAGGGTTGTTACAGGTTGGGGGAGATATGGTCCAAAGGGGAGGGGTATTTCATCAGTGTGGAGGGAGTGGTGCCTTGTGCCCATTCCCCCCTCAACCCCCCACATGGGAAGGTTGTGGGTCGATGCCCAGGAGACCCCAGGGCTTGGCCTGGTGCTGTTAAACATGAGGTCAGTGGTTAATAAGTCATCTATTATTTTAGGTATTTTAAGTATTGGATTGTTTTATATGGTATTTTATGATTGTAAGCCACCCCGAGCTGGGTTCAGGATGGGGCGGGGTATAAATTTAATAAATATAAATAAATAAATCTACCATCCAGGAGTTAATCTGGAGTGGGATGCCAACCTCACGTGTATTATTACAGAGACCTGGCTGGACAATTAATCGGGCCCTATTCTGGCCGATCCTGTTCGGACTGGGTTCTCTGTGCAGCATCAGCCTTGGCTGGAGGGACGGGGGGCGGTGTAGTTATTGTTATCAAGGATGCACTGTCTTTTAGGAGGTATCTGGTGCAGGCTCCACCAGGTGTTGAGTGCTTCCATCTTGTGCTGGATTTAGCCGGGGACAGATTAGGGGTGCTGCTAGTGTACTGTTTACCCAACTGCCCAGCGGCATCCCTACATGCTCTTGCTGATTTGGTGTCTGATGTGATCCTCCAGACGCTGGAATTAGTGGTCCTGGGGAGATTTCAACATCCACACTGACACCAATCTTGGAGGAGCAAGGCATGATTTCATGGTCTCCATGATAACCATGGGCCTGTCCCAAATCATCTGTGGTCCCACACATGAGGAGGGACATACTGGATTTGGTTTTCTGCACCGGCCTTGAGACAGGGGGTCAGTCAGTAGAAGTCAGGGGGATGGAGCCCTTGTCATGGTCTGACCATTACCTCCTTAAGGCGTGCATCCTGGCACATGTCAGCCCCTAATGGGTGTGGGCTTTTTAGATTGGTCCGCCCCCAGAGACTTATGGAACCGGATCGGTTCTGTAATGTTCTTGGGGAGTTTCCCCTGACCTTGACATCTGCTCGGTTGATGATCTTGTGGCCTTCTGGAACACCTTGTTGGCTGAGACCATTGACAGAGTGGCTCCCAGGCGTCCTCTGCCCTCTCGAGTCTCCTGCAGGTATCCTTGGTTTACTGAGGGCCTGCAGAGTTTGAAGAGGGAAAGCAGGCGGTTGGAGCACCGGTGGCACTGGACTTGAGAGGAGTATGATTGATCACAGCATAAGAGCAGTTTAAAGGCCTATGCTCTGGCGGTGCAGGCAGCAACTGCCCTTAATGCATCTACAAAGTCACGTGCAGCGGAGCTTTTCCGGGGCGTGAAAGGTTTGGTCAGTCCTGCCTGTCTCCGCCTGGACCTGGAGCAAGCCAGTGACCACTGTGACCAGTTTATCGAGTACTTTGTAGATAAGATCGCTTGCATCCACCATAATTTCGGTTCCGCAGTTATTGCAGAGAATCATCTTGGGCCTATGGATGCCCCGTCCTGTCCTGTTTTGTGGGATCGGTTTCAGATGGTGTTGCCTGCTGATGTGGAGTCCTTGTTGAGATCTGTTTGTGCCATCACTTGTGAACAAGATCCTTGCCCATCCTGGCTGGTGAAACCCAGCCCGGAGACGTTATGGCCATTGCTGGCTGGTGTGGTTATTGCTTCCCTTCGGGAGGGCAGGGTGCCTGAATTCCTGAAGGAGGCCATGGTTAGGTTTCTGCTGAAGAAACCATCTCTTGACGCTGATGCTCCTGCCAGTTATTGGCCAGGCTCTAACCTTCCTTTTTTAGGGAAGGTTATTGAACCGGCTGTGGCACGGCAGCTCCAAGAACATCTGGACCGCACCCGTTTCCTTGACCCCTCTCAGTCCAGGTTTTGGCCTGGGTATGGTATGGAGACTGCATTGGTGGCCTTGGTTGACGATCTCCGTCTGGCTTTGGACCACGGTCGTCAGACCTTACTGGTCCTGCTTGACCTTTCGGCTGCGTTCGACACAGTTGATCATGAGGTGTTGGTGACTCGCCTGTGGGACCATGCTGGGATTGGCAGGACAGTCTTGGACTGGCTTAGTTCTTTCCTGACTGGGAGAACTCACCAGGTGGTCCTGGGGGAGTGTATGTCTTTCCCCCCACCCCAGGACCACACATGTGGAGTCCCACAGGGTGTCATTCTGTGCCCCTCTTGTTTAACATCTATATGCAGCCGTTAGGGGAGATCGTGAGAGGGTTTCAGGGTCATCAGTATGCTGATGACACTCAGCTCTACCTCTTTTTTTTCCATCGACCCAGGCCATGCAGTCTCTTTATTTTCCCAGTGCCTGTCAACTGTGGAGGCTTGGATGAGGTTGAGCCATCTGCAATTGAATCCTGACAAGACGGAGGTGGTGATGGTGGATGAGGGCTTGGAATATCAGTTTTAAATAAATAAATAAACTCTGTGCTGGATTGGGGGGGGGGGGGAGAGTTGTCTAGGCAAGTTGGGCAAGCTCAAGAGGGTACCTCCCTCAAGCTGTTGCTACTGCATCTTCTGCCATCATCAAGCTTTGCGGTGGGGGCAGCTGCTGCCTGTGGCCGCCTAGGACCAGTATCTTTGTGCCAGCCCTGCTATGAAGCGTTACAGTAGAGAAAATCACACTGAGCAAAGGCTTATAAGAGCCCAGCTACATCAGGCCCATGCTCAGGTTGGGACCAATGCAATAATGGTTGGGCCCAGCCCGAGTCCTTATTTGCCTGAGCAGAGCTATACTGGGGGGAAGGGTGCAAAATTTTCTTTCCTCTCTCCAGTCTCTTCTAGAAGCAATTGAACTCATGGAAATGCCTCTGCCCCTTCTACTGGGCTTCCCCCAATTCTGGAACTCCGGTTCTGGATGCATTTGCTCTGCTTTCCTCTCCCAACCTTCAAAACCCTCCTAAAAACCTACCTCTTCTGTTATGTTTCCCCTAGCTCCTCACAGCTGCTGACTGCTGTTGCCACCCTTTTATTCAGCATCCGCTTCCCCCTTTCAACTAAGCTAAACACCTGCACCTGTAACTTTTTAACTTCATTAATGTATCCCCCTCTCTCCCCGGGTTCTGCTCTCCCTTGTCTCTACATTTTCTTTCCTAGATTATAAGCCCCTCAGGGTAGGGACCTGACTAATTTGTTTTGACAAATATTAATTTCAGCTCTCCCAAAAATAAGATATGTGAATATCTGTTTTGATTGTGGATATTATTTAGATATTTGGAACGATATCCAAAATTTTTAATAATATCCAAAAATACCACATCCATTTCAGCACTAGTATCAAGTAGATCTTGTTACAGACAAAAATGTTCTTCACCAAGAACGTAGGGTAAAAACACATGTAACCACGGCATGACAGCAATCTGACCTGGGGCAAAGCAGGAAACTGTGGCAGACAAGGTCTTGGCTAGGTTGGGCCGTAGAACAAACGTGCCTGCAGCTGGGGCCCGGGGAAGGTGGAAGGAAACATAAATGAACCCGGTCAGCACTCTATCCCCCTCACCATGGACAGGCAGCCAATGACAGTCAGCCAAGACAGCTAGCCATAACAGTCCCTGACCCACCCAAGCCTTATCTGCCAGCCTGGACAGACGTGATAGCCCACTGTGGCTGGTCAGTTGGGCCTTAGCCTAGGCTGTGACCTCGGAGGTTTTCTGAGGTCAGAACCTGGGCTATCTTCTGACATGGCCCAGCGCAATCCCAGACCAGCATCTGGCAGCACGTGCAGAGATGGGCAGGTGTGGTCTGGGAAAAATGGGGCACAGTAGGCTGCAGTCATAACATTTATACCCTTCGTCATTTCAATAAACAATGTGAAAAATCTTGATATCCAGTTAGAGTTTGATACAAATATTCTGCTATAGACTCCTACAGTAGATGGATGGAGAATGTCACAAGAACCTACATACTAGATAGAATAAAAACATTCCAGTCATATGAATCCAGCTGAGTGAAATTTGATAGTGTCACAAAACTCCTATCCAGCTAGGCTACCCTATGCTTCATCTATCAATGTCGGTAAGGCATCAGTATTGCTGTCAGAACTGACATCTGACCTATCAGTGGAGGCATTTTTCTCATTCCCTGGCATATATAACTTTATTTAGCATGTGACATAGATTTTGACATCAGTCCTGTTCTAGCAAGGGGAAAGAAAGGCTCACCTGCTAGTATGTCGGCAGGAGGTATGTTTTCTTACAGAGCACCACTAACAAGATCACATCTGGATTCTAAATCTTCTTGGCAGTGAACCTGCATTTTTCAGAAACGTTTTTTTTATATAAAGAGAGAATGGAATCTATGGTTTTTAAAGGGAATTATAAAAGAAATTTCTGGGATTAGCTTCTCCGTATCTGGGACTAGCATCTCCATACTCAACAGGGGAATCTCACTCAACTGGCATCTTTTAAGAACATAAGTAGTGCTGTACTGGGTCAGACCAATGGTCCATCAAGCCCAACATCCTGTCTTTGACAGTGGCCAAGCTCTGTCTCTTGGGAGAAGTACCCAACAAGTCACAATGGGCAATCCGATCCCTGTTGTTCCTGTCCCCAACACCCCCACCAGGTGCAGCTGGCCCCCCAAGCGCCGAGGGCCTGTCAGCGCCGCCGTTCGTTGTTTTTTTTTTAAAAAAACAACCCACCACCGCTGCTTCCCACAGCGCCGCAGCAGCCTCTGCCTTTGCTTCAGAGCAGAGGTTGCTGCAGCGCTGTTGTCAGTTTCACTGAAACTGACAACAGCGCTGCAGCAGCCTCCACTCTGAAGCAA
Source organism: Sphenodon punctatus (assembly GCA_003113815.1). Lineage (NCBI taxonomy): Eukaryota > Metazoa > Chordata > Lepidosauria > Sphenodontia > Sphenodontidae > Sphenodon > Sphenodon punctatus. The sequence continues at coordinate 952,479 of QEPC01009557.1, forward strand.
AGGCAGAGGCTGGTGAGGCGCTGTTTCAGCTGACTTCTGGGATCCACTCCTGAGGAGTGGGTCCTAGAAGGCTCAAAAACTTTAAGCCCAACCGCGTTTTCCAATGGAAAATGTGGTTTGGGCGGCTGAGCGCTCAGCCCAGCTGAGCTCCACTGGCTACACAGCACGTATAGGACGTGCTGTGGAGGGAGGAGCTAGGGGCTTCCATTGCGCTCAATGGGCGCAAGGAAAGCTCTCACCAGGGTGCTTGTTGAAAGCGCCCTGGCGAGATGCCTTGGGCCGGACGCCTGAGGCAGGGACCAGCGCGCATGCGCACTGGTCCCTGCCTCACATGCTCAATGAAAGAAGAAAAGGCCATAAGGCAGTAAGGCCAGCGAGCTGGTGGGCGGAGCCAGGGCAACGGTAGGCGGAGCCAGGGCAATGGTAGGCGGAGCCAGGGCAATGGTAGGCGGAGCCAGGAGTTCCCAGGGTTAACATCAGATGGAAGAAAACCCAGTCTAAAATGCACTTCAAGCTTAAAAGGGAAACAGTGGCAAAACCCTGGCACAACCCAGGAGCTCCCAGGGTTAACAT